>CM053787.1:538025791-538428291 GCA_028749045.1 Cupressus sempervirens | reverse complement strand
CTGCCCACAGGTGGTTAATTATGTGGTGTTCCATGTTCACTAACAGTCATGGCTTTTGGTGCAACGACAAATGGGCCCTACATATTATTCTTTCTTGTTTAAAAAAAAAAAAATGTTTAGCAAACTTAGTAAAACTTTAGGTTAATTCTTTTGGATCCCTTGGCGGGGCGTTACAGGCTATGTCATAACTAAATTAGACGCCAAGAATCCTCTAAAAACTTAGATCCAAACATAAAAGTAATTGCCTTCCAAAAGTCCTTATGCTAGAGTTTAAACACATTGCCAATCCTTCATGTCAAGACTTGATTGGTGAAGCCACGAATTTGCCCATCCATCTTTAAGCTGAAATTAGCCTCCATTCTCGCCTTCACCTCCCAAACTAGACACGACCTTGTTTCACAAGGACTAACAATCTTAATAACCTTCCTCAAAACTATCCAGAACCCAAGCACAATGTGATTAATGAAACATCATGGCACGATAAATCTCACACGCGCCCAACTGCCCCTTCGTACAAGAAAATGATCCACATACTCCGCCTCATACTCAATCATTTTTAATTGGGATGCTCATTGAACTTTATCAAAAAATGGTAGGTCGACTTGTATTCCCCTTACAATTAATCTCAATCTTTGTGCTCCAAGTACGAAAATCCTCAAACATTTTAAATTCTCTTCCAAAGACCCAAAGGCACCTACATTTGCCAACTTGTTTGCAATCTCATTTGCTTCTCTAAAATTGTGGCTCACACTAAACTCTCCTATCTCTGTTAGAAGGGATCTGACCTGTTTGACATATTTGTCCAACTACCACATATTTAGTCGACCTTTTATCATTCCATTTACCACAACTTGAGAATCTCCTTCAAGATGGAGCTTTTTGTAGCATTATTAGTTCCACCAACCAATCTCTTTGCCCCAAAAGAAATCACATTCCCATTCACATCCCTTGCTACAAACCCACACCTTGAAATCCTCAGGCTGCCCTTGGAGGCATCATCAAAATTTATCTTCACCTAACCTTTCTCTAGAAGACACCAAACACAATTTCTACGACTTAGAGAAGGATTAACTCTTAAAGACCCATTAATGGGTATAAACAATCATAATATTATAGAGCATTTAGGTGTTTACAATTCAGGATGATACAACTTCAAATGTTGATATATGGATATATGTTAGAATACAAAATGTCTACAAAAACCTTTGGAGAATACATTAGTTTGAAGGGATCCTGTTCTTTGCACTTAGACCTTTAGGAATCTAACTTTGTTGCTTTGACTAAAGGGTTTGAGGATGGGAATCATTGCTAGAATGCTCTCATATCAACATTTTATCAAATTAAAACTCTAACATGCTCTTAAGTGATTATCACACATCATTTTCAAATGAGTGAGATGTCTTTAAATACGACCTCCATTCTCACAAATGAATAAAGTACCCATTAACTTTGCTTAAATCTTTTAAAATTAGATTCATGAAAAGATAAATCACACAAATCATATTTACTAAATGTAAATTTAGTATTGAATAACGAATAATAAATCTATTAAATGTAAAACTAAAAATTGACTATGAAAAAAATAGACAATTTCACATGTCATAGATCAATTTCACATGAATCATGGCCTCTAATTACGGTGCAACTAATATGCACCTTCTTTGCATTGAAAGTATAATAGACTTAGACTATTTGACATTGCACTTAGGTGTATATAATTTGCCTCATAGCGAGCGACTCTAATTACAAGTACAACACTTTAATCAAAATAACTAAAAAGGCAATGGGCCCTTGGTCTACTGGTTAAGTTGAATGGCTCACAAAGAGACCACCAAGGATCAAGTCTTGCTGAGTGCTAGACTCTTATACACCATAAGGGATGAGGCTAGGATTGTGCCCTGAGTTCTTGACTCTAACCGAAGAGGTTTCAGGCATGAGTGGGCCATATCGAGTTCCTAAATCATTTATATGGTAGACTTCGCTAGTTAGTAGTTCACAGGCACAAACACTAGGTTGCTTGACAAATCTAAATCCTTCATTTAATAAAAAAAACTATAAAACATAGGTACGCCATTTTTAGAATTATAAAAATCCTCAAAAATCTTAATATAGCTATACAAAAGGGCCATTAAATTTAAACCGACTGCGAAGGAAAATCATAAGTCGGCGGCTGGGGTATCTTTTAATCGATATTCGGGAAGTGTTTAGGGTTTTGTAACTATAAAAATACCCCAATTCCTAAAATCTTTCTTTAAACGTGAAGCTTCTCCTTGTCCGCTAAAAACACGAAGCTGTGCTATAAGCTTGGGTAGTAGGGTTTTGAGGGTTTGCTGTGTGTGAATAGGCCGCAAACATGCCTCCCCGCGCAGTGAAGAAAGCAGGAGGGACGCCCACTCCCAAGAAGGGTGCGGGGAAAACCCCAAACAAGACTCCCAAGGGCGCCGGAGCAACGCCGCCCGCCAAAAATGCTGCCTCTGCCGAGGAAGTCAAGGTCGAGCCGCAAGTCGTCATCAACCTTAACGAGCAGTCTGCTGAAGCAGCTGCATCTGTTGAGAAAACGGAGGTTACTAATGCATCCGCACCAGTTAAAGGTGTGCTTCTCATCTTAGGGTTTTAAGCGCTATAGTTTTTTCATTTTGGGTTTAATGTTCCTATTTGGGCTTCTGTATTTTTAGATGCAGATGCGTGATCTATATCTTTCCTGATTGGTAGTTGTTGTGGTTAAGTTTCTGTGTCTCGTAATAACATTTAACGTTGAAGTGCTATTTTCACAGTTAAAAATGTTTTTTTATTTAATTGGGTAGTATTACTTGGTATCGACGTTGGTATTACACTTCTATTCACCTACACGAAAAACATAGGCACTGTTTTATCCTCAAAAACCACTAAAATATCAATGTATCCGAAACACCAAGATGAAGGTACAGTGAATAAGTGGAGGTGCTATTTTAGAAACATTTTTAATTGTTGATAGGTGTTTTAAATGAATCATTCACAGAAAATTCTTTCTGCGCTTGTAGACATCTCCCAGTCTCTTATTCTTCCCTTATAGATCAGGGTCCATGTATTGAACTATGTTCAGTCTTGCCATGTGATTTCTTGACATTTGTATTTATTTAAAAATTGAAGTTTGCTGAATAGCCTCTTTCTTTTCGTTTTATACCATTTATTTAGCTTTGCGTTGCTCGGGACTCGTTTTGATTATTTTATTTCTTGTTCGCCTTCCCCTGACAGTTTACGAGCAAAATATCATTTTTGGCTGTAAGAGAATGCCCAAAATTCTGAAATATATGTGTTTGATTTCTTATCCTATGCTCTATTTTTGTTTCTTATCGACTGTTACTTGATTTGGGAAGCCAAAGTGATTTGAAAATTTGTTTTGTTCTGTATAATTTTTTTTTGTCTTCACGTTGCTCTGGGAAAATGCTTAAATGCTCTTTTTATAAGTTATTTAAGTATGCGATGCATGGAGCTTGTATATAAGTACTGATATTTATGCTTCTTGTATGATATACATTTACTTTATATAATAAAATGAATTTATTACTATTTGCGTTTCCTCTGGTATATTTTATTATTATCTTGCAATGCTATTATAAAGTTGAAGGGTGGTTTCAGTTTATAGTAACGTTTTATTTTTTTGGTGTCAATCTTTGTAGAAACTGAGGAAGTGAGGGAGGAAGTAAAGCCCTCCTTTGATGAAGATGATAAAGGAGAGAGATTAGAGCTTGATGATAACGAGCCCGAATCTGAACCGGAAGAGGAGGAAAACCCTGAGGAGGTTCACAAGGAGGACGCAACAGTAATGGATGTCGATGGCAAAGATGAGGATCAAGATGGTATTGCGCAGGAAGATGAGGAGGAGGGTTTGGAGGATCAGTTAGATGATGGTGAGCAGGAAGATGGTGAAGAACCTGGGGAAGATGAAATTGCAGTTGAGGAAGAGGAAGGTGAAGAAGAGATGGAAGGTGATGGCGAAGAAGAGGAAGGAGCAGAGGAACATGAAGAGCCTGATGAAGAGGAAGCAGAGCATCATGAGGTTGTCAAAGAAAGGCGGAAGCGAAAGGAATTTGAAATATTTGTTGGTGGCCTGGACAAAGATGCTGCTGAGGAAGATCTTAGGAAAGTCTTTAGTACAGTGGGTGAGATTTTGGAAGTCCGGCTTATGATGAATCCTCAAACTCATAAGAACAAGGGATTTGCATTTATTCGATATGCATCCGTTGAACATGCTAAACGCGCCTGTTCAGAATTAAAAAATCCGCAGGTGCATTTTATTTAACATTAGGGCCTTCACTATTCTTTATTTGTGAGGATTAGTAGTGTGACCTTTCAGATTAAGAAATTTTGTTGAACTTAGTGTTCATGTGGTGGCATGGTTTTTTAATTTCCTGTTTCTATACAGGTAAAGGGAAAAGTTTGTGGAGTCTCGCCGAGTCAGGACAATGATACCCTTTTTGTAGGGAATATCTGCAAAACATGGACAAAAGATGCTGTAAGCTTTTATATCATATTTTGTCTTCCGATGAAAAAAACTATTTTCTTGAAGTAAGGAGTGGCTGTAGTAAGAAGTCCTTATCTTTTGTTATATTGAAGTTAAATTATTTCAAGGGGAAGGGAGATAAAAAGTAAAGAGAAAAATTCCATTGTCTTTGAAGTTAGTAAGAGGTGGCCAATATGTGTTGAGGGAAAGATAAAAACGCATTTTGCTACTGTCTTAATTGAACTTTATCAAACTGTGTAGGATGGGATCATACAATTTTTTCTTTGTTAATAAAGCTTTCATGCTTAGAACAACACAGGGATGACAGTCTGATATAATTTTTTATTTATTTTTTCTTGTTTTTCAGTTGAAAGCAAGATTGAAGCATTATGGTATTGAGAATATTGAGGATTTTACTCTTGTTGAAGATTCTCAAAATGAGGGAATGAACCGAGGGTTTGCCTTTTTGGAATTCTCAGCCCGTTCTGATGCTATGAGTGCTTTCAAAAGGCTGCAGAAACGCGATGTTGTTTTTGGTACTGACAGATCTGCCAAAGTGTCATTTGCAGAAACTTTTGTTGAGCCCGATGAGGAAGTTATGGCACAAGTATGCATTTGTCATTATTATTGAAAGTTTCTCTTGATTCGTTTTAAACGTTTATGCAGGTGTTAGTTAACGAATTTATGAACTTGCACTTGCTATTCTACAAATTGTAAATTCTGGTATTTCTGGTTTCTCAATATCTTTGCCTGACTAGTTGATAGAAACTTGGTTTTGCGATTTATTTGTCAGAGGGCAATAGTGCTATACACTGCCTGCTTTTTATTTATCATATTTAGCCATTTCTGATTTAACTTGTATACCATGTTCTGGAGTGCAGGTTAAAACTGTATTTGTTGATGGTATGCCAGCAACTTGGGATGAGGATCGTGTCAGAGAACAATTTAAAAAATATGGTGAAATTGAGAAAATTCAACTAGCACGAAATATGCCAACTGCAAGACGTAGAGACTTTGGATTTGTTACTTTTTCAACTCATGATGCAGCTGTGGCATGTGTAAATGGTTTGAGCAACAGTGAGCTTGGAGAAGGGGATAATAAGGTAAAATTGTATTTAGTTAAGTTAGTCTGCTGATTTAATTTTTAGCATTTTGTTTATTGAGAAATTTTTTGGTATCTTACAGGTGAAGGTGAAGGCAAGACTATCCAAACCTCATCAGAAAGGAAGATTAATGAAACATGGCGGTAGAGGAGATTTTAGGTCTGGCCGTGGGATTATGCGTGGTGCTGGGCGTGGGAGTCGACGGCCTTGGGGACGTGTGCCTGGACGTATAGAGCCTCGGAGATTTATAGGACGGGGTGGGAGATTTGTTAGTCGGGGTAGTCAATTTGCAGGTCGTGGAATGAAGCGTCCTTTGGGACGAAGTGTAGTGCCTCATGTACCAGAGAGATTACCTAGTAGAAATCCACCACATGTAGACAGGGTGCGAGATAGGCGACCCCCAGGTTTGTCTGCTTATCCATTATCACAGATTATTTTTGTGGTAAATCTTGCTGTGCTTGTTGGCAAATTTTGTCTTGTTTGGATGTTTTTAGCCTTATGATAGCATTTTCTAAATTTCCCAGCTCCAGCATATCCTAGAAGCAACTCCAGGAGAGATTATGGGAGACGTGAAGAAGCATATGATGATCGTCAAGTACGATCTACTACTAGATCTGCTCCCGATTTTGCTACCAGAGCTGCAGCTGCAAGGCGATCATCTTATAGAGATAGCTATGGAGCACGTGGATCAGGCTATGTAGATGGTGCACCACGTGGGGTGTCAAGGACAGCTGTTCGACGACCATATCCAGAGGAAAGTTATGGTAGGCGTGTGGATCGGGCATATCGTGATAATCGTGGCCGTGATTATGATACTGCTGTATCTGGGACAAAACGACCTTATACTGCTGTGGTTGGTACTCATCCCCTGAGATTGTACTGTTGGTCTATCTATAGAGGCTTATGCATTTTAATAACAATGTTATAAATTACTGTGTTGTAGGACGAGCCATCAAGATATGCGGATCCTTCAATTAGGCATTCCAGACCTCGCATGGATTATGGAGTTAGTGGCAGTGCATCACAGTATGGAGATTATGGCGAATCTGCCAGGTGGGTTTTTATTTGGGTTGCATTCTTCAAATTGTTTTTATTTGTTTGAATTATGACTGTATCTTTCTGCTCCTCAGGCTGGGACGAGGCTCTCAGTTAGGTTACGGAAGTGGTGCTAGACAAGATTCTTATGGATTATATGATGGACATCAATCTGGCATGGGCTATGGAGGTAACCTCGTGCATTCATCCTTTTTACATGTGTTATGTCCCAATACACTGCACTACATTATGTTGTGTGATCCTCTTTATGTTAATTTGTTTATGATCAGTTGTGTTTTACTTTGTTTGGTCACTGTTTTTAGGTTCACTCGGTGGCAGTGAAACTGGTGGTGGTGCATACTCTTCTGGCTATGGCAATGACTATTTGTCATCTAGCGGTGCTGATGTATGTAACTTGATATCTTTCTGTTTTGATTTGTTTAATTTTGTAACAATATTAACTAGTTCCTGTTGTATTCAGATTGGTGGGGGTTCTTACTCGTCTTTGTATTCAAGTCGTGGCATGGGTGGTGGATACTTAGGTGGCAGTGGCTCATCTTATTATTAAACTGTAAGTATAATTGTCAGATTTTCTACTGTAAAATTTTAGTCTCTGACAGTGAAGTCTAATCTTTTGTTTGTGATAGCTTACTGGGGTTTGAGTAGTAGACTACAGAGCTGTCTTAGTATGATGTCTCCTTAACACATCTCTATGGCATACAGATATGTGATCATGAGGCTGCCATAGGCTGGAATAGAATCAGGCTCTGAGAGGCATAACTTAATTTTTTAAAGGCAGCATTCTTTTTATATGAGAAGAGGCTCTTGTAGCTTGAGGTGGCTGAATGAGAATCGAAGTGCAGAGATATTATACAAGCTGCTAGTTGGTAGCTTGAGAATTTGAAGAGATTCTGGTGGCAGCATTTACTGTTTCATAAATTAAAGATATTAATATCTCAGGTGTGGGAAGGCATAGGATGCAAGATGAGTAGCACATTATTGTTTGCTTGTATCTGGAACTTTGTTATTTTTGTAGGAATTTTCATAGAATGACTCTTGCAGATAGAGGTTCTATGCATCATCTCCACGTGCATATTACAAGTACATTTCGGTATTATGGATCTTATGCTGATCTACAAATGTTTGCATATTCTTGCCTTTCTGGCACTTTTAATGATGGGATGTTGTTAGATCAGCAAGATATATCTAAGTTTGAATTGGTATATGGCAAACTGGAAGATTTCCTTTGTGATTGCTGCAAAGTGCTTCATTATGCCCTTGATACTGTCAAAGCCTGCCATTAGAAAGAATGTTGGATGGTTTGCTTGTAATTGAGATACAAACCAAGTTGGCATAAATGTTTCCATTATGAGATAATTATTGGTTTTTAGATTTGAGGGAAAGGCATGTCAGATCCTCTACTGTAATGCCCATGTTGCTACGGAACTTAAGTGGTTTAATCTAGACTGATTTTTGTTACGTTTAGACTATCATCAGTAAAATCCTTAACCCACTGCTTTGAAGATAAGTTCTTTCTTCAGAAATCAGGATATCGGTTAATTTAAGGATAAAAGTGGGAAGGTAAAGGCTACACTACACATATTTGTTTGAAGGTTAATGCAACACTCTCTGCAAGCTTTCTTGTAAAGGAACTTGAGCTCCCAAGATAAAGTGAATGTCAAGAAACTTAGACAAAGATGAGCTGAACAAATAGAAGGGGGATCTCTTGATGAAATTTTGATGTGTTTGATTATGAGAGTTACCCTTGATTGATCAAAATTGGTCTGTGTGATGTATGTATGGGTTTAAGCTGCTATATTTGAGTGCTCTAATCTTTCAAAAGAATAATATGTAGGAACACAACTGTTTATGGAACCAATTCAATCAAGGTGGATGATTGGAGAAACTTTTCTTTTGATACAGCAAAAGGTATGGCTTTGACTGAAGAAATTTTTGTAGTGTGCTTGATGGAGGTCATCCTTGATTGATTTAGATTGTAGTTATTAAGGTAGTTGTGGGTTCACGTAGGATATAGGGATGATAAAGAAAACTGCCAGTCATGTAGATAATATGGGCTATTTCTCCCAAGATCTTAGTTTTGTTAAGATTGTGGATTGTGAATCATCCTTCTAAGGTATATATGCCTACTTGGCTTAGTTGTGGCTTTTGGCTGTACACTTATGATACCGTTCAATTAAGTTTCACAACTTTCATGGAATAATGTCTGTATAATTGTATTGTTCAAGGAATAGTGGCGGTGGATTTCTGGAGTTGTGATGTAGGCTGGTCCAATACTGAGACTCTTCTTTCAGATTTGAGTGCTGCATTATTATATAGTCAACTCAAAGCTTAACGTGTGATTTAATTGATCCCATTTGACGTGAATTGTCTTTGGATGGATATATTTTGCCTGTGACATCTAGTTTTACCAATTTACTTATTACAACAAGTACAATATTATATAGACGATCAATAGTTGCCCCAGCTGTTACTATTTTGAACGGGGGGGGGAGGTGCCGGGTAGTCAAAACAATACCTGAATTGCATGAAGGAAAAGCATTGTTATGAAAGATGTATATTTTGCCAGGGGCATCCAGTTCTAACAATTAACTACAATATTATAGTCGATCAATAGTTGGCCACGCTGTTACTATTTTGAAGGGGGAGAGTTAGGGATGGGGTTGGAGCAGTTACCTTTTTTTCCTACAAATTCCTTCTACAGCGGCATGAAGGAAAATGTTGCATTAATGCTTCAGAAAAATAATTTTCCTAGTGGTGTTTCGAAGACTGCCTTTTTATATTGGATGACATGCGTAAGATGTAAATACAGCCTTTTTATATTGGATGGCATGCTTAAGATTTAAATAATGTAAATTGTAGGCAGGGCTTTTGCATTGGGGATATAGAATATTTATAATAATAGTTTAATATTAATACTAGTTGTATACGTATTATTTAGAGTTGGTTTTTCTTGTTAAAGCAGCGGGTTTATTTTGGAAGTTTAGATTTTTTGATCAGCTATTTTCAAAGCTAACACACCGTAGAAAGGGGAGCACCAAATTGTGTACCGGTAGATTCGCTTGAGGTTCTCTAAAGCTCATTCTGCATGTTGGTTTCATTTTCATATCATATGTGCTAATGTTGCAAGATTAAATTCTGTGCAGAAATCGGTGGTTAGACCAGTTTGGGAAAAAGGTACCTTTTCATATCTGTCCATGTAGATTATGTGATAGGAAAATCTTTATGGTTTTTGGTTTTTGTATTTTGGTCTTTGTTGCTAGTGTATATCTGAACCTGAGTAGGTTTTATTTGTATGTTGTAAACCTTAAAACGTACTCAAGGTGCTTTCAGATGAAATGGTTCGTGCTGAATTTTTTATTCCCGGGTATCCAATTAGTGTGTAATTTTATTTTAGTCTAATGGTCCATACAGTGTAATAACATGGTTTCAAGATATGGCAATATATCTTTTATATGTTCTTTCAATATTGCATGAACATTTTATGTAATGACGTATGTAATATTGATAGATTTTATCCGTCACATACATTTTACTTCACAGACAAATGTATACAAATAAAAGTAAATTCCGGTCTGTGTGCATTAGGCATTTTGAATTCACTACTTCTCAAGGACTAGTCATTCTTGGTGTCTCTCCGCCTACTTTCACCGTTTCAATTTTTTTAAATTATGAATGTTGAGTGATATAACTTTATGTTCTATATCGTTTTTGATAATTTTTTTTTCACCATTTCAATTTATTTAAATTATGGATGTTTGTATATAATACTTTGTTGTTCTATATCGTTTTTGATAATTTTATTTTTCACAATATTCCTTGGTGACATTTTACTTCAGAATATTCCTAACAAATACAGACATGTTTTGATTGCACTGCTTTTAAAATACTCCTCGGTCTTGGTGTCCTTCCTACCTACAAAGACTCCTCGTTCTCGGTGTCCTTCCTACCTACTTATTTTTATGCTATTTTAATTATGATTGTTGATTGAAATAACCTTATTTTGTTCTTGATCATTTTAGTAATGACTGTAAAAGCTGAAGAATGATACACAGTTTTGTTTTATTGTCTGGTATTTGGAGTTACTATATTTTGCAATCTGTTCCTTGAAAGCGACATGTGCCTGAAAAGTGAATCATCTGTTGCATGTTTTGATATTATGGATTCCTTGACGCAGTATTATTTTTGTTCTTAAATGTCACACAGTTTTCAGCTGTTAGGCAATTTTTAATTTCAATACTCAGTAATTGTTTGCCTTCCATTCTAAACTTGCAAGGTTTACATTGAATCGTAACATTTCTATGCTACATAGCGGAACAAATAGATCACGTGGAAAGATTAGGCGTAAAAATCCAATGTCAATCGACAATCTAGGCCTTGTTATATTTACAGCTTCTTTCACACACACACATATTGATTGTAGTGTCAGGCGGGCTGCGATTACTATTGTAGTATCGGTCTTTTTGTTCTTCTTGTGTTGAATTACGTGTTGAGGGAATTTGAATTTTTGATGGCAATTTGTAGTTTTGCATAAATGATGACGAAATATGAACTTGATAAGCATAATCAATTACTAAAAGTAGCTTGTCTAACCACTGAAAACAATGCTGATGAGAGGCGTGGGAAGAAGGGTGGAGGAGAGGGATGAGGTTGGGTTCGTTTCATCTTCCACCAATTGTTTTGTGTTGCGTGTGTCATGATAATCATTTGATCGCGAGCTATTTTGAATTTTTAATGCCCCTTGTAAGTTATCTATATCATGCACAATATTATTTTACATAATTTGTATAATGGCACATTGTTGTATCTAGTTTTGAAGGCTTGTAATGGAATATATAGTTGTCTCTAGTGGTAAAGGCTTGTAATAGAATATATTGTTTCACTTTATTATTGAAGCCTTCGATAGCAGTGGAAGATTCTGTTTTTGGTTAGTATCTTTTTAAGTGGTACTGGTGACGTTCACATCAGTAGAAATTCAGTGTTGATTTTAATCATTGTATATTAGTTGTCTAGGTTGCGGGGAGTGTATTATTATTATATATTTTTTCGTGGTTGTGTATTATATTATTATAGTTGGGTGCACTGATGCAAAATGTCACCTAATTTGTGAACTGGTACATATCTGAATTTAGTGGTTGAGGCTTGTAATAGAATGGATTTTTATCTGTTGCTCATATTTGTCAGCGAAAGAACCTTCATTAGAAGGAAAGATTCTGTTTTATGTTAGTATATTTTCAAGGTGCTTATGTTGATCATATTAAATCATTAGAATTTTGAAGTTTTCTATGGGCTATATGACAATATTTGTTACATTGGATGCAATTTGTTTGCAAACAAATTGTACATAGGTGCATTAATTACTGGTTTTAGATGTTGGATATATTTTGTTAATTTGTCCCACTTGTCTAGAAAGTGCTCTTGGAATTTTGAACACTCGATATGCAATTTGTATGTGGTAGCAAACTAATTGTACACAGGTGCATTAATTACTGGTTGTAGATGTTGGATATATTTCGTTAATTTGTGTCACTTGTTTAAGAAGTGGTCTTGGAATTTGAACACACTATATGCAATTTGTAGGTGGTTAGCATCAGACATGCAAAAATGTACTCTTTATTAGATGATATAAATTTTTGTGATCTTATTGATTGAAGTAGGGAATGTTGTTTATGAGAAAATTGGTTGAAGTGAGGGGTTTGTAGTTACAAAATCTATCAAATGGTAATGTGGATTAAAAATATATGAAACTTTCATTAATATGTTCCACGGTGGTAGTTTTCACTCTGCTCTGACACTTAATTGGTAAAGGCCTAGTTGACTGAGAGTCCATTTCTCCATTACATGGGATCATGGAAGCATTTACAACAATTCTTTTGAAGTTTCTTGCGATAGGTAAAAGGTTGTAAGGTCCAAAGTTGTAAATAAACTTGATATCCTATTTTGTAAGATTGCCAAGATTTTGGATGGATAATTATCTTTTTGATTAATTTATTTTTGATAGCCTTATTGAAATACTTGTCAAAATAAAATAAAATAACTTAAGATCATGTGGGAAGAAACGCAATTAATAAAATAAAATAAAATAACTTAAGATCATCTAGTTAGAAACACAATTAATACACCAGCATTTTTTTAATCTATTGTACAAATTGATATTGATTTGTGTGAATTATTTAGGAATGGATAATTATCCTTGATTAAAGATTAACCAATTCATTTGATACCAACTTTTTATCTTTCATATTTGTAGTGCTATTTGTTTTTGATATACTCGTTGAAGTATTTGTCAAAAAAACAGAAGTTAAGACAAAGTAGGTAGATATATGAATAATTCATTAGTCTTTTTAAATCTATTTAATAGTTAAAATATCAAATAATTTTTAATGGTTTATTTAATGGTTAAAATATCAAATTCATCTTATTAATATTTGTTCTCCATGTGCTTCTCTATTGGCAAGGTTTTTACTTTGACGATGATTGTGATTTGTAATTATTGATTATTAAAGGAATACTCAAATTTAAAATTGAGGAACCAACTAGGAGTTTCCCTTTTTCTTGACACATTTCAAATTAGTTGTGAATCTCCCTTTATAGTTTTTCAATTCATGTATCTCGATTAAGTCTCGAGTCTTCTTCAAATTTTGACCATTGTGGAGGAGGCTCCCGTTAACATTCTTTTCTAGCAATATTAATTATTTATGATATTAGATTTTGGCCAATTTACTATTACGTTTATATAGTTTTGACAAGTTTAGCTCCTAATGATTCATTTTCGTCAACTCTTAAAAGAAATGTTTTAGGGTATGATCTTCTTTTTGGTTTAGTTAACTATTTGCCTTTCTAACATTTCATTTTTTCAATCTAATTTTTTTATAATCTTGTTTAAAGCTTTACCTTTCTTAATACCATTTAAAAGTTGAATTTCAAAATATGTACAAGGGGCGGTTCTTTTTTTATTCCCATAATTCTACACCTCTCTTTCTACTTCCTCTTTTGTATTAATGAGGGTTTTTTTTGACTAACTACTGCCATTTACATTTTGTCTTGAAGCTTACTTGTATCTTTGCATTATTTGGTTTTTTTAAAGCTTCTTCCTTGATATTTACTCTTGGTAAAATAATATATTTGGAACTTTGTCATACTTGTAATACCTCTTACCTTCCTTTCAATTTGTCTAAAGTTTTTTGTTGTAATTCTAAAGAGGAAAGGTGAAGTTTTTTGTCGTAATTCTAAAGAGGAAAGGTGAAATAGGAAATCCCTCTAGAGATACTAAAGTAATCGTAAAGTATGCTATTTATATTAAGGGATTTCTCTTTTGGAGTTTGTAATACAATTGTATATTAATTTACTAGTTGAGTTGGTTGTGTTTATGGCTTGTTGAAGCGAAAGCCCTTGGGATTATCGAATGTAAATTTGTGGACGAGCCTCTACAAATAGGGCTAAAAAGCCCATTGATGAGAGAATCTAGAAGCTTCAAGATTTTTATAGAGAAATCTCTAATCTACTTTATCATAAACTTTTTGAATAACTAATTTTATTAGCATAAAACATTCCTTTGTAATTCAACAAAATGAATTAATTCTTGAATAATAACAGTGCCATCGAATACTTAACAAAAGTTTCTCCTATCTCATTTAGGGTTTCCATTAACCTACTTATGTTTTTTAGTATTCTTTTTACTTTTCTTCTATTGCTAGTACTAATATGATTTTTTTTTTCTTTTTTTCGTATTCCTATATCCTAATGATTGGGTTTCTTTTATTTTTGTTTTGTTTTGTTTTTTTTTTTTTTTTTTGTTTGTAATTTTTGTTTTTTGTTTTTGTGTTAGTGTTAGAATAATTTCTTGTTTAGTTGAAAGTTCTCTTCTTTGATAAGTTTATTATTGTTCATTCCTCTTGATGACTTCTACCATTAAATTTCTTAATTCCTCTTCATTCTCTAATTTATCTTTAAAAATGTCAAAGTGTTCTTTATTCCATTTTTTAGTTCTCTTTTAAAGATTTTAGTATTGATATAAAACAAAACTTTTGTAAGTATTCAAAATCCTCTACATTTCACCATTGCCTAATGTTTTTGAGAAAATCTTGTAAAATCACATTTTTCACTTTTAAAAAGATTTCTTGATGGTTTATGTGGTTTAATGGTAAGATCTTGCATTAGGAAGAACGATTGTTCAAGGAGGGTTATTATAAGAAATTAAGTTTCCTCCAAATATAGATCTATACAATTTTTTTTACTATATTACAAAAATTTGTTTGTATATTGTTAGGATATACATAAATTTTCCCACCCATTTTTTTGTCCACAATCTAGTATAGCATAAAAATATTTTTCAAGGATTTGTTTTTAGATGGTTACTTATTTGATTCCACAATTCTTTCTTATTCAATGTTGGAGTTGGTCCACTAACATTTATTAGAATAAATTGAGTTTCACTTTTAAAGCTTTTAACTTCCCCACATCCAATAATACCTATTCTGCCAAAGGCCCTAGATTATTCTAAACAATATTTTTTTTTCTCTAAAACCCTAATTTTCTATTGAGTTCCTCTCTTTTATTAAATTTTATTTTGTGAATTAAAATTATACCAAATTCAAATAAATAACAAGTTACACTTTAGTAAATGCTTTTTATTAGTGGCATTAAGACCTTTTATGTTCCAGGGTGTTGACTTCATGATTAAGTGGAAGGGAGCTTCACTTTCGCTACATTCAATAGATTGTTAATTTTGTTTTGGTTGTCAATTAGCTAAGGATTTTCTACCTCTTTTTTTTTTTTTTCTTGCTTACTACATTTTGGTTGAACTAATCCTTACATGTTAGTTTTTATACCTAGGTTATTTAGATTATTACTTTATCAATAAAATCATCATCTTTCTCGTTCATGGGTGTATTGGGGTTAATCTAATATGAAAAGGGAGAAGGCATTATGGATATCTCGAGAGGAAGGATGGATCAAAATTAATTTTGATGGGACAAGGGGTAACTCAGGTGTATTAGGATGTAGATGTGTGGTAAGAGATCATAAAGGCAACATAATTGCATTTATAGCGAAACAATTAACATTTCGTTGCCAAGGGAGCTTTGGGTTTGGGAGTAAAAATTGGATGTCAATGTATACATTTGGAAGGAGACTCGAAAATCACTATCAATGGCATTAAGAAAGGAAAGATGGAGGCATGGCATTTGGATCAAAGTATATGACAAATCAAGGAGTTGCTTTTGGACTTTGAGGATTTTAAAGTTTCACATTGCTTCAGGAAGCAAATAGAGTGGTGGATTGGCTAGCAAATTTAGGTGCCAATTCAACATTGTGTACTTAATATGAAATTTTTGATGACTTCTATCACCTTGGAGAGTAAATAAAGAGAGGAAATTTGATGGCCATTAAATTTAATAATTTGCTCATTGTACCTCAATTTGAAGTTCGAAAGGAATGGTATTATGATTTCGACTCACGAGAACATTAATCATCTCAAGGTAAGTAGAGATTTCCATGATACCAAGGCATCCCTCGTGCATGTCAAAGGAGTGTTTAGTTTGCTTCGGTACCTCGTTCCAAAGAGTTTCAAGGATGTTAAATTTAGGTGGAAGGAAGGGAAAGGTCATTGTTTTTCTCTAAGGCAGAAGAAATGGAGGTGAATTTTGCTCTTGGTTTGGATTTGCAGATATAGACATATGAAGGTTGGATATAAGCACATTTTTGTTATAGATGACTCA
Organism: Cupressus sempervirens; assembly: GCA_028749045.1. Lineage (NCBI taxonomy): Eukaryota > Viridiplantae > Streptophyta > Pinopsida > Cupressales > Cupressaceae > Cupressus > Cupressus sempervirens. The sequence continues at coordinate 538,411,933 of CM053787.1, read as the reverse complement.
AGCTTTTTGAAAGGAGTTCAACAGTTATTTGGGCCAAAGCATTTGGATGATTTTTGGAAGAGGAGGTCAAATTTAGATGTGGCATCATTAGTTGTGGTGCTTGCTTTGATGGTGGGGGGTTGAAAGATGAGGTTCGACAAGTTGTGGTTGCAAGTGTTGACAGGCAAGGACTCTTGTCACTGGATGAAATTATTGAACGACCTGTTTTGGGTGAGAGAATTGAAATGGGTATTGAACTTTGGCGGTTGATTGGCAGTGGGGAATCCTCCATCTAACTGTTGGTGGTGTGGCTATCTTCAAATCCACAAGGCGTTCACATCCCCAAAGTAGAACAAATATGGAAAATGATCATGGAATACTTGGTTGAAAACATTTGGGTGACGAAGGAGGAGGGGTGAGGGTTAATGAAGGCCATGTCGAGGAAGAGCACTTTGGCCCTTGGACAACAACTTCACCATTAGAGTGTGAAGAAACATCAGGAAAATGAGGGTGTGTCCACAACAAAGGGAATGTGGGTCGATGCTTCTCTGCTTTCGGAGGAGGGAAAAGGTCGTGGAAAGTACCTCAAGATGGGTTAGGGATTATTAGTGGAGGATGATTGCGCAACTCAAACCTTTACATGCAAGGAAGCGACAAATTGGTTCAAGTAGTAGTTGATAATGAAGGTGGCGGTGCTTCTTTTTGTTATAAAAATTGGTTAATGTATGTGTTGGTGTTAGTACTATTAGAGTGTTAATACTTTGTTTTTTGTTTTGTTTATCTAATGGTATATGTAAGGGCGAGGGTAGCTTAAATAGTAAGGCTTGAAGCCATATTGCCACAATGTACTTTATTATTATCAATACAAACAAATATTTCTAATTAAAAAAATCATCTTAGTCTAAAAAGTCATTTTCTAATTCTTTCATAATTTTGCAACTTTATCTTTTTTAACTACTTTGATTTTTTTAGGCGAAAGTGACAAGCTACTATAAAATTTATATTATTAATAATAAATACCGGTTCAAGGCTCTTAGAGGAGAGAACTAGCAAGGAAACTCCCAACCATTACCAATAATTCAAATATTACAATAGTTGACAAATATCATGAGGGTACAAAAGGATTTCCTTATAAAATGGAATGATAATATCAGGAGGGTACAAAAGGATTTCCTTATAAAATGGAATGATAATATTCCTTGATATATATTTTGGAATGAGGGAAAGCTTTACTTAAAGATATCCCTTATCTCTCTTGTTGACTTCCCATATTTTTTTGTTTGTGTACTCCTAAGTATGGTCTTAGATTGTAAAATAATGTTTTCTTCCTCATTTATAACTTGTGTTTCAATTTGACTCAATACCTCCTTTTCCAACATTTTAAGCTTAGGGTCTCCTGTATTGATTTCTAAACACTTGCCATTTCCAACATTATCCATTTCTTGATGTTTAGGCACTGATTGTCCTTCCTGTTACGAGATTAAAGGAAATTCTTCAAAAGATTCCTTAGTCCTAACTTTCTTGCATTATTGCTTTTGTTGACTTCTATCTCTTTACTAGTTATTTCTGTTGCAAATCTCCCTTCTAATTGATTCATCTTTGATTGTTATTGAATTACTTTTATTTATTGGTTGGTAATGTCCCAAAGTAAGAGTTGATCACTAATATCATTTTGAATTAACAGTCAATTTGTAGTACATGTTCAAAATGCTTTTTATATCCTCAATGAGCAGAATTTTCCATCTCACTTGTTGGACTCATGCTCTTCACATCTCCTTGGGATCTTTTAGAGTTGGATCTCATCGGCTACATATTCAGACTGATCACCAGATCGACAAGGAGGACAATATTCGTCGGCTTTGTCACCTCGGGGAGGTCGAGATTGAGTCTCATTTTATTTTTCATTGTCCCATTTATTATGAGATCCAAGGGAGATTCTATAGTTTGTTCAGAGAGTGTCAGTCTCTTCCCTCATTCTTTAGATATATTGAGTAGCACTCTCTTGCACTCTACCTTTAGGAGACCATGCGGCTTCGTGAGCACACTATACAATTTCAGCTTTGCTCGACATCGACCCATGTGCAGTTCATCAGCTCTTTCTTCAGTCCTATGGTTCCTGCCCAAGGATTGAAGCGGTCTCCTTGCACTATCTCAGTTCACACTAGATTTGTGAGACACTGTAAAGATCACACTTGTTGGCGTCCCTCTAGTAGACCTTAGAGGTGACCTTCCAAAGTACTTGATGGCTCTAATGGTCCAACCTTTCCATTATGGACTACTTCTCGCCTATGAGGAGTTCTTAGTTGTTATTATTCCTTTTCTTGGTTCTATTGTTGTTTTGCTTTCATGTTCTTTATGCGAACACTGTTTGGTGCTCCCTTGTTTGTGTTAGCCCTTTGTAATGTTTCCAATCCCTTAGACCCTCGTTGGTCTCTTGTTGGATATTATAAATTTATTGTATCTTATATGCATTGTTCACAATATTGCATTTTTTTGTACATTTTCTTCTATGTTGCATTTGTTCTTCATATGAGCTTCAGAGCCCTCTTGGGATATCTTTTCTTTCTCATATTTGTTCCTTTTTCTCTTGTTGGTCATTATTTTGACTTAGATCTTTAGGTTTTGTTGCAATAATTTCCCTTTCCTCTGATTTTTTTTTTTTTTCCTTCGAACTACATTCCTCATTTACCTTATTATAGATGATTTTTCTATTGTTGAGTTTTTATTTCTTATTGATATTAACAAGAAAGATATCCCTTAATGTTGAGTTAATTTCAATATGTTTAAGGTTAACAGTTTAGTTTGATTTGACTTTGATAATTTCTTTGATGTGTCCCTCAAATCATGTATAATTCAATTCATAAATTGATATATTAGTTATGATTTTTAATGGGTTGAACTCCTAAAGTTTTATCTCCATATTTATGAACATCTTAATATTATTAGATTTTTAAAAATTTGCTTCAATTCCAATTAGGTCTCCTATAGCTAATCCAATACATTTGAGAGATTAAATATGATTAAGGTTCAAACGGGAGGGAATTAATGGAGATCCATATAGGTGCCTGATGTTTTTAGTTGTTGATACATTAAAGTTTGGTTTCTATTGAATAAGTTTTATAGAAAAACTTTTATAAAAACAACAAGGAATTGAGAGAAAATGATATATACATATTATAAACTTTCATTTTGCCACTTATTAGAAACATGATATATACTTATTTGATCACCACAAAAGTCTTTCAACCATCTAATAAGATTGAAATTCTTTGATTCAAGCCCACACTAGTAGGCAAATGGACCTTGATCTTTGCATTCCATCTTACAATTTTTACTGAACATATCGCTGATAATAAGAGTAATTTTTGAATTTGAGTTTTTGCATTTTGAGGGAGAAAATAATCTATTAGGCAATTACAAGAGGCAACAATTCCTCTTGGGGTTTGATTAGAAAGGGGTTTTGCCCTTGGTCATAAAGAAGATTATTGATTGATTGCTTAGGTTTAGGTTTAGAAATCTAATTAGGGGTATAAACATCTATGCAAAGATTTGGGATTATATGAGGGGAAACAAGAATTAAGGGTTTTATCCGCTTAGATCTTATAGAGGAAGCCTTAGGGGATTTTGTTTGAATCTCAAATGGAAGATGGTTTAAAATAGCTAGGGTTTAGAGTTTTGGACCTAATGCGACTATAAGCCCTCTCAATTCTTCTATTAGCCATTGTGGTCCATTCACCCTTGTCATTTCTTGATTTATGAGTTGAACAATTAGGTCGTGCTGGAGGTGTTGAATGAATTGTTCACTGGATTTTTTGGAAGGTTTCCAAGCATTTATATCTTCTTGATAGTGTGCAGATTCTCCCAAGAACACCTCTGTATATTTCATTCTAGAAAAACTTTGTCACTTAATCTGATCTTTATTTGAAGACTCCAAAGTTGAGATTTTTGCATTTTGGCATTTTTTTGTAGAGCTCACCATTATTACGTTTACAAAATTTGATTTGTCTTCTAATGCAGATTGTTGATCACTTAACATTTTTGCATTTGCCTGCTTTTCAATTTTAAGATTATTGATTCACTTGCTTTTTGTATTCACGTTTAGTGTTTGGCATATATGTTTTTTTCCTGCCTTTCTCAGAGAGTTCACTATCTTTTTCTTTACTACGTGGCTAGAAGGGTAAGTTTTTGATTCAAAATGGAATTGATCTTGTTTGTTATCCTTGTTTGTTGGATAGTTCTCCCTTGATCTTAGATCTTCTTTCACTCTTGATAGATCCTTGGCAAAACTAAGGACTTCAAATCGATTTGCAATCACAAGAGGGTTGCTCTTATAATATTTTGTTTTTCTAAATCAACATTTCTGATCTTCAATGGTCATTTTGTAGTTCACATTTGTCACTTGCTTAGTCTAGCTGATTGAAGATTTATTTGCACATATTTTTCTCTTTATCTTGATCACATTTTTTTCTTAACATTTTCGAACACTACTTACATCTGCTAGGGCATGGAAAGTATTTTTGTAGGGTATCGAGAAGTTTTGTGCATTTGTACTCTTTATATGACTTTAGTATAATATTTAGTTTGAGATCATGATAAATGGGGTTGATATCCAATCTTTATCTTCTAGGTCACCATAAATGAGCAGTCTGCAAATTTATGGAAAATAAAACATGTAAGCATGCATAACGTATAACTTTCAATTAGTTCTATTTTGTGTTCTCAATTTTGGTAGTGGAGGTTTTCGTTTGATTTTTTTAATATAAGTTTTCTAAAGTTGTTAGATTCGCACTTTCAGTAGTTTAATTTTCTACTTTGAAGGTTAATGAGTCATGGATATAATAATTAGTTTGAGATGCGAAGCCATTTTTGGGCATGATACCAAAGGATGTGCTTGCTATAGTTTGCAAGGAGAGTCACTCTGCTTTTCTGTGTTCAAAGTCTTTGGCCATGATTTCCTAAGGAATGATATCACTTTTTCTTACCTCCTTCTAGAATCATGATAGGTGTTCACTTATATGTGTGAATTCGGGGATTGATATTGATTTTGCGTACCTTCTTCTAGAATCGTGACAAGTTTCCACTCATATGTCCATGCAATGAGTAGACACGTATCACTATCAGGAAGAAGGGAGGCCAAAGGGATGTTGTTCCCAAAATAAAACTTGAAATACATCCTGAGTTGTAGATCTCATGGATAATATGTTTGTGGGATAATTTATTATTATCACCTTTTGTTTATTGTTAATGTAATTGTTATTAAAAATAAATAATAAATTGTTAATAAATTCAAATAATTTCAAAGTTAACTTCTAAAAATGAAGATGCATGTTACATGTACAATGTACATTGGTACAAAGTTTCGCGTTTAAGTTTTATTTTTGAAGTTTTTGAGACTATAGGGTTTTAAATTTTGTGTTTATAAAATATCTACTATGCATAAAACCCCTATGCTTTGAAACATGAGGATTATTTGTGTTTATAAAATATCTCCTATGCTTTGAAACATGAGGATTATTGGGGTCTCTGCTAGTGTTTGTGCCCTACTACCCACAACTCAAATTTAAATTCTAATAATCAGTTTTGTGCCACTTATCCAACTATTAAAGTATTTATCAACCTTATTGATTGTTAACCATATGAGCAGTATAATCAATAGCTAGAAGAAGATACTCATACAAAATAACACCAAATATGTTAACTAGGGAAACTTCGCAAAATGATGTACTAATATAAAAGTTCCTTGTAAGAGGATGGACTTTAGTAGGAGCTAATGGAATACATTTAGTTCATATCAGTACTTATTAGGAGACTTTGAATCCCTGTTAGGATATTCCAACCTTATTAGGAGTTACGCCAACTATGTTTAGAGTTGTAGAAGGTAGAAGGACCCACTGTTTAAATAGCTTCAAGGGCAAGACCATTGAACTCACTGTCCAAGTAGTCTCTATATTATTCCTTGCAAAATAATAGAAAATTAATGATCTCAAACTCCTCTGTCTTTGATCAGACCAATCCTCTTCTGATCTCAATACCAGATCACCAACTTCGCATCCAAATAATCCCTTGGATCACTTACACACACTTTCCAACTTCACAAATCACTTGTACAATTCACATTTCTTCCATAAATCATACATTTCACAGCAACGAAAATAACCTTTTATACCATATCCTTACAATAATTCCTTAAGTCAGCCTTGAGGCTTTCACAACTAATTATAATAGGATCTCATTAAGATATTGCAACAATTACATGACATTGTCAACTCACAATTTTACAACTTTTCACATGTGCAACCTTTGACCTCGTGCACTTGTTGACGTCATCATCAGGCTGTCTACTGTCACTATCTAACTGTGCTCATCACGATTCTATCCAAGTTAAAAGATACAATCCAAAAATTAGAAATCACCTATTAGGTACTCTATCTGCCTATCATGATCTTGCACATACTCGAATAACCTTAGCATGTCTTTGACTTTGTACGCGCACCTTTCCACTTCATCATGACACAATGAGAAATACATCCTCGACTGTGCTTGACCTAATTATCAATACACTGCCCATAAGACCTTGTTTCCTATCTGCTACCCTACCAATCTTCACAAAAACAATACTTTGTTGACATTCAATGAAAAACACATTCATGAATGCAACATGCCAATCATGTAAACAATCTCTCCAATTCTTAGGATACTCCCCCAAAGGAATACCATCAACATTCATGCTAACACTATTATCATGTCGATTTAGACTTACATGCATGTAGTGTTGGGAATTAATGTATGATTTATCAATTTGTAACATAGTTCCATACATACCCTATCATTTAGTTTGAGGTGGGGGAATCACCCAATCCATTGGATTCGGTGATCACAACTTCACTCTTTGTACTATTTCCTCCATCAATTTTCTTCTTCTACATTTGACTCAACTGGGTTCTTACTTCCTCTGCATTGACTTTGGATTTTCTATTGTTTTGTTCAACATTTGGTGCTGGGGCTCGGTTCATACATTCCTTGCTTAGATGACCAACCTTCTGACAATTGAAACATACTGGTCCAAAATTTCTCCAGTTACCAGATCTTCCTCTAAGATGTATCCTAGCACATTTTGTTGCAATGTGTTAATATTTTCTACAATATCTATAATTTACCAAAGTATTGTAATCCCAATTTAAGGTATTACCTTTCTTAGATACTTTGCCTTGACCTTTAGGTGTCCAATTGTTCTTTACTTTAGATTTGCAATTTTGTTCGTTATGACCATACTTCTGACATACATAACAATAACCTTCAAATCTAGAAGTAGTTGGTGTCTTATTGACCTTTGATCTACACTCATGTGCTTGATGACCTTGTTGTAAGTGAAACAATTATCATTAAATTTGAGTTTAGGAGTTGACTTACCAATCTTGCTCCTACAAACATTTGTTGTATGACTTAGTTTTCTATAGTGATAACATGTAGGCTTTTTGTTATTTGGTTTCACAATCACAATCCTTTACTCTCCTTGCTCGACACTTGATAGGAACTCAACATAGCCTATTCTAGAGGTGTCATAAGGTCTCCTCGGTGTATTCATCTGTTCATTAAGAAATCTCACAACCTCTTTAGGTTTGTTCAACCTCTCAAAAAGTTCTTTTTCAACTTTCAACTCATTCACTGATTTTAAATTTGCAATCTCCAACTTCTTTCTTGCAATTTCATGATTTGTGCTTAATAATTGATTGATCATGTCAAATTGATTACTGATTGTGGGAAAGCTTCTATACTTCATTGATCCTTTCATCAAGTCTTGCAGCCATCTATCTTTTATCTTCATCTACCATTGTTTTGTCTTCTTCAACCTTTGCTTTGTCTTCCTCAACTTTTTTCTTTTGTTCAGTCACTTCACAGTCTTATTGCTTGTATCTCATGTTCAATACTTTGAATTCTTCATTTAGAATGTTATTCTTCTCTAATAAATATGCTATTGATGCATTAGATTCACTGCAACTTCCTATATCAAATAGTTCTTCAACAATCTCTTCTTTGTATTTGGTATCATTTTGTTAAATCTCCATCTCTTTCCTTCTTTTCAAAGTTACTAGGAAGCCCTTTGTAGCATTTTGCAACATCATTGGTCAATGAATGGACATATAAATTGATAAACACATCTTCATTATGTTCTTCAAATTCTTCAACAATATTTTCTAGACTAATCAAATGTGTTTCAACATATTGATTTTCTTCTCTAGAAAATTTTGGTATAGCAATTCTCAAATTATTTGATACAAGGTTTGGTTAACCTACTATGCCAATGAGTTCTAATTGTTTATATTTTTTAATTACCATTGGAGCCCTTGATCCTTGATTTGCATGATGAAAGTTTTGTCTTGTTTGATTATTCACCATATTGTTTTGATTATTAGTATGATTTCTTCTCCAATCACCATAAGTCTTATCCCTTTGATATTTAAATTGTTTAGGCACATTATTTATATCATGACATGTGTCCCAAGAATTCTTATGTATAATATTAAATGAAGATTCTTATTTTTATGAGGAGTATATTTAAATGAATCACCTTTTTATTTGCTTGGTTTCTCTCCAATCCATTTTGGATCAGTGATTTCATCCTTTTTGAGCCTTCCTCTTTCCACCAATTCACTAAGAACTTTTCTTAGAGATTTTGGTGCTCTGTTTAGTCATAACATTTGAAGAGCTTCCATGAGTTTTTGTGAGTTTTCATTAATCTCATCTCATCATCATCTCCTTCCCCATTAGTCTCATCATCTACTTGATGAGCTCCGGGTTGTTCTTGATTAAGAAACAAACCTATATTATGAAATGGATTTTCCTCTCCTTGTTCATTATTGTCTTGTTTGTCAACATAGATCTCTCTCTCTTAGAAAATTGTTAATGTAGAATTGCCTCCCGCCAAAAAATCAATTTAAACAAGGATCGGTTTTAATAGTCAACTAGCATGTGCATGAAATAATATAACATTGTCATTTTCTCTATTTTATGTTATGCCTTAATATTTTAAGTTACGACTGTGCAATTCGCATGGTTGCGGGTGGTCGAGCACTGATCAAGGTTAAGGCTGTGAAGGTGCGCTTTGCTTTTATTTCGCCCAGTCACAAGGTCATGTTGACATGTTACAGTCTGAGTTGCAACAAAACGACAAAGTAAGATTTCTGATGTCTAAATTATATCCACACCATTAGATCCTTCTGATCTACGACTAGTGCATGATCGCCACAAATTGAGAGGTAGCTAAGCTTCAAGTTGCAATCAAGGGATTCCCTTTGTTTCGCTTGGTCACAAGGGTTAGATGATAATGCTAGTTCAAGGTGGCAAGGCAACAATGACTGATAGATCGTGATTTTGCAAGCAAGGGTAGTTATTCAAGGAAGGTGGTGGTGAAGATACAATCATGGAAAGTTGAACTCAAGGCATAAGGATTGATGTTGACAGGGTGGCATGACAATGAGTAATGTTTGGTCCATGTAGCAGAGCTTAATGGCTAAATCTCAGATTGACTAAAGATCGTGATCAAGTTGGATGTTAGTAGTAGCAGAAGCAGTTCCTTGAACAATTTTTCTGATTCTTTGCAACCACTTTCATTGATTCCTAGGCTCAATAAGTGCAAGGAAATACTCCACTACCATTTTTCGATCCACTCAATTAGTCAAAGATTAAATAACCGTCATTTCTGACCTCTCATGGATTTGTTTGGTGAAGAAGTGATCCTTTCATGCATAGATTTATGCAAAAGTTAGATCTTTCCAGTTTTCTGCAGTAAATTCTTCTCTGGAGATTTGATTGTAGTTGTTGAGTTGTCTTATGAGGGAAGTCATCCAAGTTATACTTGCACTATAAAAGCAAACATTGTACTCTTTCTAAGGTCAATTTTTGTTTGTTTCTTTAGTATTGCCTTGGCATGCTACTGTAAATTCTCTGTTGCCTCTAAGTTATATGACTTTCTGCCATATATCTTTCGACCATCATTGTACTGTGTAAATTTGCTTGCCTTTCTTCGATGTACTGTAAATATATGTAGTCTACACTCTATATCTTTTTGACCCATGAATGATAAAAGTGAAGTATCTTCCTTGTGTCGATCATATGGTTGCTTGATCTGTGTGTAGTTCATAGATTAAAGCAGAGTTGAATCCATATATCTTTAAGTTGTCATAATAATAGCTCTATGCATGTATGGGCAGAGACTGATTCAAACATCCTATTTTGGTGCATTGCCTCTTTAGAATAGATTAAGTAGTTGCTTTTATGTATTCCTTCTCCTTTTTCTCTTCAATAATAGTTTAGGTGCATCTTGATAGTAGAGGAAGCCGACCTTCTCCAGAGATTCAACCTCATAGTTCAAGTCTCACAACTTGGAGGTTGTTTCCATGTTTAATGAGGTTGTCCTTAGGTAAGACTTTGGACAAGGGTGCAAGCTTTTGTGATTATAGTTTTTGGCATGCCTAGTGGGACAATTATATTTTTAAATAATATTTCATGTTCACCAGTGTCGAAAAGATTCCTTGTTCATGCTGAAGAAATAGTACCGCCTTTAGTATAAAGCCTTAAAGAGGCTCATTATTCAAAGGTACTTGGTGACTCTAAGCTTTGAAGTGCATTCGCTTTCCAAACCAAAAGTTGCTGTGATTCATGTCCAAGAGAGACACAAGGGCATGTTCCAGAGGTAAGTTCCAGTATCAAGAGCTTTCCCTTTATAATACAAGAAGAAAAGTTAGGGTATCCTTGTCACTAGTTAGGAGTGGGACAATAGCGCACACCCCTACAAGATCCATTTCCACTCCTCTGGGTGCCTATGATACCATTCACTCATATCAATAGAACACTTGTTTATATGGCTAGAACTCACACTTTCGCCACCTTCAATGGTGGGAGCCCCCTCCTTTTAGCCCAAAGGCATGATATACTAGTATCAACTCTCAAGAGTGTACCTGAGTTTACTAGTGAAACCTCCACATCCCCTATTGAACATATTTAGGAAGTGTCTAATGTCTGCAATATCCACAACGTCTTTGAGGACAATGTAGCGGCCAGACTCCTGACTTCATCCCTAAAAGGAAAGGTGTTACAATGGTATAGAGGTTTGCCTCACAAATCTATTACTAATTGGGACGGGTTAGGGGCAACCCTATGTAAGCATTTTGAGGACAAAAGTGACCATCTGTTGCTTTTAGAGCAACTAACAACTATCAGGAGGGCCCCTGATGAATATATGACTGATTTCAATTATAGATTTCAGAAAACATGGGATAGGATACCTACTGCAGTGAAACTCTCTTGATAATGCATACTTGTACTACCTTAGAGCCTTCAACAGTGATATTACTACCGCTTTTCAATCCATGTGGGAGGGGGGGGGGGATACCTTACTGAATTCTTATGAGGTTGCCATAAGAGCTGAAAACATTTTGATACAAGGAGGGAAGTTAGCTCTAAGGCCTGCAATGCCTTTCTTCTCTGACATGCCTAATCATCAACCCACTGTAGCCCCTATTCATGTCTCCTCTGTAGGTCAGCCTCTTGATGTGCTTCCAATAGCCTCTACATCCTCTAGTGGAGTTGATAGGATCGAGGCTATGATGCAAAATGTAGACAAAAGAATGCTGGATCAAGAAAGAGAGATGGAAGAGAATAGTGCAGTAGGGTAGAAAATGGGAAATGAGTTGGTGACTATGAAGAGGCAACAAGCTCAAAATAATAAGCCTCTCCAACTCCATAGTCAAGGTCCTATTCATGGTAGACCTCCAAACTAAAGTCATATCCCCTACAATCAAAATAGATCTATTGACCATTCTCATAATCAAAATAGACCTATCGACCACCCCTAGTCTTTGAACACCAACCTAAATAGGGCCATAGTCCCTAAGAACAACCTAGCCCAAGATCAAGATTTCTGACCTTCTTGTAACTACTCCTATGGATACTGCATGTGCCAGAAGGCAGAATCTTATTTGGCTTTAACTGTACCAGAGTGAGCGATTGCCTAGCAACACAACATTAATCAACTTGTTGATACCTTTCAGTAGGACGATTGTTCTTTTATGAACCACCTAGTGGAAGTGCATGGTAATGTAAACTAGGATTCTTGTGCTTACAATACTAGGAGCAAGAAAAGAGCCACGAAGGAGATGGTACCTCAACCTCCTAATTAGCCTTCTGCATCAAGTGCAGTGCCACATATGCAATCGGTTGCCCAACAACACCATGCAAATCAACCTGTTGAAATGATGTGAATCACCCACAAACTATCTTGCCTCAGACTTCTACTTCCAAGTCTCTTACCAGAACATCTAATGCTTCTTTTAGTGTGGTAGAGCAAATGAAGAAGACCAATGCGAACATTTCTATGTGGGATGCTGTAACTACTATATTGTTGCACAGAAGGCTACTGTGGTAAGAGTTGGAAAGCATTGAACTCAGAGATCAACCACCTAGCACAAAGAATCCTACAAGCTTGGTGCAACCATCAAAGGAGGTAGAAGTAAGTAAAAAGGTTAAATCCCCTCCATTCTATGTTTCTCTGCTCATAGGAGATAAGCTAGTTCACAACTATATGATTGACTCAGGGGCTAGTAGTTCAGTAATGCCCAAGTGTGTTATTGATACCTTGGAAATGAAATATAAACTTGTTGTTAAAGATGTGTTGCAACTTTATGTTAGTACCATCAAGACCGTGGGAATCCTTAGGAATGTTGAAATGGCCTTACATACCTGTCAAGGTTGTACTGTAGTTCAGGAATATCAATTGCTAAAGTCAAGCTACATTTTGCCATTTGTCTGTCAAGGGATTTCACTGCTCAAATTGGTGGCTGCATATCTTGTAATTGGTCATATTTTTTTTTAGAAACTAGATATGGAACCAAGGCTTCAATTAAAGCATAACCATTAGCCCTCTATCATATTGAGCCCTATACTCCTAACCTCATCAATATGAATTGTACCACCCTAGAAGTAGATGAGAATGATACAACAAATGAGCCTACTACTTCGTTATCTAATACATCTAATTTCCTCCTAGACGAATGGGCTAATGCTTATAAATTTGATCCCATATCAGAAACTTTAGAGACCAGCTTGGGTACATATTGTATATCAGAAAAGGATGCTCTTGTCCCCAACTTGATGAAAGCCAAAGAAGATACAAATGGGATATGGAGCATGTATTTTGATGGATCAAGAAATAAGAATGGGTTAGGGGCTGGTGTAATGTTGGTTTTCCTTGCATTAGAAAAGTACTATTTCTCATTTAGATTGCAGTTTAGTTGTACTAATAATGTGGTTGAATATGAGGCTTTGATTCAGGTTCTCCTAATTACTCAGAAAAGAGGAATCCAGGCATTGACTGTGTATGGGGATAGCGAGTTGGTGATCAATCAGGTGAGGAATCAAAATTTCACTAAGAATAATTTGCTCAAGTCTTACAAACATAGGGTATGGGATTTTCTTGAAGATTTCAATGTATTCAATATTCAAAACATCCCTAGGAAAGAAAATGGACACGCTAATAGACTTGTGACAGTGGGTGCATCTCATGATGTTTCAAGAAGCCTTGAAGATGAAAAAAGACAGAGAATTAAGATGGTAATTAGACTCGCTGTTCCTAACAATGATATCAATTGGTAGGTCTTTGAATCTGATGCACAAATTGTGAGTTTCTTGCAGAATGAAGCAATATTTTAAAATAGAAATCAGGAGAGTGCATGACCAGCATGGAGATCAAATCATCAACCCCAATTCCAACAAATTACCTAAGGGTCTTATTACCTTAGAAAGAATCTTCAACCCTGATGATCAAACAAGGGAAAACAACATGAATCTTGCTACAAACAAAGGAGACCATGTACCAAGTATAGTTGTTGATGGAAAAATGCTAAAACTTGGGAAATGTATGTTTTGAAATAGAACAATTTTTTTTTGTTAATTTGTGCCAAGAATTCAATGATATATTTTCTTGGACATATAATGATTTAAAAGGATATGACCCTAGCTTGTTTCAACATACTATAGATCTGGTAGAGAATGCCAAACTTGTTAGACAAAAACAAAGGCCAGTATACCCCAAGATTGAGCCCCTAATGAGAAATGAACTATCTAAATTAATCGAGGCTAATATCATTTTTTCTATCAAGCACTCCTCTTGGGTCACAAACCTTGTCCCTGTTAGAAAAAAGAATGGAGAGATACCGTGCGTAGATTTTAGGGATCTTAATCAAGCTTACCTTAAAGATCACCATCCCCTCCCTTCTATGGAACAAATATTGTCTAAGGTTAGTGGTTCAAAGAGATTCTCCTTCTTGGATGGGTTCTCAAGTTATAATCAGGTGTTGGTCAAAGAGACTGACGGATATAAAACTACTTTCACTACTAAATGGGGTACCTATGCCTATAGTAAAATGCCATTTGGACTAACAATTGCAAGTGCCACATTTCAAAAATTGATGGAGATGGCCTTTAAAAATATTATTGAAAAATTTGTGTTGGTCTACCTTGTGATATCACGGTATACTCAAAAAATGTAGCAAATCATTTTGGTCACCTCAAGTAGGTATTTGTGAAATGTAGAGAGTACGAGGTGTCCTTGAATCCAAGCAAGTGTGTCTTCACCACTAATCAAGGAAATTTTTTAGGGCATATTGTATCTAAAGATGGTGCGACTATGGATCCAAAAAGAACAAAAGCAATACTTGCCCTTACTCTTCCTAGCCACAAGAAGAGTTTGCAAAGTTTCCTTGGTAGGATAAATTTTGTAAGAAGATTTATTCCTGACTTAGCTACTATGGTAAAGCCTCTTACAACTATGTTAAAAAAGAATATAGCCTTCTCATGGACCAGGGAAGGGAAAGTAAGTTTTGAGGAGATTAAGGCGGCCATAGCTTAAGCCCCCACTCCCATTAATCCAAATTTGATAAGGATTTCACCCTTTATACCTTGGGAGGTGATTCAAGTATTTCTACTGTCTTGACGTAGCTAAATGAAAAAAATGAAGAGCAACTTATTGCTTTTTTTAGTGAAGGACTCAAAGAATATGAAAATAAATATAGTTATGTGCAAAAGTAGGCTCTTGCAGTCATAAGAGCTCTAAAGAAATTTAGACACATGCTGTCTCATAACAAAATCCACTTGTTGGATCCTCATGCTAGTGTAAAAGATTTCTTGTTGAGTAAAGATATTAGTGAGAAGAGAGCTGGCTAGATTACCAAGGTAATGGAATACAATGTGGACATTTAGATCACCAAGCTGATAAGAGGAAGGGGATTGTGCGAGCAGATGATCTCATCTCATGAAATTGAAAAGGAGGCTATCTTGGTATTGACAAAACAATAGGAAATAAGAAATAACAATTTGAAGGGTTGGATGGATGATATGAAAGCCTTCTTGGTTGGGAATAGATATCCTCAGGGGCTGGATAAAGCTAAGAGAAGACAGTTCAGGCTATAATCTATTCCTTATGCTATAATTGATGGTGTTCTTTTTAGGAAAGATTTTAATGGAGCCCTACTAAGATGTGTTGATATAGATCAAATAGAGAGAATAGTCAAAGAACTTCATGATGGTCATGATGGCGGTCATTTTTCAGCAAGGACTACTGCAATGCAAATTATGAGAGTTGGTTACTACTAGCCCTCCCTATTCCATGATTGCCACAAACATGTGAGGAGGTGTGAGAAGTGTGCTTTCTTCTTAGGTAAGAAAAAACTTGCGGCTCTTCCACTTCATCCCATCCATGTAGATCAACCCTTTGCCTAATGGGGACTAGATTTTATTGGCCCCATCAATCCTCCTTCTAGCTATGGTCATTAATGGATTTTAGCCACTAAAGATTATTTTACAAGATGGATAGAGGTAGTAGCACTAAGAGATGCCACAAAACCTTTAGTCGTTGAGTTCCCTGATGGGATTGTAACCAGGTTTGGTGCTCCTTCAACTATTATCTCAGATAATGCTAAATCATTTATAGGAGCTCATATTTATACATGGGCACTTGATCATGGTATTTAATTAAGCACATCCTCTAATTATTACCCCCAAGGTAATGGCTTGGCCAAGTCATCTAATAAGAATTTAATTAGAATTATTAAGAGGACAGTGGAGGATAACCAAAGGTGCTGGCATCAGAAGTTGAGGACCGTCCTTTGAGTTGACAGAATCACACCCAAGAGAGCCATAGGAAATCCTCCCTTCATGTTAGTATATGGTAGGGAGGCTAGGCTTCCTGCCTCACTAGACTTTCGTACTCTTGAGTTGGCTGATCAGTTGGAATTGATTGAAGATGATGCTATGTCTATAAGAATGTCAGATCTAATGGAGTTAGATGAGAAAATAAGTTAAGTGATATAGACCTTAGAGATACATCAACAACATATGAATAGAAATTTTGATAAAAAGGCTAAGGTCAAAATTTTTAGGGAAGGTGACCTTGTGTTGAAATGGGATACAAACAGAAAAAAGGTTGGGAGACACTTAAAGTTCGATGCCTTATGGAGTGGCTCCTATGTGATTGTTAGTTGTGAGCAATCTAATGCCTTTTAGTTGAGCAAGCCTAATGGCGAAGTCTTGCCCATCCTTGTTAATGGGATATATCTTAAACCCTATTTTTGATGATTGTTATTATCTCATGTACATAGTCAAAGCAGTTTTGCTTTCTTGTTCTTTCCTGTTTTCAAGAAATGCACGAGCACATGTTTTATTTTCTAAAGAAGGAGCTGGTTCTACAAGTTGTTTTGCAAGTTGCAAAGAAATAATTTTTGTTATGATATGAAGTGCAATAGAGTTGGTAAACTAATGAGTTTTTGGTTTTAGAGACTCTATAGCCTAATGGATCTTTTTGAATGGTCACTAGTCATATGCTACGCAGGCTAGCATCCCTCCTAAGTCGCCATAAATGTTAATCTAGAATTGCCCCTCCCGCCAAAAAAATCAATCTAAACAAGGATCAATTTTAACGGTCACCTAAGATGTGCATGAAATAATATAACATTAAGTCATTTTCTCCATTTCATGTTATGCCTTAATATTTTAAGTTGCGACCATGCAATTCACATGGTCGTGGGCAGTTGAGAAATGATTAAGGTTAAGGCTGTGAAGGTGCACTTTGCTTTTATTTTGCCCAGTCGTAGGGTCATGTTGACATGTTACAGTGTGAGTTGTAATGGCACGACAAAGTAAGATTTCCAATGTCTACATTTTATCTACACTGTTAGATCCTTTTGATCTACGACCAATGCATGATCACCACAGATTGAGAGGTAGCTAAGCTTCAAGTTACAATCAAGTAATTCCCTTTGTTTTGCTTGGTTGTAAGGGTCAGATGATAATGCTAGTTCAAGGTGGTGAGGTAGCGATGACCGATATATTGCTTTTTTGTTCCTCTTCTTGGGAGTGTAATCAAGATATTATGTTATGGAATGAACTAATCTTCTTCCGCACATAAATTTTAGGGATAAATGTCTATTACTTCTCTTCTTTTCAACCATAAATAACTAATTGCTCATGAATACTTATTTTCATAAATTATGAATAGAGTCACCACCTCTTCTTAGAGGATTAATCATTGGATCTTCTAGGTCCTTCCCTTGAGCAAAGCACAAAAAATTCTTTCCCTAGTCTACAAAACTGTAATTCTTGGGTATCCTCACAATTTGAATTGCAAGCAACTCTCCCTAGCGCAGTTTCCAATCTATTGGTTCTTAAAATTGTTTGTTGAATTCCTACAAGCCTTGCCTACATTGTGCTAGGAATATCAACATGATCTTGGCCAACAAAGAAGATTGAATCACAAATTTTCAATCTCCACACTTTAGGCTCTGCAAAACCTAGGTGGTTGTACCTATACTTACCCTTTTAAAGACAAATTTAAAGATTAATAATGCAGAGTTTATAGGTGATACTCTTGAGTTGGCAAGTATGTTCTCAAGGAGAAATAAAATGCGAGTGCTTTGAATGTATATAAGTAATGGAGTGTAATAAGGCATTTACGCAGATGGATAAGATAAAGAATACCACCTTCTACAAAAGTGTACTTTTATTTAGAAGAAACAAAAGACCAATCTTTTTTGTTGTGAGAATAGAGTCAATTTCAATATTTACTATAAATATCAAACTACTTGGAGACATGCGCACTACCATCAATTGATGGATGAAGAACTTGAAGTCATAAATCCCTAATGAAATGTATTTAACTTCAAAGGATGAAGACAAATTACACAAAACATACACATGCATATGAGTTTTTCTTATTAAGGGTTTGCCCCAATTTCATTCTATCAACAACAATATGAATCCAAGAGGACAATTCACAGACAATAATAATTGGGATGTGACTGGTTGTAATGTCTATCATATGCTGCATATATACATATCTATCATTATATTTTGTAATTTTCAATCTCTTGTTGTACATCCTATATCTATTCTAAGGTCCTAGTACCCTTTCTTATAGGAAATGAAAGGGTGCAAAAATATTCAAACCTTTACAAAAGAAACTAATGAAATAATTAATTGCAACCATTCAAAAAAATTTACAATAAAAAAAAAAAGTTCCAAGAAAACTATAATTTTCGCATCATGTCCAGAATCTCATCAAAATGTTACTTTCCCTGAAGATCCTATAACTCTACAAGAATGAAACAAACTTTGGGCCTATCTTCCTCGAGCTCCAATTCATGGGTGTCTTTGGCAAAGCTCGCATAACTGGTTTATAGTTCCTATGTGGTAGCATACTTTCTATTGAGAATGTCGAACTAGTCTTCCTGAGTCAGATTCAAATCTTGCTGCACGACATGCCTCAGGTAATCCTCTACATTATAAGATTGAATTGGTAATCCCATGATTATGTATCCTCAAAACTTGCACACAATAAACACAAAAATTGTATTGCAAGAATGTTGCTGGTAAGTGACCTTATGGTGTCCTTTTAACAACGGTAAAAAATGTATTAACTTTGACCATACTTTCACACTCGCTAACATAAATTTATCGTCACATCTAATTCAATGAAAATTTAAAACTAATAAATATACTTAGCTATTTCACATGTGTTTCCTATTGTGAGGCAGAAGAAATAATTTTGTATATTTGCCTTTTAACATTGATCTTTGTAATTACAACATTGAAGAATTCTCTACCTTGCAAAGTCACAAAATCAAGAAAACACTGCTGCATGACTCAAAAAATTATGAAATCAGACTGTCAAGAAATCATGGGCTACAAAATTGTGAAATCAAACAAGTAAGATTGTGTCTTGTGAAAAATCATGAATTCAGAAGGTTGGAATTTGATGTTTGGTGAAATAATGAAATCAGACATAGAAGGTTCTGTCATCTCCAAAATTGTAAAATTGGGGCACACTTTTTACTACTTGCCCGATATCCCAAACTTCATATTTTTGCTACCTTGCAAATGCTTCTCATCCGAAACACAAAAAAGTTGTTATATCACAACTTTGCCTAATTCAAGACTCAAAAAATGAGAAATGGCTCATCATTGCATCACAATGAATAACCAAGAAACATACCTTCATCACTCCTTGAATCATACTTACCAATATCATCTTCTCTCTTAATGTAACACTTACTTTTATAGATTTTGAGATACTTAATTGAGGGTGCATGTCCAAACAAAAGCTCATAGGGGGTCTTATTAGTACCTTGTCTGATTTGTACTCTATTCATGGTGTATACTACTATATTTATTGCTTGCCTCTAGAATATCTTCACCATTTTATTCTCAAATATCATAGTTCTTGTTGCCTTTGTTACTGATCTATTTCTCCTCTCTACTATACCATTCTTCTCAGGTGTCTTAGGGGCTGAAAGCTATCTTTTAATGCCATTCACTTCACAATTATTTTGTACTCATTTGAAGTATACTCTCCATCTCTACCAGATATCAAACATTTAATCTTCAATGCAGATCCATTTTCAACTCTATTCTTAAATACTTTAAACTCCTCAAATGCTCCAAATTTCTCTTTAAGAAATGCTACCCACATCATCCCAATAAAATCATCAATAAAAATCGTGAAATACCTTTAATTGTAGAAATCTCTTGTCTTTTTAGGAACACTCAGATCTATGTGTACAATCTCCAACTTTGTGGATGTAGTAAACTTCTTGCTTAGAAATGATTTTTTTTTTCTACTTTTCCATAACACATTCCTTACATACCATGTTACTAGGCTTCCCAATTTTAGGCAAATCTCTAACAATAAGTGTAGTACCGATCTTTACAATATTATCAAGTTTATGTGACAAAACCTCTTATGCTACAACCAACTATTATCAAATTTAACAACTAAGCATGTCATCTTAGTAAGATTCAACTAAAAAATATTACCTCTTGTCCTTGTACCAGTACTAATTAGCTTACCATCTTTATCTTTGATAATGCATGTTTTCCCTATGAACTGCAACTGATATCTCTTGTCATCTAGTTGTCCAATACTCAAAAGATTATGTTTCAAACCATCAAAAAAGTAGACATCATCAATGTTAATTTTTCCATTAAGATTAATAGATCTTTTTCTTTTAATATGATAGGTTGTACTATGTACAACTCTAATAATTCCACCATCATATCTATTAAATTCAATGAACTTGTTCATATCTCCAATCATATGATGAGAACAACCACTATCTATAGTCCAATCGGATTTATTCCTTTCAACTTGTGATATGTGTAAAGCTCTTTCTCCTCTAATTTCTTCTTTTTCATGACTTTCTTCCTTAATAGCAACAAATCCTATTTCATCAATTAATTCATCACTTTCACTCAAGACTTTCTCCATACAAGCATATGATTCCTCATCACTAGCAAATAGACATTTCCTTGGCTTATAAGGCTTCTTCTTATACTTTCTCTCTCTTAGGACATTTAGAAGAATAATGACCATAATCATTAGATGTCTAAAATTTAAAGATTTTTGTACCTTTAAGTTCTTTTTGAATAAGTAGGGTAAGACCTTCTTCAATCTTCTTGTCTTCTTCTGATTTTCTTTAGTTGGCACTAGTATAATATCCACTTATACTAGCACTCCTTGTCAATGTAGGTCAAAAACTTAACACACTAAAAGTAGTCTCGATTCTTGGTAGTTCTCCACTTTGTCTCAAACTAATCTTAGCTGATTCCAATTTTCCCAAAAGAGTCTCTCTTGTGAAATTCTCCATACAGGGTATAATCTATTCAAGCATCTACACTATTTGGTTATATGCACGTGTCACAGTTTTCAAGATCTTCTGTAAAATTTCATTTTCAATACAATTTTATCTTCATCTTTCTTTTCATCACAAGCCTTAATTCTTGCAAAAATCTCTAGTATTCTACCAAAATAACTTCTTATAGATTCATCTCACATCATTTTAGCTTCTTGAAATAAACATATCCAATTTCTATAATCCAACCTTTCTAGCTTGCTTATCACCTTCAAAAGTAGATTCCAAAGCTTTCCAAAATTTAGGTGCCAAATTTAAGGATTTTACTTGACTGTAGTCATTTTTAGGAAGAACTATCAAAAGTGCCTCTCTAGCAAGTATGCTACACATAAATAGATTTCTCTAAGGTTCGAAACGTTCCTCAAGCTTATCTTCATCAACCAATTCCTTCTCTTTCGTAGTGATCAACCAATATTTTAGACCCATGCATAGAAAATGTTCTTCATCTTCTCCTTCCAAATATCATAGTTAACTCCATCAAAATTCATACTTTCTTTTTTGAAATGAATCACTGTAGATCTCCTTAAGCTTTTAAGCTTTTCCTTCAATGACATGATACCAATTGTTAGAAAGTAAAGTGCATCAAGATAAATGAGAGGGGGGCAGGGGGGTGAATCATTTATCAGATTAAAACAACTCTCAATATCCTTATTAAATCCAAAACATTTAAATAGTAGATGAAACAACCATATAAAGATAACCATACATAATAATACTATATTTTTTTAACTAGGGAAACCCTTGATTAGAGGGAAAACCCCAATGGGGATGGTACCTACAAAAATAATGTAATAACATATAAGTTCCTTATAAGAGGAGGACCCTATTAGGAGTCTATAATTACATTCAATACATATCAGTACCTGTTAGGAGAGAATCACTATTATGAGATTCCAATTGTGTTAGGATTTGTGCCAACCCATTAGGAGTTATGGAAGGCAAAAGGACACATTGTTCAAACAACTTTAGGGGAAAGACCATCAAACCCACTCTCTAATTGTACTTAGTACTATCCCTCTCAAAGTAATACAAGTAATCAACTATCTACAACAACTTCTTTTCAAAATATAGTCTCTCTGTCAGCTTTTTGTGCCTTAACCATACCAAACACTTCTTTGATCAAAATATATTCAATATTAGGTTCACTAGATCTCACATAAATATTTACAGACTCACATTACATCAAGTATCACAAGGAAATTAACTTTCATTTATACCAAGTCCTAAACCTAATTATTGAGTCAATTTTGAGGCTTTCCCATTATATAATTATAATATAGGACCATCTTACAATTTATATTACATTAGAATATTACAACTTTTAATAGCTATAACCAAATTATCGGCTCACAATCTTCATAACTCTTCACATGATGGTTATTGGAATGTGAAAGTTTGACCACTATATCTTCATCGTGCCTTATACCTATGTTGAAGTCCTCTTAACCAAGTTCTTTATCTATTAGGAGATATGATCAAAACATTAGTAACTTCTTCTTAAGAACTTTTTTTGAATGTTGTCTTCAATAAATCTTGAATATCTATCCACTATCTTCATAGTTTTGTACAAGCACTTAGCCACATCATCAGGACACTCTATAGAGCACATACTCAAATGTACATAGCCTCATCCCCAATCCTTAAACCATGCAACCTCGATCTATGTCTGCTGCTTTGCCAATTTCATAGAATAACTAGTATGTTGACATTAATGATAAACACTATCATGAATGCAACATATGATCACTGTATCATCTCTCCAAAAATGCTAGGATACTCTCCCAAAGGAATATCATCAACATTCATGGTAACATATACATGCTTCCTTTCCCTAAGGGAGTTGAACTATCTAATAATGATAAGTACATGGGTCATTTGACCCATAAGATCACTTAAGGGAGTTTGATTCTTTGTCCATAGAGTTCATGCATGATTTGACCTATCTCATGTGCTTATTCTCACACAATCTTGGTGGACAAGCTATTGAGTAGTTTACACACCTGCTTCTAGGGATTATTTTTTTGATAAAATCACAAGTTTTTCTATCAAACAATACTCACACAACATTCAATACCCAATCAACATCAAAGACCTTTGCAATCTCAAACAATGAATTGGAGAACCATTCTTGACTTTCCTCTAGAGATGGAGATATTTGTACACTAAGTACTCATATAAGATACCTAAAAATGAAAACCTTGACATATTCCTGGGAAAAATTATACATGATTTTGGGTACCAATTACAACTTCAAGGAGCCACAACCTTCGACAAGACAATTAAACAAGGTGTCTGTATAGTTCATGATCAAGAAGGTTGAGTTGACTTTACAAAATGAAAATAAATAAGGGTCAATTTCAAATAAAGAAAAATCTAAATACATGAATAAAAACCATGATGTGGTGAATGTGGTGTAGTAGACAATGTCACTCCCAAGCTCTCTGAAACTCCCTTCAATCTTACAAAGAACATTAAAGAAACTAAATATACATAAATGATTGTTAGTGAGACCAAACAAACTAGAAATAGGCCTTGGCTTGCCAAATCCAAGAGTAACTACACACCGTTTGGTGAACCTTTGGAAGTATCTACAAGACACTAATTCAACATCAAATTATTACTCTAGATAATTATCAACCATATGATCCACAACCTAGACCTAAATGGTGGAAGGATGATGTATACTATGAATACCATCACAGAAAAGGACATAAGAAGAAAAGTTTCTTAAAATTCAAATATAATACTCCAGACCTCATTGATGATGGTGATGTGGCTATTGGCAAGCATAATAAGAACTTTGGTCATAGGGTATTCAAAGAACCCTGTCTTCCATATGAAAAGAGGGAGACATCTAAACTCAAGAATAACTCCAAGGTCAGCTATACATACACCAGTGATGATAACATAGTCAATATGGTTGAACCTTTGGAATCCAAATACTATGATGTCATAATGATAAAGGGGAAAGACTACAACATAGTCAAACTGAAGGCCCTATTTGTTCTCAAAGGACATACATCTCATAGCACTAATCAATAAAAATCCTAATTTGTGCAAATTCTATCATATGATCCCATACAAAGATAGTAATCTAAGATCTTCTCCTTCCACATCTAATTTGGAATAAACTAAGGACAAATTGAGTGCTGACACTACTAGTAAGAACACAAAATATGAATTCTCTTCTATCAATAAAAACTATAGTATTTTATATTAGCTTCAAAGGACCAATACCTAGATCATAATATTTGAAATGTTGAAAATCTTGCCTGCTCATAGTGAGATCATTGATAAAGCACTTGCTGAGTCTAGTGTACCCAAAGAGTTTGATCTTGATTTATTTCAATCCATGGGGAGGCACTTGACTTCACCACACTACCTATTAGGTTAGGACCTGTAGAGAAAGATGTCATAAGTCAAGTCCTAGACATTCTTATTGCATACAATATAATATAAGGGAGACCTTGGATTCATGAGATTCAAGTGATTCCTTCTACATATCACCAGTGTATAAAGTGCCCTTTTCAATGAGTAGAAGTAACTATTCATGCCAATGTTAGTTACCCTTGCAAGACTCTCACTTAGACCATTGATAGTCTTGTACAACCAAACCATCAAGCTACCGAATATTATGCAGAAAAATTGAAAGACATGGGAAAGTCCCTCAAATTGAAAGATAATGGAATGGGGAATACAATATCAAACCTATTCTCTCTTTGAAATCACTACCCCCATCTCCGTACTTCTATGGGAGACCTTTTGAACCAATAAAACTCTCTATTACACCACTTAAGACTATTCATAATGGTACTTTTGTTCAGTCAACCATCCTACTAGAGGATGAAGACGAAGATATAATTATCTCAACTTGTATATACAAAGGAGAAGACACCACTAGCACTAAGATCCAAAACTGTGAATTAACTCCTGAGAGATATGGTCAAGGTTTTAAACTCATGAAATGACTAGGCTATACAGGGAATGGTTCCCTTGGACATAAAAAGGCTTGACTAATCCAATAGAAGATAAATTTAGAAGACCCACTGATACTATTTCAAATTTATACCAATTCTTGACACTCCACCTAAACCTGAAGCACAATCAAAACCTATGAATCAAGGAGAAATATCAGATGGAAAGGATGCTTTTCCTTTCTTTGTACTTGTAGAGATTTCTACATTACTTGGAGAACTTGATGACCTTGTTTCATGTATCAACACTACCAATACTAATAGTGCCTTTGATGAAACTATTTCTGTATATCATTTGGCACAACTTGAACATGGAGAATCTAGTCAAGTTCTTGACACATAAAAGAAATAACAAGATCTAGATGACAATACTGATTCCCATGAGTATCAGTTTGATTCTTTTTCTAGATGCTACCATTGATAGAGACATAGATATGGTTCATACATATGAGGACCAACTTGATGTAGGTGAAGGGTTAAGTATTAGGTTTGATGAGTCTGATTCTATAGATATCAATTTGTCCTCTTCTAATATAGTTAGGTATCAAAGGGACTCGAACATACCTTCAGACAAGATTTCTTTGGGAATCGACTTATTAGTCTATGCTTTCAATAACTATGCCATGAATGCATTAGAACTAGTTAAATCTTTTTCACTCATCCATCATGAGCTAAAAGCTTGGAACACAAATTCTACATTGAGTGAAGTACCTACATTTCAAAACAACTATGCTCTTTCCTATTACCTCAATGTTGTCAAACTTTTAATATCTTCCACTATTGAAAAAAGAGTAAATATAACCAAAGATGACATGAAATATCTTAGTCAAACAATAAAAAAGAAGAAGTGCTCTAATGGTGAATATTACATCGTGATAGTATCAAAGCCTAAAATATTAAAAGCAAAAGATGTATATAAGGGTGAAAACCTCTCTAAAGAATATGATGAAGAGGAAAGAAAATCCAAGGGACTTGTTGTGTTACCTATTAGGGTAAGACCTACAGAGAGAGATGTCATATGTCAAGTCTTAGACATTCTAATTGCATATAATATACTATTAGGGAGACCTTGGATTCACGAGATGGAAGTGGTTCCTTCTACATATCACTAGTGCATAAAGTTCCCTTTTCAAGGAGAAGAAGTAACTATTCTTGCCAATGTTAGTTACGCTTGATACACTCTCATTTAGACTACTGATATTCTTTTACCAACAAATAATGAAGCTACTGAATATTATGATCCATACTCTAGCTAGGGAGCTGATTCCATTCATCACAATGTGGCCATTCCAACAATGGGCCTTTGATCTTGTCAATCAAAATCACCTATCTTCTTCAAATGGGGATAAGCTTATGATCACATCTATAGAATATTTCAAAAAATGAGTAGAAGAAGTACCTCTTACTAAAGCCACTGGGGAAACTGTAGTAATATTCATTCTAAACTATATCATCTATAAGCATGGTGTACACTCCTCAATAATCAATGACAATGGGTGGAAATTTGAACAAAAATATCTAAAAGAAATCTGTGCTAAAATCAAAATCACACAACATTGGTTTTCCATCTACTACCCCTAGGGTAATAGACGCATGGAAGCATCCAATAAGACTATTTTGAAAATCCTACATTACATAGTATGCAAGTTTGGAAGGGAATGCCACCTTGAAATTAGTCCATCTCAGTGGGCTTACTGTACTATCATTAGAACACCTACATTGACTGCACCCTTTGCTTTGGTCTATGGAGTGGATGTTGTGCTTCTTATTGAGGCTGAGATTCCTACTCTATTTGTTTCTATGAGAGACATCATTTCTGATGATGACTATCACATATCTTAGCTACAAAAGATATAACTTTTGGATGAGCACTGATGAGTGGTGTTCGATCATTTAAGATCTCACCAAAAGAGAGTGTCTAAGAGCTACATGAAGAAGGTAAGACCTCGAGACTTCCAAGTGGGTGATCTTGTTTAGAGGGAGAACCCAAAGAATCAACAACATCGAGTGTAGAAGGATAGGTTTGAGCCTAATTGTCTTGGTCTATTTATCATTACTATAGCATTTGGATCAGGTGCATAAAATTCTCTACTACTAAAGGAGAATTGCTCAAGGAGCCAATCAATGCCCTTCACCTAAAAATATTCTACAACTGATATTCTCATAAAGCTCTTTGTACATAGTTAAAATGTCTTGAAAAAAATTAAAAATTGCAAAAAGTCCTAAAACATCTATTATCGTAGTGAAAACCTAGTAATAGGCACCTTGATAATATCAATATAATTGAGAAATAAAAAATAAAAAAATAGAAAAATGAAATAGAACAAAAAAATTGAAAAAGAAGAAAAAGTGCCATTGATGAAAACCTTTTAAAACAAGTGTCATGGTAGTAAAAATAGAATCTTTTTCAAGATGGTAAAAACTTGGTAAATAGTCACCTCTTGTTCAAAATGATCCATCTATCAACACACCTTCTAGCTTCTATACAATCATTCTTTTCTTTTTCTTTCCTATTTTGTGTGCTTTTCTTTCCATAGTTTCCTTCTATCATTTGCTACTCTCTCTTGTGCATATGCTTTAAATCACTTTGACATACTGCTCGTACCTTCATGGATTGAAATTGATAATAATCTAGGGGAAACCTACCTCTTTGTACTCGAGGGAAATGTCCTATACTATCTTAGAGTCCCTTGTGTATTAGTCACTCACTATCGCAGCTGAATCCATCCTACTATCGCCCTTCTGCTAAATAGATTTCTCACACACACTTTGAACTTCAAACTTGACATGAATCACATAAAATGAAAATTGATAACTACAAATATTTGAGCTATGCTAATCTTTTCTTTGTGTGTTTTTCTTTTTTTCTTTATCATTTCCTTTTGAGAAACTCTTTTCATTATTTTCTATCTATTGGTTTAGTTCCAATGATCTGAAAGGTCCTAATAAAAGGGTGCCCACTATAAGAGCCTCTATCTCAGATTGGATGATCATATGTACCTCAACTCATTTTATAAGGAAACTTTAGTGAGGTTGGTTCTTGTCCTTGTTTGTTTTAGTGAATTCTCTATGCTACAGTACATACAGATAATCATCCTATGAAGTGAATGTAAGGGTCATTGTAGGTACATCTAGAAAACTTATGTCCTAGGTCATGAATGAAAAAGGATCATTATAGATAGAATAATTAATATTACTTAGCATGAGAAGGAGCTCTCATGTATCTATCATTCTTATTCGCAAGGAACATTCAAGTCATCCTAGTGCTTGTGTGCCTTGATGCTTATATTCACTTGCTAAATCAATAGGAAACAATGTTCTATTCATTTTGGCTTCTTGTACCATAATGATTAAATCTACTTCAATTTTTTTTGACTAATCTCATATTCATATTCTCATGGTAGAAACACCAGTGAGGGTCATATGATACACTGCGACCTTACCAAAACAATACTCGATGATGAAAAATATATCATGATGGTTTAGTGACCAAGTCTTAGGTTTGCATTTAGTTAGGTTGCATTGCATTTTCCAGGCTTGAAAATCTGACATGGTTTTACTCACTCACATTTTATGCAATGAGAGGTAGGAAGATCTCTATACATGTTCTATCTCTATTTTGATTGCACAAGTAGTTGATCATTTACTCTATCTTTTGGAATTCACTTGCTAAACTATCACAACACAAAACAAACACTTGTATGAGACATTAGTACCATTTTTCATATTTATCCACACATATTGACATGCAAATCAAAGGAAACATCTACAAATATATTTTCATCCCATACTACACATATACATTTCAAAAAGCATAAACACATGTCACCATCCATATATCTCATATACATAGAAAAAAAAAGTATACATTTGCATCTCATCAACTACATCTATTGCATACATATATGTATCTCAAATCATGTAGGCTATAAGTTCATACATCCATCACATGTACATAACATATAGGAAAATAAATCTAAAATTTAGGACACATCTCATGCAAGAATCATAAATACATGGTGATAAGTGTACACAAGATACCACAAGATGAGCTCATGTACATTGAGAGTCAAAATGATGATGATATAAAAAAATTGTGCTACTCAAGTACTATCAATGTCATAAAAGTATAAAATATGATGTCAGGACATATGATACATCATAAAGTACAAAAAAAAAAAACACTGAACAGGGATCCTAGATGCATCCCTCTCCCTCATCCTCTGGTGGTGGAGGAGGTGGTGATGCATCTGCATGTAGTGGAAGAGCCACTCCATCTGAGGCTCTAACATAATTTGAATAATGGGATACATGCCTCTCCAAAGATACAACCATTTCATATGCCACATAATAGTTGGCTTCCCTTGATGAATGATGGAAAGCCTCTTCTCAAGCATCCAATACCTATCTCTATAGCTCTATAATATCATCCCTTAAATTGATCATATCTTAGTCTCTATCTAATCTCAATGTGGAAATCTCCTAGTCCCTATCCTCTAAATTAGCATCTCTAACATCTATTTGGATTTGGAGATCAATGACCAACCCTAGGTAGTCCAAAATCTCTCTTTAGCTCTCCTTGGTGCCTCTTGTATCTATGCTAATAGATCTCTAGGGGTAGGTCCCTATGCAGGATGATATTGCATCTCCTCATCTTCACCTCCTTCCATGTCATACTAATGTTAGTCCTCACCCTATACCTACTACTCTAGTAGTGCCTTCATCCTCTATCTCTGAACATAGCACACAATTAACTCTACTAAGATAACTCCTCCTCCTGGCTCCGCTATGCCAATAAATCCTAGTGAACCTCCCTCTCCTCAAAGAATTGTTGTCACACCTTGCTCCTTGTACCTAGATCTATCCTCATGATACAAGGAGGGATCAAAACCTATGTAGCCCTTTGGCAGGACCACCTCTACTATACCAACTTCCTCATCAATTCCTATTGTGGCTACACTATCGAGATTACCTGGACCCATGCTTCCATCCCTACTAGGTTTATGAACCAAGAATAAGGTGGCTCAAAATCCGGTCTCTATATCTAGGGGTGGCCCTTGTATCTATGACCTTTGGGAGATACTCCTACCTGCTTGCTACCATCCTTCTCATCTCCTCTATCATCAAAGAAACATTCATCTACACACCCCATCCCTTCTTTACCTCATTTTCAAAGTGGGCATACCCTATGTACTCCTATAAGAGGTCCTGGATCCTCCCAAACTAGCACCATACATGAGAGATTGGTAATCTCTCTACGTGTTGTAGATATTAGCCTATTAAGGGACATGATACAAACATGAATCCAACCTATTTCTTCCCCTCTTACTATGCACTTTTTTTCTTCATGGTCTCCATATCACCAACTATAGATCATTTAAAACCCTGCTCCAATGACCTATATTACCACATGCAGGATGGGTAATATCTCCACTATATCTCATAATGTAAGGCTGCTCCTCCTACCACTGATCCTCAAACACTGACCTAGCTATAGGGAGATGCTACTAGGCCTAGATCTATAACACCATAAGCTTGACCACGATGCTTTTCACCCCATGATAGATCACCTCATGTATCTCATGGTACATGTTGGCCAACTTACACTGACCCCACTCGAATATTGCTAGTCTCTATAACATCTCCTCTAAATATTTGTCACATCTACACTGGAACCCTTGCATAGCTTTGCCTAGTATAAGGATACAACCTATGAAACTATCCAAGGCACAAGCCAAATGATGTATAACACTTTACCATTAAACTAGCTCATTCCATGGGATGAATCTCTCAAGAATGTCTCTATCTCCAAAGACCCATCAAAATGCCTCAATCCTGGGTCATCCCTGTGAACATATGAGGCTATGGCACCATGTAATAGTATTAAAAAATCCTTTAAATATCCCCAAGTGTGATGGTCATATCTACTATTGATAAGAGAAATGTATTTGTTTCACTATGGAAATGCTTGAAAAGAGGTGTCAGTAATTCATTGTTCACCCTAATGTTAGGGAACATGCAAAGATGAGAAAGACCCAATCATAATGTAATATCTCTAATGATCTATGTTAGAACATGTATAATAGGTAATGTCTCCACTATATCTCATAATGTAAGGCTCCTCCTACCATTGATCCTGAACCACTGACCTAGCTGTAGGGAGATGCTCCTAGGCCTAGATCTATAACATTGCAACCTTGACCACCATGGTTTTCACCCCACAATAGATCACCTCATGTATCTCATGGTACATGTGGGCCAACATACACTAACCCTATTAGAATATTTCTAGTCTCTATAGCATCTCTTCTAGCTACTTGTCCCATCCACATTGGAACCCTTGCAAACCTTTGTCTAGTATAAGGATGGAACCTATGAAACTATCCAAGGTATAAGCCAAATGATGTGTAGCACCATACCATTAAAATAACACATTCTATGGGATGAATCTCTCAAGAATATCTCTATCTCCAAAGACCCATTAAACTACCTCAATCTTGGGTCATCCCTGTGAATCATATGAGACTATGAAACCATGTATTGGTATCCACAAAATCGTATAAATATCCTCAAGTGTGATGGTCATATCTCCTGTCGATAAGAGAAATGCATTTGTTTCACTATGGAAATGCTTGAAAAATGGTGTCAGTAATTCCTTGTTCACCCTAACGTCAGGGAACACACAAAGATGAGAAAGACCCAAAATATCGAGCTGTGTTGTCTCTACTTGTTACAAATGCCTTGCCAAGCCTTGGATGATTGCATATGAACTCAACTATCGATAATTCCACCTACAATAACAAAAAATGACAAGCGAAC
The DNA here is from genome assembly GCA_028749045.1 of Cupressus sempervirens. Lineage (NCBI taxonomy): Eukaryota > Viridiplantae > Streptophyta > Pinopsida > Cupressales > Cupressaceae > Cupressus > Cupressus sempervirens. The sequence continues at coordinate 538,379,925 of CM053787.1, read as the reverse complement.
ATTAGTAATCAATCACAAAAACATGTTAAGTGATTCAAACAATGTGAAATAAAACCATCTACAAGTGCTACACAAATAGATGAATGCATCCAAAAAGTCCAAATGATAAAAATCTAACTCCACTCATGCAAAAAAGTACTCTCTATTTTTGTATAAGGAAATACATCAACAAAAACCACAATAAAGGCTTGTAAGAGCTAGGATCCAACATTCTGTGAGCTTTTGATCTCATATGAGGAAATCCTAAATAATGCATGAGATAGGAAAAAACTAGGGCATGATTGTACGAGGTTTGTGTGCCTCTCATACAAGCATTCTAACTGACCCACATGATAAATCCTAAAAACATTAACTATTACAAAGGCTTGTACGAGCCTGAAACAAGATTTATATGAGATTCTTCCTAGCTTGACCTAGAAACATGCTAAAAATGCAATATTTTCAATAAAAATTTCCAAAATTGATTTCATAAGGGAGCATTTAGTTGACTTACAGGTGGTGGATAGTCAGTCAGTTGAGCATGACATCTTTGGAGATCAAATCAATGGTCTTAAATGCGAATCCTCTCAATGGTCTTAAAACAAAATCACAAGAAGATAAATGAGCAAATGATTTGATAATGACCCCTTTAACCCTTATATAAGTTTTGACCTAATTTCCCAAAGTTCTCTGATTGATGAAAAAATTTCACCCTAACCTAATTTGATGGTCCCAGATCCATTTTTGGGATCAAAATCAAAATCAAAATCCAACACTCCTAAACAACTTAGAAAGTTGATTTAACATTTGGGACCGACATGATCAATCACTTCTATACGTTGTCTTTTTGATGCCACATTCATATTGGGATATCGTTCCATCAACTATTTCTCAAAACTTTCATAATTTTCCACAAAAAATTAACTCTAGTCAATTCTAGTCATCTAGACCTAAATTCTCGACAAAAGAGATTCAATCTTGATATGTTTTGACCTATTCTAAATTGTTTTTAATCCTCAATATAATCTTCAAATCTCATCAGTTGTTCTTCATAACCCTTCTCATGTGTCATCTTTCAATTTTTCTCTAGAGGGGATAGGATGGACACATTTCTTACATCAATCAAATCTTGCTTCAAACCAATATGGTCAAAACTCAAAGTCCTCATTGATAGGGGCATCTCATCACTCAAGGTATATTCACTTACTCATTTATCATTTCAAGTGGATATCTCACAATCTACTCACATATTTCTCAAATCTGTAAGGCATATCATATTCCTGTAACCTATATCAATATGGTACTATCCTATGTCAACTCATGACAATCCTCATAATGAATTAATGGATAGGTATCTAGATGCTCTACCTAAACTCTTGAAGATTAATCCTCATTTGGGGGATGATCATTATTGATCCCTAAGTCTTGTTGTCTATTAATCTCAAACACTTAATCATTTATGTGGTAGAGTTGGTTAGTCATCACTATGATCGATCCATCCTTTGAAGGCCAAACATTATAAATAGGACTTGTTCATATTTCAGTTGATATCAAGCTATGTAACTTAAGCCAAGTGAGTCTATGGTCATTGAGTACTCCTATACAAATCAAGTTGATTAAAATGCTATACAAGCCAAGTTATCCAGAGTTAGTTCATGCCAAGTCATATAGTATGAGCCAAGAAAATAGAAGCTAAGGGACATCATGGATATTAGTTATGACTGAGCATGAAAGTGTTCATGTTCCAAACAAGCTATTTTTGGTATATTTGTTTGGAATTACACAAACACTAAGGTAAACCATTTTAGCTGACTTAATGTATGATTTAATGATTGTAGAATCATTTAAGGAGATGATTACTCATTTTTTTATGGATCATTAATCCCTATGAAAGGTGATTTATCAATCAAAAAAATGGAAGGTTTAAGCAAAAAAATGAAGGATTTGGATTGTTAATTTTGACCTATAAACTACTCCTATTGATTATAAATGGAGGATCTGAACCCTTTTTTTAGTGTGTGTATTTATGTGTGAGAGAATCAAAGTTTGGAAGCTACAAGAAATGTTTGAAGGAGAATTAAACATAGAGACTGAGTAGAGAAGTAAAGGAGAGAATAAATATATATTACATTAGAGATCATATCAAATATTGGAAAGAGGAGATCCACAATCAACATATTAAGTGAAAATTGAAGGATTGGGTACTGATACATTCTAGCAAGTGTTTCAGTGTATATCTCTTAATAGAGTGGTCCTAAAAGACCTTTGTAAATCTCTTAAAAGAGTGCGTACTTAGTTGTAAGTTTAAATCCTTTATCCAAGGTAGATTGAATAATTCTTGTAAGATCTTAATAGGGAATACCCCTCATAGGGAAGATCATAAGAAGTGATCAAATTATAACCTTAACAAACAAACTTTATTGCTTCAGTAGTGAAGATTTGTGGGTGTCATCCCCACCCTAGTTTTACCTTCACCATGGAGAGCTTTTGGGTAACCAAAATCTTTGTGTTACATGTTGATCATATATTTTCATGTTTATGCATGTGACTAGTAGTTAGATCTAATACATCAAATAAGTAACTATTTATGTGATTTATAGTATTGTTGAGATACTAGTTAGAGGTGAGGTTATTATATTTGATAATTATTTCTAAGGGTAAAAGATTAATCGATCCCGATTCACCCCCCTCTCAGTATCTAACTTTTCCAATAGACTTCCAACAATTGGTATTAGAGATTTTTTTATCTTAGAAGAATTCTAATCATTGATAGTAAAGATCTTGGAGATGGATATATATATTTTGGGGAAGATTATTGAAAATCAGAGGCTAGACATACAACTTTCACTGCAACAACTTGAAGTAGGAAGTGAATAATTGGAGAAATCCTTAACGATAAGGAAGGAGATAGAAATCCTATAGAATGATATACAATACTAGGAGGAAGAAACTGACGGTCTACTTGAAGATAGAAATTATAGTGAAAGTGATGCAACAATAACAAATTTATTGGAGAGGAACAACACACTAAATGAAGAGACAAGAGGATTGAAGAAAGAACATAAGATCCAATCAACAAGACTATGTGAAATGATTGAGAAAAAAAAGAAAGCTAAGGGAGATAAGATAATGGCTTATGAAGAAAAAAGGAAAATGGCCACAAGAATTGATGAAAGGAAATTTGATGTGAAAAAAATCACACACAAGCAATTTGATATGCTCAATCAATTTTTAAGTGTAAATCAAGAGCTTAATAGGAAATATGTGGAGATTGAAAATCTAAGATCAGAGAATGATCATTTGAGGAATGAGATGAGGTGTAAAAATGAATCATTGAAAGGATGAATAAACCTAAAGAAGTTGTACGATACTATGAAGATATGATGAGATCAAAAAGAAGATTTTATGACATATCTAGACTAGGCTATGCCAACCACCTATCATCTGCCAAGGAAAGAGAATCATCAAAGAGTGGATAACATAGGAATGAAAAGCCAAATAACAATAAGCCTACATGTTATCATTGTGGAAAACTAGGTTACACAACAAATGTTTACAAAAGCAAGAATGATAAGAAAAACCCTAAGCCCAAATTCAATGGATACTATTTAAATTATATGAAGCAAGAACATTGAGAACATGAGTGTAGATCCAAATCTAGCGATACACTATTTGCACCTAGATTTAAAAGATATTACTACAATTTTCAAAAGTATGGACATAGAGCTCAACAATGCATATCAAAGGAAAAACCTAACTAGACACCGAAGAAGCAAGGAAATGGACCTAAGCAAGGTAACTCATACAACTAGGATTACAATACAAGGTAAAATTTTCACTTATGTAGTGCATGTGTTTATATTGTAGAAAATTATATTAGGACACATTTCAAAGGAAAATCCAAGAGTTAGATGAATGGTAGTATAGTTTCTTATAGTTTTCATAAGATTGGATATTTGAGCAAAAATTTAGGACCTGAGTACCAACACCAAGAAATTAACAAAACAAAGGCAAAGGTATTGTTGATGTAGAACAAACAAGAAATTTGAAAAATCAAACAAGGAGAAAGAAGGATGAAGGAAAAAATAGTAGAGCTAATGATCTTGAGATCACCCAATCCAATAGTTTAGGTGATCATAGTACCTCAAACTAAGCAAATAAGATATGTGAGGAAATGTATTTAAAATGATAAATCATACATTAATTCCTACCATGTGATGCAGTGAAGTCCATATCTATATAAGATGAGATGCATTAGGACTGATTTGAAGTGTGAACAAAGTAAAGAGTACATATATCAAGTTGGAGCATAGTTGATGTTGAGCATTAATATTGATGTTAGTAGTAACCAAGTCAAGGTGTTGATTGAGCAAGTAAAGTGAAGTATAGTACTAGAGTTGTCTAGTATTTTCTAAGATAGTTGTATGCCACTTGCATATGAATGAAGCATTTAATGGTGCCCTAAAATATTTTTTTAAAGGTATATAGTGAAATTTAGAAGTTATTTTCATAGCTTGAATTCAAATTTGAAGACCAGAGATTTTTAGAGAGATTTAAGCAGAGAATTTTGAAATATTTTTCAAGTGTGTCATCTATGAATCACATTGAAGTATGAAAGAGTGTTTTTGTCAAGTTATTCAGACATGTAAAATGAAACCCTAGATTGAAAAGATGGTAACTAGTTCATCTTCTGCCACAAAGAAGCAAGATATTGTGAACTAGTTAAGGATGATGTTTTTCAACCTCCAAAGTATATGGCTATACTAGAGATTATGATGAAGGGAGACCCTACAGGTACCCTGTCACCAATTCTTCTGAAGGTCATAATGATTCATGATGTTAGAAGCTATTATATGTACAAAATTGGAAAAGTTGGTGAATATGAGATCATAATGGTGTATGATAAATTTTGTGAAGATGGAAATTTGAAGGAAGAATTTTAAAATTGTGATCGAGAAATGGTTAACACTTTCCTTAATTTCCTATTAAATTTCAAAAGTGAGTGGATTATAATTGTTTTAAGATGAATTCATGACATGAAATTGTGGCTGGAGACCAGACCAATCAAGATAACTAAGGAAATCATACATGAAAAAATTGGATACCCTACATGCGATTGACCAAAGACCATGTGATGCTAGAGTAGAGAAGTCATTGGGGAGAACACCAAGGTAGTGTGGAATGGTTGAGGAATACCAGTATCAACCATTGAAAACCCTCCTTATTGAGTTTTCCATGTGTGTGATTCCACACAAATTTTATCAATCAAGCCAGCTAAAAAAGATGCGCTACATAGTTATTGATAAAACATGGAAAATAGTTGTGAAAGGGCATGAATATGGCCTTGCCAAGCTATAATTGACTCAATTGAAAGAAAATCTAGTTTCAATCCAAAAATAAAACAATTCAATGTGTAAGTTTGGATCGCTTGTAATGTGCATATTCTTCTATGTTCATTATTATTTTCCTACTATTGGTAATGTGGTATGGGAACGAGAAAAACTTGTGACAAAGATATATTTGTGATTTTATTTGGAAAATTGGTGAAAATGTTGAGAATGTTATGGACAATTATTTCCAGGAGTATAGGAAAAATATGAAAAAGAGAACTAGGATCCCTAAGTTTCTTGTTTAGAAGTATTATGATGATATATTATTTCTAGTTGACATAGACAATACAAATGTTTAGGAAGTAGTGCCTAGGGTAGCATGGTTGAGGCCATTTACCTACAAGATCAATATAGATGAAGTAATTGCTGCCATAACAACACTTCTAGTAGAAAAAGTTGATGCCAAGGTTGATCCGTTTGATAAATATGAAGTTTCTAAGACAAGGATAACCATTGAAGTGAAGAATTCTCCTATGAATAAGAGGATAAAGAAGACGATTCAAGATTTGGAGAATAATTTGGGTGAAGGAACTGATCACGAAACACTCCTACAAATCACTCAAGGTCTAGGAGAAGAAAAAAGTGATGATGATGAAGAAGAGAAAGAAGGTAATGCCAAGAAGAAAGGGAAGGAAATTATAGTTTATAATCCAAAGGTGAAGTAGGGGAAACATGTCACTATTTCTAAGACAAAGGTAAATAAAACATTAAAGAAGGTGATATTCAAGCTTGTGAAAAACCCTACACAATCTAGACCAAGAAAAAAAGCATCTACAACAACAAAAACAGTCGAGCCACATAAGAAGGGAGTGGCAATTATAAAAAAACTCAGTGAAGGCACAAGAAAAATAAAGAGGAAGCCTACTATACAAAAGGCTACTATACAAGGTAAACCAACAAAGGGACCAAGAAGAAAGTTGGTGGTGCAAAATGATGAGGAAAATGATGATAAGACATAGTCTGATGACGAAAGTCACTACCAAGTAGTAGTGCACAAACCTCCAAAGAATATTGATGAGGTATGTGAAAACATAAGAAGTAGTACAAGCTTATCAAGATTCAAATTCATTAAATATAAGAAATTAGGAATATTTGACAAAGGTAAAATTGAACAAGACTTGATAGATATATTAGCTAACATAAGACCGCACCATTAGAAATAGGCAATAATGTTCCTAATGAATTATATGCATTATGATTAAAAGATAGGTAAGAGAGGCAATGCTCGTGCAAATCATGCCTGATCTATCTAAGAAGAAAATTGATAAATACATGGATAAGTATAGAGGGATATTTTTCCCTAACACTAGAGATTTTCATGTTTTCAAAAACAAGATTGAAGATATTGTTGAACAAAGACAAATGATATGGAAAAGAATTTTTGGATTGATACCTGATGATGATACTAGTAAAGAGAAACAATTTGAATAGGTAGAACTTGACAATCAAGAGGATACATATGATGATACTGACACATTAGCTAAGGCTTTTGAGAAGAAGGTACAAAAGGGTAAGAAAAAAAGATACTATCACGATTAAAGATGTGCTGAGTGATGAACCATAGGACACTTGGATATTAGTTGAACAAGAACACAAGGATGATGCTCTCATTCAAATGAATTGACCTCACATGTTTCTTAGTTGCAATCCAATTATTGTGAAAATCAAGGATTATAAAAGGATTGGAGAAAAAGATATAGATCAATACATAATGGTGACTATCATAGAAACACCTACAATTACTATTGGTTACAATGCTCTCTTATAGAAAAAAGACACTTATAATAGATGCCAAGGAACAGAGTGTGCTGACTATTGAAGAGAAAAGAGATGAAGAGATTTCTAAGGTAGAACAAACTAAGAAGGGTAATACTAATGGTAACACAGGAAATATAGAGAGAAAAAATTCTTAGGTATAGAAATATACTATAGGTGAAGTAAGATCACAAGTCTCAAGACCTCTTGTTGAAGGAACAAAGGAGATAGTGCCATCTAGTGCAATATAGATCAAGGAGAAGAGTTAGAAGCTAAAGGAGGTAGATGTTTCTCAAGCAAGAGTTCAAACATTGAGTGTAGACCCTTGTACACAACCAAGATCTCAACAAGATATTACACCTAGATAGTAGGTGACTGAAACTAAGAAGGATTCAAATTCAATAAGTATTGATGGTAGTGGAGCTCATAAGCTAAATAAAATGAGTGTGGATGTCTCATCACACTCTTTACAGATAGCCTTGCTGAGCATCAACACTCCATAATCCAAGAAGAAAAAGATGGTGAAAAAGAAAGAAAAATCACCTAGAAAATCACTGTGACTTGATGAAATTATAGTGATCCCAAATAATGATATTGATAACTTAACTTATGAGTAGATGAAAACCTTCAGGAATTGGTAGCAAGGAAGATTAGGTAGGAAGAATTAAGAAGAGAGCATCAACATAAACAAGTACTTCAAGAGATTAAGGATATCTTTGTTGATGCTTATGATATTAAATGTATTGATGAAAAATCCCCAATTATGGCATAATTAGTTGATATTATTGAAAAGGTGAATGATGATAATATTGATGCAAATAAAAAATTATTGCAATGGTCTAAGAAAAAGTTTGAGAAGAAAGTTTTAGAGAAAGTGTCAATTGAAGTTGCCATAAGGCAAGTTAAAATTTATAACCTTGTAAATAATGTAGGAGTTGTAAATAATATCCAAACTTTGTATAAGACATTATGTGATGCACCCCAATTTATAAAAGATATTCAAGATTAGATTGAGAAACTACAATTATATTTGATGTTGCATGGACTTATGCTAGTATGTGGAACTCATAATGCACCATCTCTCCATAGTTCCTAATGTCAAACCAATCAAAAAAAGGCTAAGGAAAATGCACCCTCATGTATGATTGTTAGTTAAATATGAGCTTGAAAAAATATTAAGTGCCAACTTAATTTGAGCTATTGACTATGCAGATTGGATCTTCAATATTGTGCTCATTTCAAAACATGTCAAATCCATCATGTATGCACTAGTTTTAGGGATCTCAATAAGCATGCCCAAAGGATAGATTTTCACTAGCTAACATTGACATGATAGTGGAAATGACTATGGGTTACAAAATGTACTCAAATTAAGATAGCTCTAAAAGACCAATAGAAAACAACTTTTACTTGTGCATGGGGAACCTTCTGCTGGAATGTAATGCCATTTGGGCTTAAAAATGCTGGTGCTACCTATCAAAGAGCCATGACCACAATATTTCATGATATGATGCCCAAAAACATGAAATATTATATTGATAACACTCTAGAAAAATCTAAACAAAGAAGCACTCACTTGTTAGACTTGAGTTTGATACTGGACCATATGACAAAATTTCAGCTTAGCCTCAATTTAAAGAAATGTGCTTTTAGTGTCACATGAGGAAAATTTCTAGGGTACATCTTCTTGGATAAGGGCATAGAGGTAGATCCTAAAAATGTACAAGAAATCATGGATATGCCACCTCCTAGAAATATTATTCAAGTAAGGAGTTTGCAGGGATGTCTTTAGTTAATCTTGAGGTTCATCTCTCAAATTATTGATAGGTCACAACCCTTCAATAAGAATCTACATAAGGGTGCTTCCAGTATCTAGAATGAAGAATGTGACAAAAGCTTGGCTCAAATAAAGGAATATCTAGAAATGCCTCCTATTTTCATGCCTCCAATTTAAGGGAAACCTTTGATCCTCTATATCTTAGCTACATGAAATTCACAAAGAGCTTTATTGGAACAACAAGATGAAAATAGGAAAGAAAGATCCATTTATTATATTAGTTGCACCTTGGTGGCCTATGGACTTAATTATAACAATATTGAAAAGGCTTTCCTAGCAGTAGTATTTGCATCCCCAAACTTATACATTATATGCTTTCCCATACCATGCAGCTAGTTGTAAAGATAGATCCTTTAAAATACCTCTTAAGTAAAGATGCACTTATGGGTTTATTTGCCAAATGGATGATGATTCTTTCAGAATTTGACATTCAGTATGTTGAACATAAAGCTATTAAAGGAAAAGAAATTGCTGATCAACAATTTGAATTCCCAATTACAGATAGTGCTCTAATGCAGATTGACTTTCTAGATGCCTCTATTATGTATGTCACGAAGAGGACATGGAAGATGTTCTTTTATGGCTCACACACTCAAGATGGAACTAATGCTAGGAATTTTTTTGTTACACCTCATGGCTACACAATCCCAAAGTATAAAAAAATATTATTTCCATTCACTAGCAACATAGGTGAGTATGAGGCTTTGACTAATGAGATTAAAGTAGCTCTTGAATGGAGAATCACCAAATTTCATATCTATAAAGACTCCCAACTTGTCATTAGTCAAGTCAACAATGAATACCAAAATAAGGATGACAAGTTAGAACCTTATAAGAAGCTGATTGATGCCATAAGGATTTATTTTACATTTATGACATTCCAATAGATTTCTAGGACAAAAAATAAGGCTTAGAATAAACCTAATTCAGTTTCCTTGAAAATATCTCGCCATATGCAACATATGCATTAAACCTTTCATTTCTAATTTCTTGTGCTTGGGTTTCAAATCCCTTTCTACACACAACTCATTATATTACCAGTTCATTTCTAGGGTTCCTAATTCTTGGATACAAAAATGATAATATGACTTAATATCATGAATTAGAAGTACCTTAGGAGGAATCTATGATTGAGCTCCAACTGGGTCAAGTTCATTTGTAATAGTTGGGCTCAATCCGAATTCCAGGGCTTTGCAATTGACACCTCAAACCAAAATTTCTAAACCTTTCTTCACTTTGCTACTGGAAGATTCCATACTACTCGGTAATATTTCAAAATGTAGGAATAAACTTTGATGAAATTTCTCTAAATCACTTGGGGGCTCTAGAATTCTCTTCACTCTTAGCTCTAAAAATTTGTGATGAAAAAATAACCTTCGATTTCTCCTTTTTTACAAAATTTCATCTTTAAGTCATCATTAATGTGTCATACAATAGTTAGCTTGGTGACAGGTTATCCAACTCAACTAAGTCTTCAATATTTGGAAGATACCTTTGACTTCGTAGAGTCTTCAACTTGGCAAGAACTCTGATCTCACCATTAGCATCCAAGCTCAGTTAGGTCTTGCAACTTGACCATGCTTGGTAAGATCTAAGGCATCACTTGCATTGCTATTCCAACTTGGTGATCCCAATACATCTAAAATACTAATATGGACCTTCTTCTTGCTAATTGCTAATATCTCCTTCTGAATCATAGTTCCAGTAATCTCCACAAATAACTAGTCTGAAATAGTTGAGTCACCCAACTCATTGACTTGGGTGTCAAAACTTTCATTACTCTGTCTTGCATTCTCTGGAGATTTCTTTACCAATTGTTGCTTCATTTAACTTCTAATATTGTTAGCCTTTGGTTTCTTTTCATCTTTAACTCTTCCTTGGTTCATAAGGTTCTTAGCAAGATATCCAAGTTTTGTACATACAAATTATCTCTTCTTAGTGTCTCTCTTCCTCAGGTGATGTTTTATACAAGTTTCTCCAATTTGCTCATACTCACTACAATAGTGACTTCTACACCATGTGTTGTAATCCCAACCAAATATAGCTTTGACAATTTGTTCTGCAGGGTTCCATTTCTTGGTCTTGCATTCTAAAGATTTATGTCCTTGTTTGCTACAATTGAAACACTTTCCTTCAATCTTAGATTTCTCTGTACATTCACTTTCTCTATGTCTAGGTTTGTTACAATTGTAAAACTTTCCACTAAACTTTGATTTACCATTGCTCTAACACTTGTTTGATGTATGTCCTATCTTTCCACACTAATTACATGTAGGCCTTTTATTTTTTTGAGCTTCTTTATGAGATGATTCACCTTCTTCTATGTATCCTAATCCAAGTTTGCCTTTGTGTCTAAATTTATTTTACTCGTTCAATTGATTCATGCTTTCTTGAGATCTCATCATCCTCTCATTACTTTTATTTTCTATGCTAAGGGCATTATGTAATCTTTCATTCTCTATCCTCAAGTTGATAAGCTCTTGATCTGAATCATTGAGTTGATCAATCTGATCTATTTGTTGAAGTGAGAGTTGATGAAGTTCATTGTCCTTTTCTTCTATTTATTCTTTGGATTTTTCCTTTTGTTCCATGGCTTAACACATTCTAACTAATTGAATTTATTTTTCTCTTTTTAGCTTTCCAACTTCTTCATGAAGAGTAATTTTTTTTCAAGTATATCTTTGAATTTTGCATCAACTTCATCTGAACTTCTATCTTGAAAAATGCCTTCAATTCTTTCTTCAATATAGAGATTATCATTCATCTGTGCTGCAAGGTGTTTTCTTCTTTTTAGGGATTGAGAGAGTTTCTCCTTCATTTTTTTGAATTGTTCCATGGCCAATTGTAGATCCAACTTTTCATTTTCAATATCTTTCTCCAGTCTATATACTTCCGTTGCCTCTGCTTTTTTCTCAAGCTGCTAAAATTTTGATGTGAGAACGAATGCTCTAATACCAATTGTTGGAAATGTAATATAGACAAAGGGAATCAAGGTGGGGTGGGGGTTGAATCAAGAACCAATAAAAATTATACTTTAATTCACCAATTAAACCTTCATAATATAATCTTATCTAACTACATGCATGAAAGACTGAAAGCAATAAAACATTCATAACACTTGACACAATATTTGGTAACCTAGAAACCTTCCAAATAGAAATTAAAAATAGGTTGGGGATGATACCCACAAGCTTTAGTACTGCAATATAAAGTTAGCCTATTAAAGCTTATAATTGATCACTTTTGGTGATCTATCCTATTAGGAGCAATAAGGACTATTAGGTCCACCTTGTGAAAGGATTTACAACATACACTAAAGTATGCACTCTTTTAGGAGATTTAGAATTTTTTTTAAAGTTCACATTGTTAGAGGATTTGACTGATGTACCTATTAGGATGAATCAGTGGCTGATCTCTGATCTACAACTTAGTTTATTGAATTTGATTCCTTTAAGTACAATGATCACCTGACTATGCTAGATAAGACTTTGCTTTTCCTTATACTACTTGTAGCCTTCTTAATTCACACTCATATTGATTCTTACTTGATTCACTTTGATGCTTTGGATATGAGAATATACATTACATATATACCAATCCAATAAATTACCTTATGGAGTCAGCTAAAATACCTAATTCAAATAATCTTCACTAAGTCTGCTTACTATTGTAACTCAGGTTTTGAAGACCACTCGGGTGATATTCTAACACTTGGAAACATAGTCAACTTGACAAACTCTAGCATTCTTTTGACATTGGTGCTTGGTCCACATTAATCACTCTGGAGTAGTAGGAACTTAGTTAGCATTCGGTGACTTGGTGAATACTGAAGAACTTGGTAGACTCGATTGATACTGAAGCTCAGTCAAAACTACCTTAATTTTTCTTTGTTAACACACTATAGCTCAGTAGACATTGATAAACTTGGTAGACACTATAGATCATAGTTAACACTAAAACCTTCATCGATTATACACTGATAAGCTCGGTAGCAACTGTAAACAACTGACTAAGTGTTGAGTCACTAATTAACAAATGATTTGACCTTAATGTCAAAAAATCTCCCCCTTTGGCATTAGTGAAAAAAATACTTATCATACCAAAAATTTTAATAATCAAAATATGAGTCAAAACTCCCCCTATCAACATGTCTAGGTCTGTAACTCCATTTTGACTATTCTCTATTGCTACTATCGATAACCTCTAATTATGTTTTTAATTTTTTTTTCAAAAATTGATTTTGTAATTTTTTTTTTGCTATGTATATACATCTCTCTTACTATACATATATTTCCTTCTTGTATATATACATTCCCCTTGATTTACATATGATATACATTCCCCCTCAATTTTGAGACAAATGCCAAAATTGCATAACCACAAGGTAATGCCAAAATGTGAAAGAAAATAAATATATACCTTCAAAATTATGGGCATTATCTTGTCCCAATTCTCTTTCGAAACTTTTGAACTATGCAAAGCTATTTGTGCCTCTATTGATGTTCCATCACGTGATCAGCTATAGAGAATTTGTTCTCATAGATCAATGTTTTGCATGTGCAATATGTTTTTGTGTTGCATCCATGTTAGGAAGTATCATGCCCTATATTATTATTAGTGTGGCTCTTATCATGGATTCTTCCCTCAACAATTTTCCCTAAAGATCTATTGGATATTTTCTTTTCACAAAATCTACAGAACTACTACTAGGATCAAGTGACAACTGATGTGCGCTTGCCTTCATGTCATCATATATTTTAGATAACTTATCTATTATTTCCTTACTAAAATTTGATGTATCACTTAACTTTACAAATAAAGTAACAACATTATTTACAAAATCTTCAAACATAGCAAGAATGGTAGATAATTCTAATTGATCAATGGCTATTTTTTGAGTCACCTTGTAGTGCCTCTCGTGTTTGTAGTCTGTACCTTGTCTATTTTTGATTCGAGAGATACTTGTTACTCTTTTGATATTTGTACTTTGAGATGACCTGAGGGTCAAATGTTATATTTTGATTTTCTTACCATAGATGCTTTGTTGCTATGCTGTTCAATTTATCACATTTGCATGTTGATGCTATTTTGAGATGATAGTAGATCTACGATATCTGATTATCTAGTTATATAATGTATTGGTCACATCTGTGGTTTTTGTGATTTGATGGACCTTATGCTTTGGTTATTTACTTCATTCTCATCTTTTATGATTAATGTAAACGTGAGTGGTGTAAATGTATTAATGAGTTATTTAATGCTTTAATTGCTTCGGCTATTATGTTATATGCAATTGCACTTGATCGTGTGTTTTAGTGTGTAGGAATTATATCCCTGGCAGTGGCCTATGGAGTTAGTGATCCAACTATTCATATTTTTCCAATGTCGCTCCTATATGGTTGACGTATCCTTATTTAGTTGTTTTATATTAAAACCTTTTCATGATTAGCAAATTCGAACTTAGTTGCATTATGTGATTAGACCAGTGAACATGTCTGTGCATTTAGAAGTTCACATTCATCGCAAAAGTGTTAAGTGATTTTCTATAATTTTTGGGTTTTAATCTTTTGGATTTAATTTCTGGTAGCTTTGCCTTAGGTGAATTTCTATTACGGATAATAACTTATTTTCGTTTGGGTTGTTTCAGAGTTTAACTACTCCAACTAGCTATTTTCCATTATCAGCTATTCACTCAAAATGAATAAATATTGGAAAAGTGAATTCATTATTCACTTACCACATTTTGAAAAATTAAGTTTGGAGAGCAAATTTGGGAATCCTCTTCTGAAGGATTATTGTTTTGCTCATTACGGGAGCTATGAGCGTGGGATCTTTGCGAGGTTGGTCTCATTAGATTTAGCTTAAGGAGTTCTCGCTTTGCCGATAGTTTCAACAGTTTTAGAATAGTATTTATTGTATTCTACGGGTTTCAATTTTGACCCCTTTTGTTGTCAGGTAGGGCCTTCCCGTTTTAAGGTTTTTGCTCTATTTCTAGCTTTTTTTTCATCCTTGTTCCAAGGATCTCTGGGCGGGGCATTACATTTGGTATCAGAGCCCATGTTGCAACATTGAGATCTTTGTGTTATGTTTCCACTATGGTTTTGTTTGTTGTTGTGTGTTGCTTTGTTATGTTTATTTATTTGTTATCTTGCTCGTTCTTGGTTTTTACTCTTATGCTTGTGACTCGATGGTTCTGACATTGTCTTTTTGCTCCCTTTCAGTGATGCTTCTTGCAAGTAGACCTAGTGGCCATGGTGGTACCTGTAGTGGTAACTGTGGAAATGAGCACCATGAAGAGGAACGTCAGGGAGGAGGGGGAGAACATGGTAATATTAGTGATCAGAATGGCGTAGGGGCGATGATGCCTATTCTCCAGTAGATTCTTGCTCTTTTAGTCCCTCGTGTTGAGGAGCGCCAGCAAAATCAAAATCAGGAAGAGGGATCTCATCATGGAGATTCCTATCACTCTGAGCATAGAGAGGAGGAACGTGAACGTGAGTATTCTCTTACTCCACCGGTGGTAGAGGACATCGTCGAGGTGGTAAAGACCGCAATAGTGAGGACTCCATCAGGTTGGATACCATGGAGTCCCTTCAGAGTTCCAAACCACCACCATTCGATGGTAGGGGAAGTGGCCTCAAGGCTGAGACTTGGTTGTTGGACATGGAGCACTGCTTCACCATGTATCTATATTCAACCAACATGAGAGCCTGTTATGAAATTATGCAGTTGAGGGACCATGAATCCATTTGGTGGAATATTGAGAGTCAGAAGCTTTAGCTTAGCATCGTAGATCTCACTTGGGAGATTTTTGAGGAGAGATTCTGAGAGAGATTCTTATCTCCTCAATATAGGGAGGCTCGTGCTAATGAGTTCCATGCTATCCGTCAAGGGAATATGATTTTGGATTAGTACAAGATCTAGTTCTTTGAACTTAGGCAGTATTCATGCTACAAAAATGATGATTTGCTCTTAGTGTACCATTTTATCCATGGCCTGAAGGATTCCCTCATTGGAGAAGTCCGCATGCATCAGCCTAGGACTCTTGTGCTCGCGGTAGAGAAGGCACGTATTATGGAGGAAAATCTAGCTAGAGGTTTTGGTAGTAGATCTGGTTCTCAGAACCACAGTGCGAGGAATGTAGGGCAGGATGCACGGTTTACCCAGTCCTCGGGAAAGGGTCAAGCCCTATCAAAACTGACTCAGGGTGGTAAACGTAATGGCCCTCGGTGGAAGTTTTGGGGTAAGGGAGGTGGTTAGTCTTCTGGTAATTTAGGGAAGAAAGGAGATAATCAAAACAGAGGAAAAAAATCTCAGCAGGATCATCCTCCTCAGAATAGTCAGCAAACTTCCAGCAGAGGTAGTGCACCATATCCTAGTGCTGCTCAGAGTGGTCGTGGGACAAGACCCAACTTTTCTGGGAATTGTTATTCTTGTGGCCAACCTGGCCATAAATCTTATGATTTTCCCATCAAACCATCTATAGGACCTGGTAAGGGTGCAGCGAGATCTGAGCCTACTATAGGAGATGCAGGTCGAAATCATAGAGTCTTTGCAGCGGTTGACAATCGTCAAGCTGAGCATCAAGGTACGGTAGTCGAGGCTACATGTATGTTGCACGGTATTTTAGCTTCAATTTTGTTTGACTCTGGTGCTACCGATTCTTTCATTTCACCATCTCTTGTTCAGTGATGTGGGCTAGTGGCAATGTGTCAGGTTGATAGGTGGCAGGTTGAGTTAGCCACGGGTTCTAAGGTGGTTGTTGACTCTTTGGTTAGGAGTTGTTTGGATTTGGGAACCCTCACCACCACAGTGGATCTATGCATTCTACCTCTGGGATCATATGACATTATGTTGGGCATGGATTGGTTAGCCGCCCATCAGGTTAATATCGATTGCCATTGTAAGGTGGTACAGTGTGTGGATGACATAGGTGGGCAAGTGGAACTTTTGGGAGTTCAATGACCAGTCTCGCTTTGTATGATCTCAGCTAATCAGCTAAAACAGAGTGTGTGGAAGGGTTGTTAGTTGTTTCTTGTATCTCTTAGTGATCTTGAGGAAGTTGAGAGCCATACGATAACACTCGATGATCACCCACTCCTTTGTGAGTATGCTAATGTGTTTTCGATGAGATTCCAGGTATGCCACCGCAGCGTGACATTGATTTTTGGATCGATCTTGTACCAAGAGCAGAATCGATTTCATGAGCTCCTTATCACATGACTACTCAGGAGTTGAGAGCTCAAATTGCAATTGGAGGAATTATTGGCCAAGGGCCATATTTGTCCTAGTGTATCCCCGTGGGGTACACCAGTCATCTTCGTGAAGAAGAAGGATGGTTCTTTGCGTTTGTGCATTGACTACCGACAATTGAATAAGGTGATGGTGAAGAACCGTTATCCTTTGCCAAGGATAGATGACTTGTTTGATTAGATGAAGGGAGTATGAGTGTTCTCAAAGATTGATATGAAGTTGAGATACCATCAGCTTCATATCCAAGAGGCTGATATTCATCGAACAACATTTCGTACACGATATGGGCATTATGAGTTCACAGTTGTACCTTTTGGGTTGACCAATGTGCCATTAGTATTCATGAGTTTGATGAATGGGGTATTTTTTATGTACCTCGATCAGTGTGTCATTGTGTTTTTGGATGACATATTGATCTACTCGAAGACTGTGGAGGAGCACAAAGTCCATTTACGTCAGGTATTGCAGTGCTTGAGAGACCATTAGCTGTATGGAAACCTGAGTAAATGTAGGTTCTTCCAGTTAGAGGTGAAGTATTTGGGACATATCATCACTGGTGATGGAATTGCAGTGGATCCGGAGAAGATTCGTGCTATCATGGATTGGCCGGCACCCACTAATGTCTCAGAGGTTCGTAGTTTCATAGGATTAGCAGGTTACTACCATCGCTTTGTGAAAGATTTTTCACAAGTAGCCCATCCCATCACTTCTCTTCAAAGGAAAGGGAAGAAGTTCATTTGGTTAGACCAGTGTGAGACAACTTTTGTTACTCTTAAGGAGTGTTTGACTAGTGCACCAATCCTTGCAGTGCCTAATCCTGTAGGTGATTTCATGGTTTGCATAGATGCTTCGTTGGAAGGCATGGGTGTAGTGTTAATGCAGGATGGTCGAGTGATTGCTTTTGAGTCTAGAAAACTCAAGGACCATGAGCTAAACTACCCCACTCATGATTTGGAACTTGTGGCCATAGTGCATGCCCTTGTCCATTGGAGGCATTTTCTTTTGGGACATAGGTTTGAGTTGCATAGTGATCATAGGAGCTTGCAGTATATCTTTACTCAACCAAACTTGAATGCATGACAACGTCATTGGATGGAGTTCCTATGTGAGTATGACTTTGATGTTCATTACATCAAAGGGAAGGAGAATGTCGTCATAGATGCCTTGAGCAGGAGGTGACATGAGGTATCAATGATGTCTCTGGGAGTGGATTTGTGAAGCCATATTTTGGAGGCTTTGCCTAGTGACTCTTAGTATCAGGAGGTGAGGGTAGAGATCAAGTCTGAACATACCCTTGACGGGAGATTTTTAGGCTATATGCTTGAGTCCAATGGACTATTGCAATACTCAGGGCATATTTATGTACCCTTATCGGGTGATCTTTGTACCTTAGTTTTGTCAGAAGCACATTATGCACCGTATTCTGCACATCCTAGAGTCAAGAAGATGCATGCTGATCTCAAATAGCTGTACTTCTGGGTAGGGATGAGACGCGATGTTGTTGACTTTGTTGCTAGATGTCTTGAGTTCTAGAGAGTGAAGGCAGAGCATCAGCATTTGGCAGGTCTTTTGTAGCCACATACCATTCTAGAGTGGAAGTGGGATATGATATCTATTGATTTTATCACAGGGTTGCCTATGTCATCGCAGAGACATGATTGTATCATGGTGACAGTGGACAAGTTGTCCAAGGTAGCACATTTTTCACCCATGAGAGAATCCTACACTGCATCTTCTGTAGCGCATGTTTTCATGGTAGATATTGTTCGTTTGCATGGGATCCCTTGTCGGATCATTTTAGATAGAGATCCAATGTTTACTTCTGCACTATGGACATCTCTACAACATGCATTGGGTGCTCAGCTCAATTTCAGTTCAGCCTATCACCCAGACACCGATGGTCAGATTGAGAGAGTAAATCAAGTTCTGGAGGATATGCTTCACATGTATGTTATGGATAGGCAGGTGAAGTGGGAGGACTATTTATACCTTGTTGAGTTTGCATACAACAATAGGTATCATAGTTCTCTTGGCATGTCACCTTTTTAGGCCTTGTATGGTAGACCATGCCGTTCACCTTTGAGTTGGGATCGTTTAGAGGACGGAGTTCTTTTGGGTCCATAAATGCTTTAGGATATGGAGCAACATGTTGTTCGCATTAGGGAGCATTTGGTTACTACTCGGGACAGGCAGAAGAAGTATGCAGATGCCCATAGGTTGGATCATCACTTTTTTGTTGGTGACAAGGTGTTTTTGAGAGTGCGGCCAAGGAAGAGCCCTATCCGTTATGGGAAAGGCTCTAAGTTGGCGCCACATTTTGTCAAACCTTTTGAGATCCTCGAGAGGATTGGTCTTGTTTCTTATCGATTAGCGTTGCCACCTAGCCTATCGCGCATACATGATGTTTTCCATGTTTTTTTTTTGCGGCAGTATATCCCTGATGTGACCCATGTCCTTAATTGGGATGCTTTGCAGGTAGTAGACAGGAAGCTTACTTTGGAGCTCATTCGTATCCTATAGCAGCGGAGGCTGACCTTGCAAGGTCAGGACATAGAGCAGGTAAGGGTCTAATGGGACCCGAGCGATGAGGCCTCTGCAACTTGGGAAGACACTACACGATTGAGGGGATTGTACCCCTACCTTTTTGTTGGCTTCCAGGAGTAAGCCTATGCTAGTGGGGGAGGATGTAGTGCCTCTCATGTTTGTAGTCAATACCTTGTCTATTTTTGATTCGAGAGATACTTGTTACTCTTTTGATATTTGTACTTTGAGATGACCCGAGGGTCGAATGTTATATTTTGATTTCCGTACCATAGATGCTTTATTGCTATGCTATTCAGTTTACCACATTTGCATGTTGATGCTATTTTGAGATGACAGTAGATCTATGATATTTGAATATCTAGTTATATGATGTATTGGTCACATCTGTGGTTTTTGTGATGTGATGGACCTTATGCTTTGGTTATTTACTTCATTCTCATCTTTTATGATTAATGCGAACATGAGTGGTGTAAATGGATTAATGAGTTATTTAATGCTTTAATTGCTTCAACTATTATGTTATATGCAATTACACTTGATCGTGTGTTTTAGTGTGCAGGAATTATATCCCTGGCAGTGGCCTATGAAGTTAGTGATCCAACTGTTCATATTTTGCCAATGTCACTCCTATATGGTTGACGTATCCTTATTTAGTTGTTTTATATTAAAACCTTTCGGTGATTAGCAAATTTGAACTCAGTTGCATTATGTGATTAGACCAATGAACATGTCTGTGCATTTAGAAGTTCACATTCATCGTGAAAGTGTTAAGTGATTTTCTATAATTTTTGGGTTTTTGAGTTTTAATCTTTTGGATTTAATTTCTGGTAGCTTTTCCTTAGGTGAATTTCCATTACGGATAATAACCTATTTTCCTTTGGGTTGTTTCAGAGTTTAACTACTCTAGCTAGCTATTTTCCATTATCAGCTATTCACTCAAAATGAATAAATATTGGAAAAGTGAATTCATTATTCACTTCCCACATTTTGGAAAATTAAATTTGGAGAGCAAATTTGGAAATCCTCTTCTAAAGGATTATTGTTTTGCTCGTTGTGGGAGCTGTGAGCGTGGGATCTTTGCAAGGTTGGTCTCGTTGGATTCAGCTCGAGGAGTTCTCACTTTGTCGACAGTTTCAACAGTTTCAGCATAGTATTTATTTTATTCTACGGGTTTCAGTTTCAGCCCCTTTTGCTGTAAGGTAGGGCCTTCCCATTTTAAGGTTTTTGCTCTGTTTTTGGCTTATTTTTCATCCTTGTTCCAAGGATCTCCGGGCGGGGCATTACACACCTTCTCCAAAACTTTATTTAAAAATTTCCTTTCTTCCCTCTATAGAAGTTTATCTTGTCCATTGACTTCCTCGTTATACTTGTGGACAATGTCAACAAGTTGATCTAGAATTGGTTGTTTTTCATCAACCTCTTTGTTCAATGTATCAATAAATATGCCCTTGATATCTTCAAGAACTTGATTTTTATTTTTCTTCTCTCCTCTAAGATTTTTCTATCTAGCCCTTTTCTTCCATAGGTCACCCAGGATATCCATTTGATCAGGGGTTAGATTGGAAAGATCCCAATGTGGTATTACAATATCTTCCTCTAGATCAATTTCCTCATTAGAAGATTCTACCTCTTTACCCTTCTCAGTAGAAGGAATAATCTCTTTTCCTTTGCTCAAGTCCTCCATGCTTGGTTGAGGCTTAACCTTAATTGTCATTGCACTTGTTGCAAATACACTCAGTAAAGAAACATTGTTTCTTAATGAAGAAATAATAGTTATAATAGAAAAACTTAACTAATGCTGGCTGTGACTTGGTTTGATCCAATACTGTAACAACTGGAACTTGCTGCTTGGTAGATGAAGTGGTCATTAGAGCACTCAGTGGGATGGTTCCAACTATCAATTGGGTTCTTGATAGAATAATGTTTACCACAATTGACTCAGTAGTGGCCTTCTCTAAGCTAGATTTCACTAAGGCTTTTCTCGAAGAAAGTGGAAGCTAGGCCATTATCTTTGCTGCTATCTTCTCTGGATTCAAGTCTTCAATACTCTAAATTCTAGGAAGATCTCCTCTTGGAGTTTGATCCTCTTTATCCTCTTCATTATTTACCTCTTCATCCACACTATCAATTTCATCATTATTTATCTCTTCATCATCTTTCTCAACATCATCTATTTGCACAACATCCTTAGTAGGTTTATGCAATCCATAGATGTTTTTCCATGCAATTGTGTTAGATTTCACAATAGATTCAATGTTTTTTGATAGGATTAGGAACACATTGAATTTAGGGGTAAGCTTTTGATCTTTCTTCTTCAATGATTCCTTCACTTCCTTATCATATAGGCTCAACATATGTTGTCTTCGAGTTTATTCTACAATGTCCTTGGAAACATTTACTGCATCAACCCATTATGGTGTAACTAACTTTAGTAGGACATTGGAAACTTGCTTGACCAGTTCCTCTAGAGAGTACTTCCACTTTTCCATCTTAGCCACTAAGGCTTCTTCAGCTAGTTTTTGCTCTTCCTTAGTTCTTGTTTCATACTTGAGAGATTTAAAATATGCCATGCCTCCTCCATTTTGTAGTCTTTTTAGTCTTTCTTTGAAGGTAGGGGAAACCTCTTGAAGACTACTTCCTCTTCTTCATCTTCATCCTGCAATATCAATTTCTTCCTGGATTTTGTAGATCTCCTTATGAAGACTGCAGGAGAGGTTTTGACAGGTTTGGTTATGATGACCTTCCCCTATTTCTTGGGAGGCTCCTCCTCTTCAGATTCTTCTTCCTCTACATGTTTTTCCTCTCCTTCCTCTTCTACAATATCATCTTCTTTTCCCTCTATCAGCAAAAGAGGAGAGCTAGTCTTCTTAGTTTCCTTCAATATTTTCTCAACTTTATTTCTTCCTCTCTTCAAGGCTTGAGTAAGCTTTATCTCCAATGAAATCCTAACCTTGGATTCTTCATAGGTACCAAAATATAATGCCTTGGAGTCCACTAACCCATTCATAAGAGCCTAAATTATATCCCTTGTATCATCAATGTTAACCTTATATCCAAGAGGCTCAACCCATGCCACTCTTGTCTTTACTTTCTAGATATGTACTTTATCACAATCCATAAGAAAACAAATATCTTGCTCATAGCCTTCCACTAGCTTCTTGGGAAATTTGTATCTACTTGGCATTTTCTCCTTAAAAGTCTCAAAGTATGCATCCATTATTCTTTCAAAATTCTCTCTCATTTCTACTATGAACTCATTGATATGATATACAATGGGTTTATCTTTCTTCCATGCCACATTTCCTTTGGAAGGAAAAACAAAATTGTAGATAAAAGAACAAACAAGTCAAAAGTGATCCTAACTTATATGGATTATTCTTTGAAACTTGGATGCTCTCCATGTTTTTAATCAATTAGTTCAATAACAACTCGACAAGGTCAAAAGACAAGTTGTTCTTCATCAGTTTGTATGCTAGGTCAACAACTTTGCACATAACAATATTCAAATGACTTGAGCTGTAGATCTTGTGGGCAATAACATGGATGCTATATTTGATCTCCATGTTAGTTACACCATTCAATTTCATCCCTCTTCCATCCCACTCAACAAGAGTCATTTTATTTAGTTTTGACCCGACCTAGGGTTTTAGTGGTTTTTGCCTTGTTAAGCATAAGCAACCCTATGATTCTATGAATCATCTTCTTGGTGATCTGAATCAATTGATCCAACCATAAATGCATGTCCTAAACTCAATTTAGAATAAACCTAATACACTTTCCTTGAAAATATCTTGGCATATACAAGATATGCGTTAAACCTTTTCTTTCCAAAAGCTTGTGCTCGGGTTTCAAATTTCCATTCACACACAACTCATTATATGCCTGGTTCATTTCTAGAGTTCCTAATTCTTGAATTGAATAGCAATAAAATGATTGAATATCATGAATTAGAAGTACCT
This sequence comes from Cupressus sempervirens, assembly GCA_028749045.1. Taxonomy (NCBI): domain Eukaryota; kingdom Viridiplantae; phylum Streptophyta; class Pinopsida; order Cupressales; family Cupressaceae; genus Cupressus; species Cupressus sempervirens. Next base: position 538,356,208 of record CM053787.1, on the reverse strand, counting down.
TATGAGGAATCCATGATTGAGCTCCAATTGGGTCAAGTTCTTCCACAATCATTAGGCTCAATTTGAATGTTGGGGCTTTGCAATCAATATCTTGGACTAACATTATTGCACCTTTCTTCACTTTGCTATTGGAAGATGCCATACTACTTGGTAATATTTCAAAATGTAGGAATAAAATTGATGAAATTGCTCTGAATCACATGGGGGCTTTGGAATACTCTTCACTCTCACCTCTAAAAAATTGTGGTGAAACAATAACCTTTGATTTATCCTTTTTAATGAAATTTTATCTTTAAGTCATCGTTAATGTATCATACAATAATTAGTTTGATAACAAGCTATCCAACTTCGCTAATTATTTAATACTCGAAAGATAGCTTTGAATTTGTAAAGTCTCTAAACTCGGTAGGGTATTTAAGTCAGTAGAGTCTTCAACTCAACAAGAACTCTGATCTCACCATCTACATTGAAGCTCAGTTAGGTCTTGCAACTTGACAATGCTTGGTAAGATCTAAGACATCACTTCAACTGCTATTCCAACTTGGTGATCCCAATGTATCTAAAAAATTGATATGGACCTTTTGCTTGTTGACTAGAACTGATGTGAGATTTCTCATTTTGAATCACAATTCCAGTAATCTTCATAAATAACTAGTTTAAAATGGTTGAGTTACTCAACTCATTAAATTGGGTGTCAACACTTTTATTAGCTTGGCTTGCATTCTCTGGAGACTTCTTTACCCATTTCTATCTCATTTGACTTCTGATATTGTCATCCTTTACTTTCTTTTCATCTTCAACTCTTCCTTGGTTGATAAAGTTCTTTGCAATATGTCCAAGTTTTGTACATACAAAACATATCTTTGTAGTGTCTCCCTTCCTCATGTGATGTTTTATGCAATTTTCTCCATTGTGAACATACTCACCACAATAGTGACATCTACACCATGTGTTGTAATCCCAACCAAATATAACTTTGATAATTTTTTCTATAGGATTCTATTTCTTGGTCTTGCATTTTGAAGACTTATGTCCTTGTTTCTTACAATTGAAACACTTTCCTTCAAACTTAGATTTTTCTATGCATTCACTTGCTCTATGTCTAAGTTTCTTACAACTGTAACACTTTCCACTAAACTTTGTTTTACCATTGCTCCAACAATTTTTTTATGCATGGCCTATCTTTCCACAATGATTACATGTAGGCCTTTTATTCTTTTAAGCTCCTTGCTGAGATGATTCACCTTCTTTTGGGTATCCTAATCCAACTTTTCCTTTGTGTCTAAATTGATTTTTCTCATTCAATTGATTCATGCTTTCTTGAGATTTCATCATCCTCTCATTGGTTTTCTTTTCTATTCTGAGATCATTCTACAATATTTCATTCTCTATCCACAAGTTGATAAGCTCTTGATTTGCATCATTGAGTTGATTAATCAGATTTGTTTGCTGAAGAGATAGTTGATGAATTTCATTGTCCTTTTCTTCTATTTCTTCTTTGGATTTGTCCTTTTGTTCCATGATTTCACACATTCTGACTCATTGAATTTATTGTTCTTTTTTTAGCTTTTTGACTTCTTCATGAAGAGTAAGATTCTTTTCAAGTAGATCTTTGATTGTTGCATCAGCTTCATCTGAATTTCTATCTTGAAAAATATCTTCAATTCTTTCTTCAATATAGAGATTGTCATTCATCTATGTTGCAAGATCTTTTCTTCTTTTTAGGAATTGAGAGAGATGCTCCTTCATTTTCTTTAATTGTTCCATGGTCCATTGTAGATAAAACTTTTCATTTTCAATAGCTTTCTCTAGTCTATGTACTTCCACTACCTTTGATCTTTTCTCAAGCTACCAAACTTGTGATGTGAGAACCAATGGTCTGATACCAATTGTTGGATATGTAATATAAAATAGGTGAATGAGAGTGGGTGGGGTGAATTAGGAACCAATAAAAAATGTACTTTAATTCACAAATTAAGCTTCGTAATATAATCTTATCTAACTGCATGCATGAAAGGCTGAAAGCAATAAAATATTCATAACACTTGACACAATATTTGGTAATCCCAAAAACCTTCCAAATATAAAGTAAAATTAGGGTGGGGATGATACCCACAAGATTTAGTACTATAGTATAAAGTTATTTTGTTAAAGATTACAATTGACCACTTCTGGTGATCTTCTCTGTTAGGAGCAATAAGGACTATTAGGTCCACCTTGTGAAAGGATTTACAACATAGAATTAAGTATGTACGTTGTTAGGAGATTTAGAAAATTTTGTTAAGTCCACCTTGAGAGAGGATTTGACTGATGCACTTGTTAGGATGAATAAATGGCTGATCTCTATTCTGTAACTCAGTTTGCTGAATTAGATTCCTTTGAAATACAATGATCACTTGATTGTGATAGATAAGACTCTTCTTTTCCTTATATTGCTTGTATCCTTCTTAATTTGCACTAATACTACTTCTTTCTTGATTCACTTAAATGTTTTGGATATGAGAAGATATATTACATTTATACCAATCTAATAAATTAGCTTATGGAGTTGACTATAACACCTAATTCAAACAATCTTCACTAAGACGACTTACTGCTATAACTCAGGTTTTGAAGACCACTTGGGTAAAATTTTGACACTAAAAAATATTGTCAACTCTAAAAAATTTGGCATTCATTTGACATTGATGCTTAGTCCACATTGATCACTCTGGAGTAACAAGAACTTAGTTAGCATTGGGTGACTCAGTGAATACTAAAGAAATTTGTAGACTCAGTTGAAGCTGAAGCTCAGTCAATACTACCTTCATTATTCTTTGGTAACACATTGTAGCTTGGTAGACGTTGATAAACTTGGTAGACACTATGGAGCTCAGTTAACACTAAAACCTTTATCAATTACACTGATGAGCTCGATAGATTCTATGAAGCTCGGTAAGAATTGTAAACAACTAATTAAGTGTTGAGTTACTAATTGACAAATGATTTGAACTTAATTTCAACAACATATTGGCCTTTTAAGTAATGGACTTTTGATCAGGTCAATAAAATTCACCCAATCTCATCTAGTGGACATAAGTTCATCATCATAGTGACTGAGTACTTCATGAAATGGGTTGAAGCTATTTGATTATCTACTTCTACAAACAAACATGTTACCTTGTTCATACTCAATCATATCATCTATTGCTATGGTATTTCATCCTCTATTGTCACTGATAATGGAGAATAGTTCAATAATAAGGAACTTAGGAAATTATGCAAGAAATTAAAGATTAAGAAACATTGTTCCTCTATCTACTAGCCTCATTGAATGGCTAAGCTGAGGCCTCAAAAAAAGATTGTTGAAAATCATAGAATGGGTCACAAATTTGAAAGGAATTGGCATTTGAAAATCAATCCAATACTATTGGTTTAAAAAATCACTATACATACTCCAACTAGGGCTACACCCTTTTCATTGGCCTATGGGTTTGAAGCTATCCTCCCTCTAGAATTTGATATTCCCTCTTTGTGAGTCTCTCTACATGGTTTAATTATTGATGAGGATTATAGAGCTATGAGGATCCATGAGCTAGAAAACCTAAATGAGCACCGTAGGGCCACTTTTGATTGCATGAGGGCCTATCAGAAGAGGATGTCCACTAGCTATAATAAACAATTCAACCCTCATGAGTTCGAAGTGGGTGAACTTGTTCTTTGAGAAAGTCCTAAGAACAAACAAAATAGAGAACAAAAGAGAAATTTTGAACCTAACTGGTTGGGTCCTTACATCATCACAAAAAGTTCAGATATGGGGCCTATAAGCTTTCTACACCTAAGAGAGAACAACTTCTTGAGCTTATCAATATCCTACATCTGAAGAAATTCTATGCTTAAGGCTCTCACAACTCAACTATTTGTACATACCTTATGATCCTGAAAAAAATCCCCTAAAAAAAAATCACATATGATGTTTAAAAAAATCCTAAAAAGTATAAAATGTCCCCAAAAAATGATCATCTTAGTGAAAACCAAGCAATTCAAAAAATCAAGCAAAAAAAATCAAGCAATTCAAAAAATTTAATTTTTTTTAATAAGTCTTGAAAAAATCTGCCAGGTAGTGAAAACATTGAAACAAGTGCTACTTGAGACCATTGAACCTATGTCTATCAGTCTCACTTCATGCTTGTCCATTTCATGGTACATTTCTTAGCTTGGAATGAACACTTATCCTCATCTAGGAGGCATACCTTCTTAGCTGTTGAAGGTTTTCTTGTGCGTTAGGGTTTCTTTAGAAACTTGTCTAAAATAATGTTTCTCAACACTTCCCCCCTTGATATTGAGTGTTTCTCAACATTTTTTAGATAACTTAGCTATGTTCTAGGATGCTAAAAAATTTCTCACTAGTAGATTAAAGTCTTGAGGAAATAGCCATGTAACTTACACACACACACACTTAACATTAAACTTGCTGAGATGTAATTGAACTTTATCTTCCATTGTGTTCTATCTATGATGATTTCTTTGCTGAGTGTTCCCTCCCTAATAGTCTCTTGAGAATTTCATGGACTAGAAGACTAGGGGCACATGGCATGTCTTGTTTTTTTTTCTTTTTGGTATACTTTCTTAGTCTAAGGTGTTAAGAGCCTTTGTGCTTGTCCTACTTAACACTTTGGGCCTACACTATATCATCCTTCTCTATTTTGCAAGACCACACTTAGGGGTTATCCTAGTGCTTATGCCTTGATATAGGTGTAACTTTACTATACCAAACTTAGGGAATCTAATTGCATTAGTCATCTTGATCTACATGTCTTTGATGCTTAGGTTGGATTCCAACATACCTATCCAATATATATCATATTCATATACTCATAGTTATACTAATGAGCATTATATGATCTTCCAATGTCCCTAATACTTCTCAATGATGAAATTATAGTCTAAAAGTCATGTATCCCTTGCAAGTAAACCAATTTGCATATTAGTTTGCATTATGTGATAATTCTAGCTTAGTCTTGTATTTTTCATATGGAGAGAGCTCTCTCTTCACCTTTCATAGACACATCAGCTAACTCCATTAATTTCTTTTCATCCTTCCTCTTGATCATGTATTTTGATCATGTCGACCATCTTACTTTATCTATATCTATCATCAAAAGGGGTTAATCAAATCATCAAACATAATCTATCCAAGTATCACATTTTCAAAACATAAGTCTACATCATGAACATGAGAGCTAAAACATCTATAAGAAAGATACATCCATGAACATATAAACATGAGCATGAACACATATGAGAAATATCACATTGAAACATAAACACAAGTGTTGAAACATCCATACCAATCCATCACATGAGCATAAAAAGATGTTAGGACAAAACCACAAACAAAAATAACAATTACATGCAAATATAAACAATAACAAAAAATAATAGATTGCATAGAAGAGAATGCAAGACACCAAGATTTAACATGGTTCACCGAATCTTGGACTACATCCACCAAATAACAAGTCCAATATTATTATGATCCTGTGATTACAACCTAATTACAATCTCTAATCACTTATAACTCAATACCACCGCAACAAGAATTTTTTGCATCACCCACACTAAAACAATCCTTTACCCTAAGCCCTTTTATAAAAGTATTTTTTTGCTTTAGGGTTAAAATTAGTTACAACATTTTAGCCATAAAATACAAATATAGTATGTATAGTACTTTCCTAATTAGTCACCACAATCTAACAAAAGAGACAAGTATACAATGATGATCAATCAAATCCACTATCTCATATATATACCAAAATAAATCAGTGCACATGTACATGCAAGATACAAAATCTAGATATCTATCTCAAAATACATATATACATCAAAATTTATCTCAAGGAAATCAACTTAGAACTAAAACCTAGACCTAAGATTGATTCTCTCCCTCATGAGTAGGCTATGGATGAGGGGGATCCACTAGTGTCCTCATCAGTGGTTGGTCTGATATACCCACTCTCTTTGAGTATAGACTCACTCATTAACCTAATGGGATTGCAACAAAATATACTCTATGATAGTATGCTATGCTTGCTTCCTATCTCTCCACCTTGCATTGAGCCTCTACAAGATCATCTGACAAGGATCTCTCTCATCTCTTAGCCTCTACCTTGGCATCCACCAACTACTAGTCTCTAACTATAATGGTTGTCCTTAGCCCCTATACCTCTACCTCTAGTGCTTGAATCTGAGCATCCATTGAATCCTCCCCATATCCCCCTACAAGATGCTCTTTCCTAGGGTTTTCTCTCTCCACCATTTTGTTTCTCACTAGATTCTCTACCTCCTTAGGATACTTCTCCTCCTCCTCATCTCCTACCTCCTCCTTACTCTTCTCCCTCATGACCTAGCTCTATGACTATTTTTACTAGCCTACAACTCCATGGGAGCTACTCCCAACCTCCATCTGCCTTACCCCAACACTGTTGAGATAATGGGTGTTGCACACATTACATAATATTTTTTATATTTTATTATTTTATTTTATTTTATTATGTAATGTTGTACCTAGATGGATGTGCAACATGTAAAGATTCCCATGGAATATTCTTGATGAGTTGTATTGTAACATTGTGATAATATTTCATGTAATTATTTAATATTGGGGAAAAGAATTAAATGCCCAATATTAAATGTGGGGTCAATGGGTTAGGTAGCACATGGTTTTAGCACATGGTTTATGTAATACCACTTAGTGGTTTTGTGGAACTTGCTACTATATAAGTAGCCACAAGGGTAGTTGTTGTAGAGTAAGAGAGAGAAAGGCAAGAGTCGAGCGGGACAAGGTTTGATAGGTTAGCCAAGGGAGAATTTGTGAAAGTTGGAATCATGGCATGGGATGTGTGGATTCATGCTTGTTCACATAGTTTGCTCGGTTATAGCTATGGCCATGAAGGTTTCCATGGTTGTATGGCAATGGTATTTTTGCTGAATAATACATGGTGATGGATGCTTTTGGAGGTTGGGTTTTTCCCTCAATGAGGGTTTCCCAGGGTATATCTTGTGTCACAATTTTGTGAGTATGTTGTCTATGTCTTGCATGTGGATTTTAATTCCATGTTTATTTCAGATCTATTATGGGTTAGGTGGAAATGGTTATATTCTTTATTGCAAGTTTCCTTACAAGTGGTATCAGAGCTATGGTTTTATTATTGTAACCCTAGATTGAATCCATGGGAATGCATGAGAGGATAAAAGAAAGAGCAAGATATATGAGTGATTTATTGCAGATCTGAGGGTTTTGGATTTGCTGTTATGATGGGATGTTAAAAGATTTGAGCATGTGAAATTGTTGGACAAAAGGGTTTTTTGGATGTTTCATTTTAAATGAGGGTTTTGGGGGGTAGCATGCAGAAATGACCTCTTGGTTAAAAATAGACCTCACCATTAGATCCGAGTTGATGTTTGCATAAATTTTGATATATAATATACCCTAGTTTTGCCATGTTCAGAGGAAATGAAAGAGTTTTTTGGTTTCAGCTAATGATGGCCGTCAAATTTAATCCCGTCAGAATTTTCATCATAAGAAAAAAAGAGAGTGAAAAATCATTCTGAAAATGGTAAAAAGACTTGTTTTAGTAAAATGGCCATAACTTTCTCTCAGAATATCAGATTTTAGAGTTCTTATAGGCATTGGAAAGCTAATTCAGAGCACTACAACATGGTATAGGTTTGGTTCTTTGATTTTGATATTTTGCTAGGTTTTAAGATCCCTAAAGGTAGATGTTATTTATTTTGAGCATAGATTAGGGCATAACTTGGGCATGCAGAGTCAGATTTTGGACTTCAAGTAGTCAACAAAAAGCTCTTGGAGAGCTTTACACATTGGTTCAAATTTGGTGCAAATTTGGCATAATTTATTTGGTGATATATTAATCTAAATAGTTTATGGTATATTTTGACTATGGTAACATTGTGAGTTTATGGCATTGGAGATTTAAGATTTGATGTCATTGTATACTCAATTCATTATTCAAATTGGTCTCATAATGATATGGTTATCAGTATTTGGTTTGGATATGTATGATGACTTGTTGGATCTACAAGTTGTGCAATGTTGTAAGCAGTCTATACTTACAGGTTGCATTTATAGCTTGGTTATGGGTTGTCTTTGCCCATTGATCATTCATTATTGATGTATATTTAGATTGATGGCTTGTATTTGGGTTATCTATGCCCTAAGTCACATGATTTACTATTATCTTCATGTAGAAGGGATGAGATGTTGTTACCAGGTATAGTCATGGTGGAGGATTGTGGTTGACTATTTTATGCTGATAGGTTGGATATTTTGAGAGACACATGCTCGGTTCATGGATGTGATCATGGTGTCATAGATTTTGGCATGACATGATTGGATATATAGGTACATCCTTGATGTTCATTAGCTTAGATATTTTGATTTAGTTATGATGGTATATCTTCTTGGTTGAGGATCATGGTTATTTGGTTTCTTTTGAGGAGCTCATGATGTACACTTTGAGTTTTTTAATGATTTAATGCCTTGGTTGATTCTCATGGTTAGAAGATGATTTTTCATCATTATGTCATAGATAGCTTGGATACATGATTTAATGGGAGCTTGTGACAGTTATGGGGTGACAGTGCAGGATTAGTTCCTAGTTTAGTTTGGATCTTCATGTAGGAGATGGATTTTATGATTCCATCGGTGACTTGGTACCATAGTTGAGTGGGAGTTGTTGGCATTGATATATTATTGAGTGTTTGCAGATGTTGGAGGTTTGTCTTAGATCCTATTGCTGCAGAAACATCTTTGACATTTGCATGGTGCACTTGGTTATCTTCATGGTGTGTGAAGATGGTTAGATCTTGAGGACTCATGAAGTTCTTGGTTATATTCATGGTGTGTGGAGATGGTTCTTTCTAGTATGCAAAGATGGTTTTCTTCATGGTGTGTGGAGATGGTTTCATCTTGAGGACTCACAGGGTTCTTGGCAAAGGTGTGGTTTATGCTTTTATTTGGCATGCTATCCTTGGTATGAGGATGGTTTCATTATTATGTTATGGTATACTCTTGACACACATTTAGAGTTGTGACATGTTATAGTATTTTCATATGGAGCATGTTATCTCTTTGGTTGAGATGGTTAGATTATGTTGTCATGTTTATGTTCTTAAAGCCATGGTTGGAACTTTGAAATTGATCTTGATTTAGTTTCTTAGTATTGAGTACACTGATCATAAGTTGGATACTTCATGAAATTACTATGTTGCATTTGGTATTGGCATGGATTGATTGGTTACAGGTGCTCATGGATACTTAGAGACGGTGGTGACGCTGATTTCTCTTGGATTAGAGAAGTATTTGTTGGGACAGTTGATGGTTTCAGTAGGAAGTCCAAGGGGCAGTCACCTGATATGGACTTGAGAGGAGATTGTTCTTAGATGAGTCTTGGTTGGAGACTTGGGTATCTTGATGAGCATTTTCATTCCCCACTCTTGGTCTACTCGGCGGTTTGCTACTTGAGAGGTATAGCCCATTGTTTTTTCTCAGGTGCATTATATTTATGCTTGTCTTTTATGGATATGGATCTTGAGCTATGGTACATGAATTAGTTCTAGAGGGTTCATTTGAGAGATGGTTTAGCATTGGTTATCTCCATGTGCATGTTTTCTTATGATGGTTATGTTTGGGAGATGGTTTTATATTGGGTATATTCCTTGGTTTAGGAATGGTTTTTATGAGTTTGGTCTTCTAGTGAGAGGCCATGATTAGTTATATGGTATAGTTTGGGTGTTGTTGAGGCTTCTTGTTGGGGTTTTATGGAGGAGATCATACTTGCATAGTTTACATCTAGAGCTGTGTGTAGAAGGACATGATACAAGTTATGTTGCATGGTTTCTCCAGTCTTGGTTATCTTTCTAGATGTTCAGTTTTGCTTACATTGGATTTGAGATTGGTTGGAGATTGTGATCACTAGTTTGTGCTCATGTATGTTATGTGAGAGATGACATGGTTATTCCTTTATCTCTTACCTCTATTGGTTGTGGAGAATTTGGGAGACTATTGGAGACTTTTTATGAGAGTTGTTCTTGCAGGATATCAGTTTATGCATTGCGGATGTCCTTGATACTACATGGATTCACTTCTTTGAGATGTTGTGAGTGAATTGGTTATAGATTTGACATTATCTTTTGTAGTGGGAGCTTCTTGGTAAATATGTGGCAGGTATTGTAAGTTATAGATTGGATATGTCAGTGATATGAGATTCACTTGTTATACCTTTGAGGTATGGATAGTTGGATGGGTTTGGCACTTATTGTGGGTGCAATTTCAGCTATGGATATTTTGACAACTACGAATACATGTGATTACCTTTAGATTAGGGTTCTTTTTGTGCTTGGAATTTTAGTTAGTATAGGATTTTATGATCTTCTAATGCGATAGGTTGGGTGACTTTCTCTTTGGATGGCTTCTATGTATGTCCAGTGGTAGTGGCATAATAGGAGGTGAGATCATTCATGTTTGAGATGCTGGATACTTTGATTTTGTTGCAGGTATCAAGATGGAGCACTTGGTGTATTTTGATCCATGATGGTGGATGTGCTAGGAGGGATTGTTCCCTTGTTTATTTATGTAGCTACGGATTGACCCTATGCAATGTATACAACAAGTGGGATATTGTTGAGATAATGGGTGTTGCACACATTGCATAATATTGTTATATTTTATTATTTTATTTTATTTTATTATGTAATGTTGTACCTAGATGGATGTGCAACATGTAAAGATTCCCATGAAATATTCTTGATGAGTTGTATTATAACATTGTGATAATATTTCATGTAATTATTTAATATTAGAGAAAAGAATTAAATGCCTAATATTAAATGTGGGGTCAGTGGGTTAGGTAGCACATGGTTTTAGCACATGGTTTATGTAATACCACTTAGTGGTTTTGTGGGACTTACTACTATATAAGTAGCCACAAGGGTAGTTGTTGTAGAGTAAGAGAGAGAAAGGCAAGAGTCGAGCGGGACAAGGCTTGACAGGTTAGCCAAGGGAGCATCTGTGAAGGTTGGAAGCATGGCATGGAATGTGTGGATTCATGCTTGTTCACATAGTTTTCTCAGTTGTGGCTATGGCCATGAAGGCTTCCATGGTTGTATGGCAATGGTATTTTTGTTGAATAACACATGGTGATGGATGCTTTTGGAGGTTGGGTTTTTCCCTCAATGAGGGTTTCCCAGGGTATATCTTGTGTCACAATTTTGTGGGTATGTTGTCTATTCTCTTGCATGTGAATTTTAATTCCATATTTATTTCAGATCTATTATGAGTTATGTGAAAATGGTTATATTCTTTATTGCAAGTTTCCTTACAAAAACCTCCACCTCCTCTAGTATCTCCACCATCCCCTCCCTATCATGCTATCTATAGCAATGCATCTAGTCTCATGAACTAAGGAAATAGGTATCTTTGCATATCATGGAGATAAGCTAGCTCAACTCCTACATTTGAGACATGAAGATGATAGTCCCATGCATCCCACTATAGAGCTGAAGTATCCCTCAGTGCAGCTAGATAATCCAACATGGGTAGTCATCCTTGATCCTCCTCAACCTTGAAGTGGGAATATTTAGTTTTCTTAGTAGAGATAACCTGTCAATACCCTAACTATCTCCACACTTGGCTAATGATAAAGTGCTCAGCGATCTTTGAGTGCATGCCCATGAGTGGTTTGCTATAAAACATATACTCCATCTCCCATGCATTAGACCATCTTATGCATTGTTGATAGGGCCTCCACATAAAGATGATAACTCATCAAAAAGTATCCTATAGTATGTAAAATCCCCACTATGAGTCTATGGATAAATCTTGTATATCTGTAGATGTAAGGATGCCTTTGCTATCAAGGATGTACTCGTGACCACACTATTGCTATATGCTACCATGCCCAAATCTAGGCCAAAATTGCATCACAATCCCATGTCCTCCCATCTCGATAAATAATCTTGTGGGGCTCATGGTACATGTCTACAAGGACATTGGTCCCCATGCCATCCTCTAAGGTTGTCTAATCAAATCTACTACTAGCCGACCCTAACCCAATGGGAAGCATTTGTGGCTCCTATCTATGAGCAAAGCCTAGGCTACCAAAGAGCATACAATGCAAGCTACAAGATACTGATCCCCATACTCATCTATCAGTCACTCTTAGATGAGATGATGATCTAGGATGGTAAAATCCTCAAATGAATCCTACACAGTTATCCTCCCCTCTATTAGGGTCTGATCATACTATACCTATGATACAAAGATGCTCATGTTAGTACTCATAATATGGAAATAATAAACCAAGGACACAAGCTTAAAATAATTCTTTCATACATACTAGATCTCCATGGAAAAAGACACAAAGGATGTGATACACATCCTCAAGAGTGATACTAGTCTCACCAATGGGTAAATGAAACATCTTATGCTCACTATGCTACCTCTTAGCCAAAACTATCAATAGGCCATGGTTGGTTCAAATATGGGGCATATGCAATAACCAACCAATACCCATGGTCTTTAGTACCATCGTATCATCAACATTTAAATGTTGCATAACTCACAACCCCACCATAAGGGCTCTGATATGAAATGCCAAAAAAACCAACCACATAATCAAATCAAGAGGAAAAGAGCATCAATATTAATCATGATGGATCAAGTAACGTTATACAAATCTAAGAATGTAAGAAAATAAAAGCCACATGATCAAATTATGCTTCTAAACATGTGAAAATGCTCAAATATAAACTGTGCAATATTTTTTACAATAGTGGTGTGATAATTTTTGTTGATTATGTGTCATGCAATACTTCTCATAATATGTGTGCAAAAATTTTGTGCCATGTGATTGTTGGGTAACCTTGATGCAATATAATTTCTACCACTTGTGTGATACAATTTCATTGTCATAAGTATTGTGCAATATTTGTCATAATAGGAGTGTGATACTTTTAAAGCATCACATGATATTTTTCATAAGAATATTACAAAATGCATTAAAAAATGTTAAAATGTGCAATAAATGACTAGAAAAGCTCAAAATTTTGATGACTTACTAGGGCACCATATTGCGAAGGCCGGTTGTGCAACCAACTGAGTTCAAATTAGTGTCGGTTGGTCATAATACCTACTTGAGCCATCACTATCTCTCTCAGACCACTCAAAAGCTTTCAAAATCACAAAAGACAAAATGAGTTGAAAAAGACTCTTGGACCCCTTATATAGTCCTTTGACTCAATTTTGACCCATTTTTCAAACTCCTTTAAATTCCATGAAAATTACACCCTTGGCTAATTTTGACATCTTGGATCCAATTTTGGGATCAAAATCAAACTCTGAGTTCATATTAATGGTGAAAAATAAATTTTAAAATTCTATCTTCTTCTATGCAGTTAGTTGACATTTTAAGGTCTAATCTTTGAATCATTGGTGGGGCATCATCATTTCTTTATGTCTTCATCATTTATACACTTCTTACTTTCTCCAATTTTCTTCACTTCACTTCTATATCATCTTTCTATGTGATTTGACCTAGTTTAAATACCTTATCCTTCTTTGTCAACTCTAGTCAAAATGGGGCATTCTATCACTTCTTCATAGTTAGTCTTTGGTTTTAATCTCACATCTATCATCATGGACATTTTCTTATCTTGATTGGATCATATCTCTCTCATTTTTGCATCCCCTTTACCTCATTTCAATTTCAATCCCAGGGGGGCATGAATATTCTATCATTGCTTGCTTGTTATAACTATCTATCTCTTATGAGCATATGCTTGAACTTTCCATTTTCTCTTGATATATTTGTTTTACTTAATATTAGTACTCTTATTGAGTCTTGATATCATCTCTTTCTCCTAGTGTTTAGTACTATTGCTACTAGGTTGTGCATTCAAGACATGTTATCTCATTCTACATTTCTTTCTTCGGGATAAGATCTCTCTATCTATTGCTGCCTACTTTGCTTCTTCATTGTTTGACATAATGTGTTCCCAGATCAATCACACATTATTCAAAGAGGGGAAAATGTAGTCACCTAAAAATGTTCATCTAGACTATTAGCCCCCTTCTTAGCATTTTGGTTAAATTATTTAAATATTTTCCTAGACCAAATCTCTAATAATCAATTTATTTAATTTTAATCTATGGTTTGACTATAATATCCTAAGTCCATCTTTTATTAAAAGATAATGTCCCCTTTTAATTAAATAAAAGACCCCATTCTTCCAACCCATTCTAATGTACACAGATATAGTCATTTTCCTATTTACGAATTAAAAGAAAAGACTTTGTCTTACATGAAAAGTCAACTCATTTCTATAAGAGGAGACAAATGTGTACATGGATCATGTCAAAAGTCAACCCCCACCCTTGATCATTCACCTTTTGATCTTGATCTCAACTGTTTGTACACCCTTAAAAGGGAGAACTCTCTCTTGATCTAAGGATCCTGATCTTGAGCTATTGTTATGTTGCAAGTTTTCTCATAGACTTACTTGGACCATTTTGTGGAGAACTTCTATCTTCATATTATTCCATACTCATACTAGTTTAGTTCATTTACCTTAGATTAGTTTTCCATTTTATAATTGTATAGCTCACTTAGCTTAATTAGAATGGTTGTAACACTCTTATATCCTTAGCTTAGTTACATTTTTGCATTTAATTCTAGTATAGTCACATTTGCACTACATTCTTTAGAGTTCTTTTGCACTAGAATTCTTGCTCTTATTGAAAGAATCTCCTATTTCATGGTTTACTAGCAAGGGCTACATTTCTAAGGCTCAGTTGAGAGCTATCTTTATGCTTGTTTGTATTCCTTTGCACTTCATGACTAGCATTCCAATCCATGGAATACATTGGATATAGTTTTAGCTAATGAGGATTACCTTATTTGTCTCTCAACCAATTATGCCCATTTCTAATTTGTATCAATTTTATTGCACTGCTCCTCTGGAATCATCTTTCCTAATTCTATAGGTCTATATTTTAAAATTCACCATCATGTCCAAAACTACTTCTTCTACCTTAATTTTGTGAGCATTATTAATGTATCATAATTTATAAAATGAAAACTTCATAATCCTATACTACTTAAATTTTGACATACCTCATCCATTTCCAGTGGCTTCTTATGTGTAATAATTCTAAATTGGCTCAAGTCATTTGAATCAGTCCTCTCTGCTTCCTCTTCTTCATCATCCTTTCTGACTACAAGCCTTCTTCTTGGTTTATTCATTGGTTTTATTGTCTCGACTTCCTTAGAGGTTGTTTTCTTTTTTATTAAGCTCTGGATTTGAGTTGCCTTGGTTATCTTGTCAACTCCTTTCTTTTGAGGCTTGGCAACGATAGTGCTAGTTTCCTTGGTCCTTTGTCTTGTTACCATAGGTGGTGTGGGTATCAGGGTTAGTACAAGAAGTTGGGTCTCACTTTTGGCCAAAAAGTGGAAGTGTTTTTCCTGTTTTTGAATTTTTTTGTCAATTGATGTCAAAATTTGAGGTATTTAGAGATTGAATATTAAAAAACTCCAAAAATAAAATTTTTAGTGTTCGGAATTTAGTTTTTGAATTTGTAATTTATTTGTGCACCCATATGATAGATTATTTTTTTGGTATGGATCTTTAAAAACCACTTTTTCAAAATGCCTGTTTCAGGACCATACCATGCTCGTGTACGGGCACCATAATTTGACACAAATAAATGAATTTTAGCAAATCCTTTTAAAGGGAGTTACCTAATACACCTAAGATTGATGAAAACATTTTTTCTTAATTTTTTATTGAATAATTTTATTATTATTAATTATTAATTGGCTATAAAGGTAAATTTTAAAACCTCTCGTGTATGAACCACATAATTTGATCAAAATCTCACTTTTTTCAAAATTTTTTTTTTAACATAAAAAGAATTGTATGTAGATTGATGACATATAAATTAATTTAAGAAAAATTATAAAATAAAAAAGTTATTAAAGTTTTAGTGAATGTCACTTTTTAATGTTTAGGAGGTAGTTTTGATTAATAAATAATGGAAAAATAGAAAATAAACTAATAACACTATAAAATTTACATTTTTGAAATGAGAACAACAAGACCTATAATGGGTTTTTGTCTCGTCAAAAAATTCAATAGGAATGATTATAAAAAAATTACGACAATACCAGAAATTGTCGATTAAATGCCTTAGAAAAAAAAGGAGCACAAAGGCATGGCTTGGTGGGACCAAGCCTATGCCATGCCTTTCTCCAAGGCAAAACCCCATGCAAAAGTTAGGAGCCATACCAAATTCTCGCTCATGTCTCATGAATCGGGCACCCGATTGCTTTGAACTGTTATACTGACTTTTTAAAAATCGGGTACTCGATTTGTAAACGGGTACCTGATTTTTAAAGAATTGGGTACCTAATTTTTAAGGAATTGGATACCCATTTTTGATGTACCTGTTGGGTCCCAAAAGCTGCCCCACCGACCCAATTTCAATGATTGAACAATAGTTTTGACCTGCAACACCAAATTTCGTACGCTTATTCTATTTTCTTGTCCTCTTATACAATTTGCAGGCTACTGATTCAAATTCAAAATTGGTGCAAACATGGGATCAAAAAAATGAAGAAAGAAGAAAGCAAGAGTTCTGATAGATGAGGAGATTGCAGCAAATAAAGAGAATGAAGCACAACGTCAATGAGAGAGAAGATAGAGAATTAGAGACTTGAACAATGTTTCAAAGGAGAAAGACATTGAAGATACCACGATGGATGAAGAAGTCAAAAAAGAGAACCCAATACAAGAAAATTCAGGTGCACATTCTAATCATGCATTCAATACAGGTGTGTCTGCAAACCCTCAAATTTTCTCTCGTGATGAAATTGGTGATTTTTTAGAAGCAGGTTACGATTTAAACGATTTAGATTTTCTTCATGAGAAGCAATTGTCAAAGTGATCATGCAAAAAACACTCCAATTGAAATGCCCACCCCAAAAGAAATGCCAAAAAAATTTGAAAATGATATTCAAATCCCAAATAACAGTGAAAATAGTAAAGTGTCTGAAAATAAAAATTGCATGAATGTAGACATAGAAACACCAACTACTGAACAAACATGTCAGGATGATAGTAAAGTGTCTGAACATAATTTTCATATTCCTAATGATGTGTTAGATAATCTTGAGGGATTGGTTTCATGGAGACAAATTAGGACACATGCTAATAGATTGTATAGGCATTTTTTTTATAATAAGAAATTTGGGTTTCAATGTTAGCTAATGTTGCAACTAATTAAAATGTCTAAAATGCAAAAAGTAATGAGAAGGTTGGGAATGTATGCAAAACCCAAGAATAAAAATGAGTCTTTAAAACAAGTTTTATCCACTGTTGCTAGTGCCTTTGATGTTATCGAAAAGAGAAGTCGGTCTAAAGATAAGAATGCAGCACGATGAGCATTAACAATAGCTTTAGTTAACAAATCAACATCTAACAAAATATTGATTACCAACATAAGTGGATATCTTAATGTGAATCATAAGACTTTAGATAGAGCTATAAAGAGAAGGGTTAACTTTGAATGTGATCCAACAAATATTTTATGGACTTCTAGTGGTAGACTCCCGAGATGTGATATGAAACTTACTAGTGAAATCAAAAGTTTGATTGAAAATTTTTGGCATGATAATACAAGACTATCACCTAATTCAAGAGATGTTCTTAAATTGAGAATTGGGTCAAAAATATGTGATCCACATCCTAAACACCTTTTGGACATGACTCAAACTGAATTGTTTAAAAATTTTGTAGATGGTAAGGTATTAAATATTACCATTAGTCAAAGATCTTTTGAAAAGTGTAAATGATGGTATGTAAGGATTAGCAAGGAAAGAATCACATGTTGTTGTAAAAATCATATTCAATTTCATTACCATTATGATGTATTTCAATCTATACTTGGTACCATGCATAGTAAAGAAATGTTGCAAGAATGTGGTATAAAAATACCACCTCAAACTATAAAAGATTTCATATTAGGTTTTTTTTGTAAGCCACCTAATGATCAATACTTTCTTTTCAATGCATGTCTTTGTAGTACATGTGATATGTGTGGTAATCTTTCTTTGTTAGATGAATATTTCATGAAAATGCTTTGATTACTTTTGGACAACAATTAGTTGAGGTAAAAAGATTCAAAACTATTGAATATCCATTGAAGGATGGGAAGTTTGGAAGAAGGTGTGATCTAGTTACAGATAAAGTTAGTTGTCATGCATTTATGGATGAGTTTAAGAGTGTGATCATACCAAAATATGTTAAACATTCTCAATATTCTAGATGGCTTGATGGACAATTTTTCATATGTAAGAATACATTTCCAATTGGTACTATACTTTTAGTTGTTGACTTTGCAGAGAACTACACGCTTGCACCGCAAGAAGAGGTACAACCACAATATTACAATTCAGTGCAAGTAACAATTCATGTTCATATAGTTTATAGGCATGCACCTGATAGTATAGAGGAGGATCAAAAAATATTGAGAGAGTACCATTTTTATTTAAGTGATAATAAACTCCATTCATCTGAGTTTGTCCAATATTGTTTCAAGGTCTTTTATGATAATTTAAAAGAGAGAATAATTCAAGAATGCTATAATGTTCTATTGGTTGAGTAGGACACATAAGAAAACTAACATCCAACATGTGTGGAGTTTTTTTGAGGCTGGACATGGTAAAGGAGAACATGATGGTGCTGGTGCATGTGTGAAGAGAGCCCTTAGTAAAGAGCAATTAAAATTTGAAGAAAAAGCTAAATTCAAAAATGCACATGAGATTGTCGAATGGTGTAACAAATATTTATACACGAGATCAAGTCAAAACTCTACAATCAAACATTTCTTCTACCTAGTTGAAGAAAATACTATCCCTTCAAGATATGATTGTGATACAATTAGTGTTTTAGCTAAATGGCATTCATTTAGGAGTTCAGATTCTAACACTTGGACTATATGGATTTGGAAGCTTGCTTGTTTTTGTCAATTTTGTCTTGCATGTGAATGGGAAGAATGTGACAATATAGAATGGGTTGAAGATAGGCAACAAAGATCATTAGCACCTACTGACACACATTTTGAAGATGATATAGTAAATGAAGGCCAGAATGTTACTTTTGCATGAGAAGACTATGATCGTATTTCAGACATCATAGAACCTAGTATGCACAATTTAATTATATTTTTTTGTGATCTCATGCTTCAATTTATATAATTTTCATATGTACACGAGTGATTAAAGTGTTTCTATACTTTATCTTATCTTGTAGGACATGTTTATGCTATTATTGCACCTAGTGCTAATGATGAACAAACTGAGTATTGGCTAGCTAGATGTGTGGAACCTAAGAAAAAAATGACATGTCATCAAGTAGATGATGATGGTTTTGAGTATCCAATCAGGTCTGTTGTTGTAGCTAGCACCTGGCTACGTAGATACCTAACAAGAAGAAATGGTTTGCCAACATTTGAAGACTACCAAATTGAAAAGAAGATTTTACACTATTCTCATTTGGTTGTGACAACAAATATCAAATTAGAAAGATACAAAGGGAGACCCACCAATAAGTTATTATGGAAAATTTCAATGGATGAGCACGAGACAATCATAGATGCATTGCAAAAGAGAGAGGATGTAGATGGTATAGTGGGATGACTACATTTAAATCAAACACATGTAAGTTTTTTCATTATTGTATTATATATATATATATATATATATATATATATATGTACTTATATAATTTAATTACATGTATTTTTGTATTGTCAATACCAATTTAGAGAACTTATATACCTCTTATTCAGGTCTCAATTATAATTTATGCAAATTTAAATGTTAAAGTGGATCGAACATCAACATCTTGTGCAATTTCACATAGTAAGTACATACAAATTACACATATATATTTACATAGTTTAGATACCTTGAATATTAATTTATGTGTTCATTAACATGTGTGTTTTTGTTTTACATTTTTATTTTACAGGACCTCATTTGAAGAGATGTGTTCAACCAATTTTATGTTTCAAATGAGTTCAGTGAACTATAAATATATCATTGACATTGTCTTACATATATTGTGAAATATGTTGTACAAACTAATTAATAAATGAGAGTTTACTTCTATTTGAAAGTTAAAGGTATGTGCACTTGATAAGTTATTATAAATTAATTATCAATTTAAGTAATGACCTCCTATTTTGTTCCATTACTTTTACATTCAAGCATTTTTAAATTAATGTTTGTTTGAAGTTTCAAATTACTATTGATTGTAATATTAAAAACAAGTCACTTGCACATGATAATTTAAAGATCATTACTCATTGTATTGATTATATGTTAGATCATTACTCATTGTATTCATTGTATTGATTATATCTTTCATTACCAAACAACACATTAAGATCACTTATGATGTACATTGTTAGGTACGTTATCCATACATGTGTGTCTTAAGGGGACATGGGAGTCCTAATAAGTCATTATGTTTGTTATAGGTTATGATAGGTATTCATATGTTTACTACCACATAATAGGTCTTATTAGGTGATAATGAGTCTTACATTACCAAAAAACACATTAAGATCACTTATGATACATTGTTAGGTACATTATCAATACATTTTTTAATCGAGTAGGTCAATTTTATTTCTATGAATCTCAATGCATAAATTTGATATGATATTTATCCAATAATTCTCTATAGATAGTTAAAATTATTGTTCATCGTGCATATATACTTACAAAATGTGTCATATGTTCATGAATAAAATATGTCAGAATAAAGAAAATGGTTTGAATATACTTAAAACATGGTGAAACATAGTAATATATGCACTACATACGCAAGCATGATAAGAAATCATAAAAAAATAGTACATGGTCTAACATACATCATAACATGATCTATGAAGTGAAAAAATACATGGTCTAACATACAGTTTTAACTATCCTAACACAAAGTGTACATACATCATAAATAATATATATACATCATAAAAACAAAATCTATAGGTGCCAACAAGACCTAATCTATCTAATCAAATTTCCTCTTTTCTCCATGCGAAGAGGACTCAGATGGATCATCATGTGTAATATGAGTCGTCTTGTCATGTCGGCCACCCTGTGAGGTAGATGTATCACCCTATGTAACATGAGGCACGTCTCATCATGTAATTTCTTAATTGAAATGGGTCTCAAAATCTAGCTTGCAAATAAATAAAATTTTCACTACATAATAAAATAAATTATACCACATGAGATGGGTGTCCCTCAGTAACGGGAGGAGGCGCACTGTCAAAACTACCAAATGCAGCAGTGGTGAGGTCCTGTAATTTACAATACATACATTTTTTAAATTTGATTTTAGAGCATAATGAACTATACATTATATACATAAATCACAATACTGACCTCAAATGACGATGTAGGTACCTCCATCTGGCTAAGTCCTATGGTCTCAGCAACACTTGTGGTGACGTAGTCCTAAAATTACATATGGATACATAAACGTTTAGTCAAAATTAAATATACATGAATAATTACAAAGTACATAATTTGTACACTAAATTTTTTATACACTATAAATTAAACATGTATATATAATGTATATATCATACCTAAGTGGTAGCCAATGTCACAGATGTGTCTACAGGTATGCTAGCATGATAATCATAAGATGGAGTCAAAAATAGACTATACTGAGGTCTGTATCGATGAGTATGATATCCATGCTCCTGTTCATAAAATCAAAACACATAAAATATATATACATGTGAGTCAAAATTGTTTAGATTATAAGTTAATAATAATGTACATACATAAAAATAATACAAATTATTTGTCATCAGTCAAAAGTTCATACTGCATGTATTTGAGGCTGTGCCTCAGTGGTAACTGGAGTAGGACTTGTACTAACATTAGTATGTGTAGATGCAGACAATCCCTACAAAATCAAATAAAAAGAACATATGAGCACATGTTATTAAATTTGAATTTGAATGTACATTTTTACAGTGCAATTCAAAGTGCATATCGTATAAGGGACACCAACATTTGTAGGTCTCGAAAAAAGACTATACTGCCTCCTAGGAGGAACAATGTTATCCATCCTCTGTTATTTGAAAAGTACAAATTAATATAGTTAATACAATTACACATTTATGTAGAAAGTAAATAATTATGTACACTTTATATTTATATTGAAATTAAAATTTTACTTGCTGCTCTTGACTCTCTCCAGGCTCTCCCTACTGCATGAGATCAACAAATGATGACACGTCTATCTCATCACTACCATCACCATGGGCAGCCTATACATCATCATCAAAATCTGCACCCTTAGCATAATGGAAATAGTGTGCTACACCAGGATCACTCTGGGGGCCTGTGTATATGCCTCCACAACTAGTACAAACATGTCCAAGTGGAGGAGCATGTACTGCCTACATCCACTGCTGTACTAAATTTCCCAAAAGGGCACTCAAATGGGTAAAAGCAGATGAAATTGCATGATGATGGTGAGGAGTAGGCACAACAGGCACAGGAAGAGGTACAAGGGGCTCAAATTGCCTGCAGTTTCTCGTTCTGTCACTCAGCTTTGCCCCAAGCCTATCCTGAGGCATCCCTCTACCAACCCCCTAAAATGCTTTCATATCAAAATAGTTGAATTTCAAACCCAACTCAAACTCAGCCCATAAATTCCTAAGGAAGTACACGGGCACCTCATGGTTAGCGTGTGGTGGATGGTCAAATACCATCCACCACCACTCCCAAAAATGTGCTGCTATGCACAGATGTGTACACCACCTAATAGAAATGCGAGGCTTCTTCTCACTAATTGGTTCACCCATCTTAGGGTTTACAAAATAATGTTGAAAATTTCCTTTACCTATATGCAGGTTATAAACCTCTCTGTATGATAAGCCATCAAAGTAGAAGGCATGCATGCTTTCCCTCCATGATCTAAATGAATTGATGTCTAAATCAAAATGATGAATGGAGTCAACCAAGCCTTGCATGCTATCTGCAAGATGTAGTAGGTGAGGAGGGGGGGGGGGGGGGTGCCTCTCATGTTGGATAGCCTCTATATCACTCATGAGGTCATTGAGGTTACGCCTCATGGTCTCGTGGAGCTCATCTACAGTGGGTGGTGGAGGTGGAGGTGGAGGTGGAGATGGAAGTGGCAGAGGTGGGGGTATGGGAGGGGGAGGGGGTGGCGGTGGGTTCATCAAATATAATCTGCATATATATTTAAACAACATAAAACATAAAACACATCAAAAATACATCAAAACATAATACATCACAAAATTACTATTTAATAAAATTTAAATCTAAAATTTATCAACTAGATCTTTATAAATGCGCATGTCTTTATTAAAATCATATCAATTAAATAAATAAAGTTAAACACTTAAGTCAAATTAAACATTAAATACTAAATTTTTAAGCATGAACTCATTATGGATTATACATGTTCATGTCTCAGGATGAAACAAAGTTAAGATTATGACAAGGTTATGGTTTACAATTTTGTTATGTTAACAGTTTTCATGATGGCTAAGCTTAAGATTATTATAATGATTGTGATTCTTTAATGTTAGGGAACTTACCTAGGATTATGATTTTAGTTAAAATTATATTTACCTGTATCAGATATTTAAATATATGGTCCTACGACGAGAGTTAAGGTTACAATTATCTAATGAAAGCTTAGAGATAGAATTATGATTTGATTAAAAAAGATTTATGATTGTAGTTTGAATCCTAACTATTATCCTCTTTTTAATGCAAACTATAAGTGTAGATAATGTTAGGTAATGAACTAATTTACATGTGAACCCTATCCCTAACCATATAATAATCCTAATTCTAATCATAATCCATAATTCATTACCTTATGAAGCTTTGACTATCCATTTTATTGCCAAAGTAATCCCTTGGCTATCCACAAAATGGTCCTAATAGATTTATATAGAAGACCAAATTGATTTAAATAAAATAAGTAGGAAGAAGAAAAACTTACACCCAATATTCAAGGAGAGAATCTTTTAACATACTTAAATTCTACCAACCAAAGTGAGATAATTAGAGTTCTAGTTGTTGAGTTTTCTAAAGATTTTCTTGTTGATATACAGACACATTTCATTTATATGTTAGGTTTTACTACAAATGGAATCCCTAGGTACCTAACCACTTAATTATGAAATCTCCATCCAATACCATATTTACTACACAAGGTAGGGGACTCAATATTTATCCCCAATAAGATAGATGTAGAGACATAAATCTTACTACCCGATACAAAGAAAAGAGGTCCAATTTGATCATTAAATGACTCGTGTTGCACTCTTCTAGCTTAAAAAGAATACAAATATATTATCAACAAACTATGTACATTAGATACTTATTAATTATTTGGAGAGTAGATCCTCTAACTTTTATAGACAACTGGTTATCTCTAAGGAGATAATGTAATGAGTCAATGTTCAACAATAAAAAATAAAGAGGATGCAAGAGGACACCCTTTCATAATTGATCTAGAGAGTCCTAAAAATTATGATCTAACCCCATTAATTTCTTTACTAAAACCTTGACACCAATCATAAGAGAGGACACCATTTGAAATTTAATATTGGATGGAGGGCTTGCAACATCATCATAGTGAAACTCCATTCCACCCTTTTGTAGAAATTTTCATAATCAATTACTTGAGCATGCCTACACTCTATCCTAGAAATTTTTCTCAATCCAAAGTCTTCCAATAGGTTATCAAGTTCTCCAATATGCATAAATATCCTTAACAAAACACTTTTGTGTAGGGTTAATGATCTTGGGTAGGATATCTTCTAGTCTAGAGGCTAAGACCTTGGAAATAATTATTTTATATGATATGCATTTAGGAGTGTCTTGTCTCTAATTTTTAATGAGATTCTTATCTCCCCTTGGGGATCAATTGATTACTTGACCTAGGGATTTTATGAGCCCTCTGTTGATCACTCGATCAATTTTATGAGCCCTCCATTGATTACTTGATGTAGGGATTTCTCATTACTAATTTTTTGGATGGAGTTGATTTATGATAGAAATGGGTTTATCACTTGGAATAATGCATCTTCATTCTAGGAATGATGGTTCTCATTTTATCCCTATCTTCTAAATCATTTTGAACTATCATCATCTTCTAACCAAAAAAATTGATAGTAAAATAGGAAAAAGATCTTACTATATATATCACTAGGGGGTGGGTATTTCTTTTTATAGGATAAGGCAATATTTTGCTATGTGGCCTTCCATTCTGCAAAGGTAATAAACATTTAGGCTACCCATCCAAGGGTCTAGTTTGGGCTCCTACTCACACTGATGTGGACACCTCCACCTCTTGATGGTCAGGGAGGGTTACTTAATTAGATGCCTGATTCATTCAAGTCTCTTCTAATTTTTTTATGATGTATCATTTTGAGACCTTGATATCAATGTTTAATTAGTTTTAGGATTAGGGTTCAATTTGGTTTGTACTATTTGATTAGGTTTACATGCTTAGGTTTCAATTAGGACAAGAGTTAATAAATTGAATTAAGTTTTAAAGTGCTAAATTTGGTTTTAGATATAGAATTATAGTTAGAGCTTTTAGATTAAAAACCAACATTAATTCAAAAAAGTTAGGTTTGACTTTTGTTTTAAAGTGTTCAATATATTATTGAGTTCTAGTTTAGGGTGATTTGGTTTAGTCTTAAGGTCAACGTTTAACTTGGTTCAATCTTCTAGGGTAATGGTTCAATTTGGTTAATGGTTGGGGAAATGATTTTTAAGGTTAAATTCAAGGTTTCTACTCTTAATTTGGGATATATAATTAGGTTTATGATCATGGTTTAATTCAATTTGGTTTATAAGTATAATATTAATTAGTTAAGGGCCAGGGTTACCTTTCAATCTTAGGGTTTGACATTTATAAAATTAATACTCAAGGTAAGATAGGAAAGTTATTTAATTATTTATATATTACTTGGTGTAGGTTTTAGAAAATTAAGATTAAGGTTAAGATGATAGTAAGGGTTATGATTAGAGTTAAATTCAATACAAATTGACATTATAGAACTAATCCTAAATGATGCCTAGCCAAGGGATCCAAAGAACTAATCAAAAGTTTTACTAAGCAAGCAATAACATACATACAATAATTTACATTTATAAAAAACATAAGAGATTGCATTCCTTAATGAGCACATTTACATTTCATTTTTAAATAATTATAAACTACTAAAAGTAAAATAAATAACACATCCACATGAAAGTTCATATTAACTACTTCAGTTCAATCCATTTAAATAATTTATATACATTTGTTCCGAATGCCACTTGGCAAATTAATTCAGAATGCACAATCATCCACTGTACATGTCACAGGGTATGAAAGGCTGAAAGAATATACATTTATAAAATAGTTTACATCATCCATTTTTGATCCATGAAATAAAGTACAATACAATTTAAGTAAAATCATTTTAAATACTATAAGTTTTTTGTTTGGATCCCTTGGCGGGCTATTACATGATTAAGTATTTTATATATGTTTAGGGTTTTATTTATATGGTTAGGTCGAGATTATAGTTTAAACAATGAATTTAGGTCGAGATTATAGTTAAAACAAGGTTGAGGTTATATGGTTTTAGGTCGAGGTTATATGATTTTAGGTCGAGGTTATATTTATTTGTAAAATTACATGTTTAAACAATAAATTTACATCTAATCTAATCAGTCAACATTGTAATAAATACATAAATTAAATACATTTCAAAACATCTAAAATAACAATTTTTTAAATAAACATTTACGAAACCATATTTTAATTAACAAATACAAAAATTTAAACATTTAAGTTCATTAACAATGTAAATTTATAATTTTATGTACATATTAAAAGTGAAAAAACAATAAATTAACATACATATTAAATTAAAAATTGAAAAAAATAAAGTAAAATAGTATAAAACATATTAAAATACCTATGTATCGAAAACTAGCAGCAAGGGGGTAGTCGGTAGGGCTGAAAAATGGGCTCCCATATGCGTCTCTAATCGGGCTCCCATTTTTGAGGTCATGAAAATGACCTCAAAAATGCCAAAAATGTGCTTATATAAACTTTTACAAATCAGGTACCCGATTTGTAAAAAAATGGGTACCCGATTTCTAAGCAATCGGGTACCCAATTCTTAAAAAGGTGGGCACCTGATAGTTAAGTGGCTCGGGCACCCGATCCATTTTGAATATCGGGTACTTGATTTTTAAAATTTGGCTCAGGTGCCCGAAGCGTAATTTTAGAAACGGGTACCCAATTTTAAAAAAATCGGGTACCCATTTCTGAGAAGTACAATTTCGCGGATCTGACTTTCGCAGAATTGCAACCCAAGTTCTTGAGATCACCCATCAATTTTGTGATAGTATTCTTTTAACTTTTCTTCACCTTAGGATTGGCAACAACATTTTGTTTTTCTTTAGTTTCTTGTGGCTCGACAACCACTATTTCTTTTCCTCTACCTTCTGCTACTTTTTCTTCTTCTTATTTATCATCATCTTCTTCATTGTGATCATCTTCTTCATCACTACTCAAATATTCACCTTTTCCTTTGTAATTTGCAATGGTGGCTCATCAAATGTACCTTCCAAGGTCTTTATCATCTTCTTTCTTTTTCTTTCCATCTTTGGCACTTTAGTTTCCATCATGATTTTTTGTTTTGTTTCATATCTGTCAAATGGATTGACATCCTTGTCAATAGGATTATCAAGTAGTGTTTTTATAGCAATGACAACCTCATCAATGTTTATCTCATATCCTAGTGGCCTCAACCATGCAACTCTTGGTATAACTTCTTGAATAAAAGTCCAATCTATATTAACTAGGAAATAAATTTTGCTATAGTAATTGTATACCAAAGATTTAGGTATTCTTAACTTATTTTTCATATATATTTTTAATTACTCAAAGTACCCATCCATGACAGTTTCAAAACCATCTATCATCTGCTTGGTAAATTCATTAATTTATTTGGTCATTGGCTTCTTCTTGCTCCAATTCACATTACCAATAGTAGGAAATGAATTTTTCACATAAAAGAATATGTAAACTAATAGTGAGTCTAAGTTACACATTATGTTCTTTGCTTTCCAAATGCTTTTCAGGTCCTCCTTCAATTGTTTTAGTTGTAAGTCAGCAATATCATATGAATGATCTTTCTTTACAATTTTCCATGCTATGTTAACTACAACACAAGGGAGACTATCTAGTCAAATGGATTTATAAAATTTGTGAACCGTTGCCTTCTGCAAAGTCTAGCTCCAAATCTTTGATAGTGAAAATTAACATTCCTTGCTTGTTCTATTTTGCTAACATATTTGCCTCAACCACTTCTCTCCCACACCAATGAATAGATTTCCCTTTATATAGAAAAGGGTATCTATTAACTCAGTCTATGATTTTTTTAATGATACCAACTAGTCCTCATTCTAACCATAATTCCATGTCATGCAAATGACTCAAAATAATTTTGATCCATTCTTCTTTGAAAAAATTCAAAAAATTTAGGGCAAGATTTAACTCTTTCTCATCATTATGTTTGTGTTTCTCCTTCATTTTTCTATCAAAAAAAAGCTTCTCATATGTGTTACTTAGTTCAAAGTCTCCAATTTCACCAATTTTGCACATATAACAACATCTAATATCATGCATTAAAATTACCCTAGGTGGGACAAATGATAGGGCTCCATATGCATCTCCTTTAACTGTTATCTCAGGGTATGCCTTGAATTTAGCTAGATTGAAAACTTCATTATAGATCAATTGATTTTACTACCCTTGGATGTTTCCCCTTTCCCCATTTTAGCTAAACTTGATGCCATTCTTTGTGCTTATTTTTTTATCTTCCAACTTTTCTTTACTTGATAGCAATATGATATCTAAATCACACTCAATTGCTAATGGCATGTTGTAAAATCTTCACTTAAATCATTATTTAATAGTATGGAATCACTCTAGCACTTTGGTATCCTAAAAAATTGAATGCACATTGTGTAAAATAATTGATGAAATTCATTATAAAAACTAAAACATTTGAATTAGGGCCTCATTAATGTGTTGTACAAGTAGTACATTTGCAATAGTTTTCTCGACTATCCTTGTAAAACTTGACAAACATACTTAGGAATTTAGTTTTGCTCAGTCAATACCACTACAATATTCATCTTAGTCTATGTTCTAACTTAGTTACTATAGCATCTTGGTCCCTACTAGCATTTTAAGACTCCAACACTGGCACTCAGTCATTATAAGGATTCAACTCAGCTCTAGAATACATTGCTTGGTTCAAACTTCAGAAATGTCCTCATGCATCTAAAATTATGTTGATTTGGAATTTCATGCAAATAATCTTATCAACTAGTGTATTATGTGGCAACTTGAAACATAGTTCCATATATACCTCTTTATTTAGTTTGAGGTGGAGGAATCGCCTAATCCATTGGATTGGGTGATCACAATTTCACCATTTGCATTGTTACTTCCATCTGATTTGTTCTTCCAATTTTGATTGATTTGGCTTCTCACTTCTTTTGCATTGACCTTTTCTTTTCTATTATTCTCTGTAATATTAGGCATTGGTTCTTGGTTTATACAGTCTTCTTAGGTGACCAACCTTCTGATAGTGAAAACACACCAGTCCAAAATTCCCCTAGTTTCTTGATCTTAGTCTAAGATTTATCCTTGCACAATTTATTGCAATGTGTCAATACTTTCCACAAAATTGACAATTAACCCAAGTATTATAATCCCAATTTATGGTATTACCTTGCCTAGGTATTTTTCCATGTCCTTTAGGTGTCCATTTAGGTTTTTCATTAGATCTTTAGTCTTATTCTTTATAACCATACTTAAGATATGTGTAATAATAGTCTTCAAATCTAGATGTGTCTTGTAACTTACTGGTCTTTGATCTACATTCATGATCTTGGTGTCCATATTTGTTGCAATTGAAATAGTTTCCATTGAATTTGGGTTTAGGGTTTGACTCACCAATTTTTCTCTTGCAAACATTTGTTTTATGGCCAGATTTTCCATAGTGACAACATGTAGGCATCTTGTTCTTTGGTTTTGTAGTCACATTCCTTTGTTCTCCTTTCTTTTATGATTCTCCTTGCTTGGAACCTAACACAAACTTAGCATAACCCAATCTAAAAGTGTCATGAGGTCTCCTTGATGCATTGATATATTCATTAAGCAATCTTATGGCCTCTTTAGGTTTGTTCATTCTTTCCATCATCTCTTTCTCAACTCTTAGTTCAATTTCAAGTTGATCATTTTAAGATCTCATATTTTCAATCTCTTCCACCTTTCGAGAAAGCTCATTATTATCACTTATTAATTGATTGACAATGTAAAATTGATTATGATTCAGCCTCTATACCTCACTAATCCTTTCATTTAGACTTGTACCCATCTACCTCTTGTCTTCATCATCCATTGCCCTGCAATCCTCAATTTTCTTCTTTTGCTTAGTTACTTCACATAGCCTTACTAATTGTATTTGATGCTCTCTTTTTAGTTCCTTTAATTATTTATTCAAGATATTGTTCTTCTCTAGTAGATCTACTATGGCTACATAAGATTTACTAGATCCTCCCTTGTAAAACAATTCTTCAATAGTTTCTTCTTTGTAATGTGTGTCATTTTGTTGAATTGTCATCTCTTTCTTTCTGTTCAAGGATTTCCTCAATGTCTCCTTTACATTCTTAACTTTTTCAAATTCTAGCTAAACATCAAGCTTTTGATTTTCAATGATCTTTCCTAGTTTATAGACTTCAATTCTCCAAGATCTTTAACTACCAAGTGGTTAGAATTCTGCTAAGAGAACACAACTTTGATACCAATTATGGAAAATCTAATAGGAAAAGTAATATAATGAGGGGGGAAATACATTATAATCTTCAAAACTACATCAAACATAACAAATATTTTATATCTCCATCATAAACCCTCATCAAACTTTAACCTTATATCAAATAATCATATACTTCAATGTAACATCAGATCTAACATCTAATAACATGAATAAGACATATAAGAAATTGATCAATGCATAAAACCATATATTAACACACAAACCATCCAAGGTAAATGCAAAGCTATGGTAGGGATGGCATCCACAAAGATCTTCACTACTACAACAATAAAGTGTGCCTATTAAGGCTACAATATTTGATTACTTCTGATGATATACCCTATGAGGGGTCTACCCTATTAAGAGCTTATAAGACTATTAGATCTACCTTAATTAAAGGATTTAACATAAAAAAAAGTGAGTACTCTATTAGGAGACTTACATAAGATAGTTATGACCACTATGTTAAGAGATTTACCCTAAAACACCTATTAAAATGTTATAGTACATTGATCCTCCAGTTTGCACTAGAATGCTGATATGAATCTCCTCTATCCAATGAAATATCACCTCTCTATGATTGATCTTCAATAAATTCTAACTGCACTACTTGGTCACCTCTATCTTTTACCTCTCTAATTCACCTTAAAATTTGTATCAAAACTTCTAATTTACAACCTCTCTAAATTAGGTCTAAAACCCTCATTAAATAGTTGTTAAATGAAACTTCTAGATCATGATCAATGATCTATATTCATCCCTTTTTCCTCTTTGGTCCTTCTAAATTTCTAATTGGATGATTACCTCTCATAGGGTTTAATGATCTTCAAAAATAGACATAATTATCTCCTTGATTAGCTCCCCAATTGTAAAACATGAATCCAAATTGATAAAATGGTTTACATAAGATTTCGTGTAATTAAAAACTCATATAAAAAAATTGTCTTACTCAACACCAATAGTCTTCTATTGCTCAGTCATGTCTATTCTTCATGTTGTCCCTTGAATTTAACTCTGATCAACTTATACTAAAAGTCCCTCTATCTTTCTTGACATTTATTGTGTCCTAAATCACTCGACACTAATTATATTCTTCCTTCTAAACTATTTGGCTCCTATGTTAGCTTCACACTAATTGAAATGGTCAAAAACCCTTATGTGTACTCGCCATTAACTATTAGTTGGTATGAACTAATTATGTATACTTCACCATTATACTTTCTTGGCCTATATAGTGGCTCGGTGGTAGTGTTGACTGACCAATATTGCCTAGATAATGACTAAGTGTTTTGTACTAATAGAGAATATGAAGATTATCTTTAGGGTCAATATTTTGTTCCAAAACCATTCCTATCTTTAGGTTTGGGGATCAATTATCACATCTTTTTGTTTTCCATTTGATCAAGTTTTTTTTTCATAACATTAATCCATAATTCATCTTTGCATGCTTCATCAATACACTTATGTTCCACTTGTGAGATCAAAAAAATTTCTTCTCTTACCTTATTCCTTTTTATTACTCCTTAGTTTTCACTACCAATTATTTGATCTTTAGGATGATTTCTTGCACAATACTTTAGTATCCTTTTCTCTTTTTAAGTGTATTCTCTAGGTTAATCTTCAATGTGTAGCTATATATCATTGTCCAACTCAAATATCTATTCCTATTGAGAATTGTGATTAAATGTAGGTCTTTGTCTTGTTCTATCCTAATTGTCATCTAATTCATAATCAAGTATCCTTTCTTGCACCTAAAACATTTCATCAACCTTCACATTTCACTTTTAGTTATTATCCTCAAAATATGGCTATAATAGCTATATTCTTTTCTCTTAGTAGACTAATGAGGAAAGATACCTTCATAATTTCTAGGATCAAAATTTCCTATACCATCTTCTCTCTTGATATAATACTTTCTTCCTAAAATTCTAATGTTTTTCACAGTAGGTGTATGACCCAACCATAAATCACAAAGAATCTTACCTATCAATTATCTGATCCATTCTCTATTTATAGTATATGCTATTGTAGTAAGTACTTCTCTCCAATAAAAATTTTCTACATTACCTTATATCATTATCACTCTAGTTGCTTCACTCACTATTCTATTCATTCTTTCTAGTATTTTGTTCTACTATGGATTTTTAGGATTTGAAAAATATCTTCTAATTCCATTATCTTCACAAAAGTTATTAAACTGATTTGATGTAACATTTTCTTCTCTATCATATCTCAAACAATTAATCATCATACCACACTCATTTTCAAAATTTTCCTTGAATAACTTAGACTTGTCAAAATATTTTGATTTCTTTCTCAAAAATAAAACCCACACCATCCTTTTACATACATTATTGAAAATAATCAAATACATTTCACCATGAATGTTCTTGTCTTTGTAGGTATGTACAAATCTTTATAATCAATCTACAATTTCTCTAAAGTAGTAAACACCTTTCTAGGAAATGATTTTTTTTTGTTTAACCATCACACATTCCTTGCAATTCATGTTAAAAGGTTTCACAATATTTGGTAGATCTCTTTCTACATTATTATTACTTATCTACATAATATTATCAAAGCTTATATGAAGAAACTCTCTATTCCATAACCAGTTGTCATCAATTCTAGTAACCAAGCAACTTATCTCGATAGGATTCAATTGAAAAAAATTTACCTCTTGTTCTTGTACTTATGTC
The DNA here is from genome assembly GCA_028749045.1 of Cupressus sempervirens. Classification (NCBI taxonomy): domain Eukaryota; kingdom Viridiplantae; phylum Streptophyta; class Pinopsida; order Cupressales; family Cupressaceae; genus Cupressus; species Cupressus sempervirens. The sequence goes on along the minus strand of CM053787.1, from coordinate 538,322,476 downwards.
AGTCAATTTTCTATTTTTGTCCTTGCTTGTACACATCTTCAAATTGCATATAATAGCCTTTGTCACCAAGTTTTCCAACACTTAGCAAGTTATATTTTAATCCATTAACAAAATGTACATCCTTAGTATTAGATTTGTTGGAGTTTTAAAACTACTAGGCAACTAGGACCTAATACCAGGATGCTGAAGACAAATCTCAGTCTAAGGGCTAATGACCTCCTATATTTAACTTAGAATTCTTTAGATTTGGACCCAATATTAACATAATCACAAGGATTCTCTACACTTCAAAATTTCCAAGGCTTAGGTAGGTGCACCTTAGGGATGAAATGATAGGATGTTTGATACTCTCTTTACTATTTACTCACTAATATTCTATTTCTTCAAGAATCAATCCCCTATAGTAGAAATGGTCACAATTCTTCTTGAATTTGCAAATAGCTCTTGATTACAGTAGCTAACTATGACACACAGAAAACTATTCCAAATAAGTGCTGACCAACAATTTTAATCTTCAAACAGTAAAGTAAAAGTTGATTTGATTTTAATTTTATGCTTTATGAAACCACATGATTCTTTCAATATGCAACTGAATAAATGATCAATGCCCTATCCATTGGTATTTAGAGTCTACCCAGGAAATTTTTGACCTAATTAATTGCCTTACAATTAATTCTATCAACAATTAACCCTAAACCCCATTCTTATGAATATCCTTTCTTTATGACTAGAAATCCTACCAATTTATTGAAACATTTTATTAATTCCTTGAATTAAAAGCAACAAAAAATTGATATACAACCTATCTTAGTTGCATTCAATTGCATGAGCCTTGCTCATTCAATCCCAACATAACCAACACATAAATATGGAGATAGAATTTAGAGAAAATAGATATGGCAGAACATTCCTTTTGGATTAATCCTCCTTGAAAATTATATAATATTGGTATATAGAAAGAAATACTTTAAGACATAATAACTTATCATTCAATGTTCACTTGTATTCTCATATTTGCAGATGAATACATCACAAAAATTGATACAAAGATTGACTGGATTGAATGCAAAATAGCATAACACTGAAAATTACATGCATTTTGGACCTCAACTCCACATCTTGTAAATCCTTTATAGGAAGGATTGCAACAAGCTTCAGATGGGAGGATACATGTCAAAATTCAATGGGAAAGTAAATACAAAGATATTTATATTTAGTTACATTTAAATATTCTTTATATTTGGATTAGAACTTTGGATGTAGTTGCAAAACTGGTAGGTGGCACTATTAGCAAGTATCTCATAGAAAATTCTATTTGTCTTCATCTTTTTTCACTATCCATGGCTCTTATTTGTTCCTTATGCCTTCAATTGCATCCTAACTGCACCTTTTTGTTATACCAATCATTGTCACTAGATGGTAAGGCTTTGATGTCTACAATGACTTCCCATATAGCAATATTTGCATCTATATCTAGCTAGGTGACAATTCTAAGTACATCTAAGTCATCTAGGTATTTGATCCACTTGGCATATGTTATTGCCTTAACCTTAGCAGTTACTTTTGACTTCTTTGCCTTTATCTTGTAAACCACATCAATCATATCATATACTGCTTTAACACTTGCCTCATTATTACAATAAGCTAAAAACCTGGGATGATCAAGAATATTATCAAGAGAAGATGACCACTCTAACTAGTCTTTAATCTTGCCATCACTATTCAAAATTGTAGGCACAAAATAGGGTGTACCTGCAACAATTGTCTTCATCTTATTTTGGATCAGCTACATTTTTCCACCAAAGAAACCATTTATATCCTTTACTTTATTGATCATTTTTGTAGTGTTTACAATGGTTATCTTTGGAAAATCTTTCTTTGGTGCCAACATGTGTACCAAGTTATCAAAAAATGGAGTATATGGCCCCCATGTAGTGAAAAGTGGAGACAATAGAGAAATAGCTTCTAAACACCTATAATCAACCCCTTTCAACATAAGATAACTGCTATGCACATTCTGAGAAACTAATTTCAGTTTATTTATTTTGTGAACCAACAAGCTTTTGATTGTTTTGATTTCTATCTCCTTGCTAGCTTTCAAGTCTCCCTCATCAATTTCCATTACATGACCTGATGCTTCCCTTGTTTTAGGTATTTGGCCTTCTATTTGTACACCTCTATCATAGATCTCTATAGCAATTCTAACAATATTCTTCAATGTTTCTACCTCAATTTCTAGCTTGATGGTCTTCTATTCCAAGACAAATATCTTTTTCATTTCTTCTTCATAGCTCCTTGTAGTTTTTATGTAACTTTCACAAATTCATTCTAGCTGTGCTTTTAGAGTATCTTTTTTTTTAAAACCCAAGAGGGACATTGAAGTATGCATTCCATTGATTTGATCACTAGAAGTAGAGTGTACATTCTAGAAGATAACATTCCCTCTTGGGGATTCCTTGATTTCCATCAAAGCTGGCTTCTGGTCCTCTAGAGATAGACTCCATATTGCCATTATTTGGGCATCTATATTATATCCAAAGCCTTTTAATTCATCATTTTGGTTTTCATCCTCAAATGAGATAAACCTATCTTGTCTTCTCATTTGGTCCAATAGGAAAGAAGAGCTAATGTCCCATCCTGAGAAGACAACCATTCCACTTCTTCTTAACAAGTTCCTTGCTTCTTCTATAGTAAAGGTTTAAGAAGAAGGGTCACTATCTTATAATTTTGAATAAATTTAGCAATTACCTCATCAAAGTCCCTTGGCTTCATCTACAGAGACAATTCATTTTGCTTCAATTTGAAGAGGAAGCATTGAAACTCTTCTATTTTGATGAAGTTGTCATCACTCAGGAATTCAATTTCTTCTATGATTTTATCATCAATCATCTAGGCTTGTAACTATAGATTCTTGGCCCTTTATTCATCCTCTAATGCTTGAGATACCAAAAATCTTCATCTAATATCATCAAAATATTTACTTCCCCTTGGAAGAATTTGGAGGACCTTTTGTTGAGCTTTCTATGGAACTTCAACCATATTTATCTTTTATTTCTTCACTCTTCCCATTCAGAGCTCTTAGGAATGTCCTCTTCAGGTTGATCTTCTTTAGGATGATCCTCATCATCAGTGACCTCAACAAAAATGTCATCATCTGAATATTTCAAGTCAATCTTCTTTCTGATTACTTTAGGGACTTGTGATGCTAACTCATCAAAATTCTCTACACACTTGTCCAATTTAGACCAGTAGTCTTCCTAAAGATAGAATCCCTTGAAGGATGGATATGATTTTCTCATCTCCTATTAAAAAAAAATGTCTCTATACTTTATCATCCTTTCCCTATAGATATCTTCATTCAACCTATCTGGAATGACATCTTCTTCCTACATAGGTTTTTTAGGGGGCAAATGATATCCTCTCAAAATTTTTAATGCATGTCTAATTACATTGCAAGGGTCATAGGTTCTAGCTTGTCCAATTGGCAATTTATAATTTCTTAGGTAGGCACCAGTATTTTGTATGGTATTCTTCTATGTTATTCTTGCCTATTTCAAAATATTCCTCCTTGGTGCATATACACAAAAAAGTCCCCTTCTTGACCAATTTTTGTAAATATTCTCTATTCAATGAAATTAACTAGCCAGTAAACTTTTACAAATCCTAGCCTCTCAAGGAAAAAATTAGGCAAAATGTGGGGTGGCTGAGGGAATCCATAGATTCTAATGATAGTATATTATTCAAATAAAAATACACTTCCCTAGTCATGTATTAATTATTTACTAGTATCAAAACACATTTTAGATTTAACAACCTTTCTAATACTCCTAGGGATTCTTTCATTAGCTAATCCTATAATTTTAAAGACAATATTGTGTGCATAAAATTGTCACACTTCTATAAATCATTATTCTTGAGAGAACCCATGGAAGAGGGAGTCTCAAGAGCTAGCTTATAGCTCTCTATCTATGATGTGAAAAGGCTATGAGATGATGGCTCTCAAATGAACCAAACTATGCAACCCTTGCAAGGTGCACCATAGAACGAGAGATTCAAAGAGTAGAGGCAAGATTGCAAATATCTAAGGATCTAGAATAAAATGCAACACAAATGAAAGCTATTATAAATGAAATGAAAGATAAAAAATAGAACTAAGCTAAAGAATAAATGAAACTAAGCTAAAAATTATGCCATAATATAAGTAGAATGAGAGCTAAGCTAAAATGAAAAAAATGAAAGAATGCTCCAAGTCTCCAAAATCACCAAGAAAACTTGTACCATAACAATAGCATGAGAGAGTAAGATATTTTTTGAGAGGGAAATCTCTCTCCCTTTTAAAGCCATAGAAATGGTAGAGATCAAGATGAAGATGGTGGAATTTGAAAAGAGGAGTGATCCATGTGCACACACAAGTCAACCAATAGAATATAAGTTGACTTGTCACATAAGACAAAAGTCACAAAGCCTTTTTTCTTTTAATTTGAAAATTAGAAAAGGACTTTGTGTGTGCACTTTAAGTGGGTTAGAAGAATGGGGTCTTTTATTTAATTAAAAAGGCACATGTTCTTTTTAATCAAATAATAAACTTAGGTTAGCATAGTCAAACTATAGGTTATAATCAAATTGATTGATTCATAGCAATTTGGTCTAGGTCATAGATTAATTAAATTTAGCCAAAATGCTGAGAAGGGGGCTAATAGTCTAAATGACCATTTTTAGGTGATTACATTTGCCCCTCTTTGACTAATGTGTGATTGATCTGGGAACACTTTATGTCAAAGAAAATAGAAGCCAGGTAGGTAGTGATAGATATAGACATCTAATTTCAAAGAATGAAATGCAAAAAGAGATAGCAAATCCTAAATGTACAAACTAATAGTAGTAGTATTAAACATTAGGAGAAAGACAATGTTAGAATTCAAGAAGAATGCTAACACCTAGTAGAGTAGATATATCAAGAGCAAGTGCAAACAAATGCTCTTAAGAAATAGATAGTTGTAACAAGTGATATAGAGTATTTCTGCCCCCTCAAGATAAAAATTGAAATGAGGTAAGGGGACATAGAAACAAGCATGATATGAGAAAATTGAGATATAGCAGTGTCCAAGATGATAGATAGATTATTAGAACCAAAGAGTGACTATTAGGGAATGACAGAATGCCCTAGTTTGGCTAGATTTGACCATGAAGGATACAACATAAAAATGAGGTCAAATTGAGTAGAAAAATAAGTTGACATGAGAGGGTGAATTTGAGTAGATATGAAGCATGGAAATGATGAAGACATAAATAAATGAGGATGCCCTAGTGATGATTCAGAGATTAGACCTCAGAAGGTCAGCTAACTCCTTAGAATAAGGTAGAATTTTAAAATGCAATTTTGACCATCAAGATGAACTTGAATTTCAATTTTGATCCTAAAAATAAATCCAGGAGGTCAAAATTAGCTAGGGGTGCAATTTTCACAGAATTTTGAAAATTAGGTCAAAATGAGGTTAGAAGCTAGAAAAGGGGCCCAAGTGTCATTTTCAAATCATTTTGTCTTTTTGTGATTTGTGAGAGCTTGTGAGTGGTTGAGAGAGCATTATGGCCTTGGCAAACATTTTGATTCAACAACACCATTTTGAGCGCACCCAGTTGAACAACTAGCCAGACCACTATGGGGCACTAGTAAGTGGCTACTTTTTTGTCATTTTCAAGCTTTTGTGGTCTTTTTCACACATTTTGATGGTTTGAATGAAAAATATCATACAATATTTCAAAAGTATCGCACAAGTACTTTAAAAAATATCGTATGATATCTCTTGTTACACAAATATATCACATGCCTATTTTATAGTTTGTTGTATGGACATACCCATTTGTCACCCACATTGGTGCAAAATATTGCACAAAAGAATTGTATCACACTGCTTTACAAAAAGTATCACACGATATCTTTCCAGCATTTTGTATCACCTGCATGTAGGAAAAAGTATCACAAAATTTTTTTTTGAGCATTTTTTCATTGAGATTTTGTGTTACAATCATGTTTTTGATTGTGTACTAATGTTGACATATTTTATGTTTGTAGGAGTTGTTTCTAGTGCTTCTTATCAGAGCCCCCAAAGTGGTGGGGTTGTGTGTTGTAGAGCATTTGAAAAATGATGAGCATGCTGCTATATCTACTATGGGTTTGTGGTAGGTCATATAGATGCCCCATATACAAGCAAACCATGGATTGCTGACTGCATTGGCTAAGCGGTGGCACAACTAGCATACTACCTTCCATCTACCAACTAGAGAGGCCTCAATTACTTTAGAGGATGTATATTAGATTCTTTGAGTACCATGCTAGGGTGATTCGATAAGTTGTATGCTTGATTTCTCTTGTAATGCCTTGCAAGTTTTGATATTGTGGGAGGGATACTGATGGTAAGTTTGGTTGAATGTTACAAGTGTACTATGATTAGACCCCGATAGAGGGGCAAGCCATGATGTAATAGTTATTTTAGGATGTTGCTATCTTGGACTACCATATGAGTTGGGAGTGATTGATTGATGAGTATGGTGTAGATTACCCACTGCTAAGCTTGCTATGTTCTCTAGTTTCTTGGGCCTTAGTGACTAATAGGGGTCAAAAGGGCTTCCCACTAGGATGGGGTTGATTGGTGGCAAACTTGATTGCATGACTATGCAGGATGGAATGGGGGCTAGCAATATTGATAGATATGTATCATGAGCTTCATGAGGTAGTCTATCATGAGGGCCAATCTTGGGCATGCAGAGTAATACTGGCATAGATCTAGGCTTGGGAGCACATTGTTTTGATCTAACCACAGGTGCAACCGTGGAGCAGAGCCAACCATACATTTTTGGGTACAGAGGATTTGTCCCATAGACTCATAGTGGGGATGCTACATATTACTAGTGTATTTTTTATGAGCTAACAAAATTCACATGGAGGCCTTACTGATATTTCTAAAGATGGTTAGATGTGTGAGAGTTGGATTACATGAGATATAGTAGGCCATTAGTAGGCAGGCATTTAAAGATCATGGAGTGATTTGTGATGAGTCAAGTTTGGCAATAGTTTGCAAAGCACCAGGTGATATCAATGGAGACCACCACCTATGCTCACATTCACTCTGAAAAGGCACAAGGATAGTTTCCTATGCTAGATTATTAGACAATGTTCCTAGAGATAATGACACTAGTGCAAGCTTCTTGGGATCACCTAGATGTAGCGGATGTAGGGGTAGACCCAAAAAATTAATATGAGAGGTAGAGGCACCCATTTCCTTAGTTTACATAGCCTGATGTGCTACCCATAATAGGGGACATAGAGGAGGTGGAGGCAGAGGTGGGGGTGTGAGACAGATGGAGGTGGGAGAGGGTTCCCGATCGAGGAGGAGGAGGATGTCGGCATAGGCTGCAAGAGAGGAGGAGGAGGAGGTGCCACTGAGGCAGCAATGAGTAAGGTAGGTGGAGGTGCAGGTAGAGCAACCAACAAGAGGAGATGATGATTGGGATGTGAGGATCCATGCTCTAGAGATAGAGCTACATGCAAATTAGGTTGCAATTGTAGTACAAGATTAGCAGCTCATGGATGAGCGGGCTCGAGGAGATGATCTTTGTAGGGAGTGAGATGTGGTGAGGTGAGAGGTGTCTCATCATGGTGCACCCACTAAATATTATTATGCTACCTATAGGGGTGTGGTGTTGCCAAGGTAGGGACTTCTTGATTACTGAGAGTGGCTAGGTAGGTCAGAGGGTGTGGTATAGCTGCCAGATGGGAGACAGGCTCCACCACTACGGCACCACCAATTGGAGAGGGTGCGAGCTAGTCATAGGTCGATTATGATAGTTTTGACATTTTTGATTGTTCTCCATGTATTTTTGAGATGGATATCTAGATTTTGGATCTCATTTTTTTGTATATATGTACTATGACACATTGGGATATATATATGAGGTACTGGATTTTGATCGACATATTTGTGTACTTGGCTCAAATGGATGTTTCAAAATTATAGTTTTTGTGTGATGTTTTGGTTTCTATTTCTTTCTCATGCATGTGTTGTTTAGATACTTATGCATATATGCTAATGTATCTCTCTCATGTATGATGTTTTTATCTCTCATGTGTATGATATAGACATATGTTTTTGAAAAATATGTGACACTTGGATAGATTGAATGTGATGTTTAGATTAACCCCTTGTGATGAGAGGATAGCAAAAGATAAAGATGATGTGGAAGATCAAGAAGACAAAAAGACATGATAAAGAAGAAAGAAAAGAAAGATGAAAAAATAGTTAGCTGATATGTCTGCAAAAAGGATGAAGAGAGATCTCTCCCCATATGTGTAAAACTAAACTAGAGAATGATCCTACAATGCAAGCTAATATGAAAAGCGGTTTACTAGCAAGAAACACATAGCATTTAGACTCTTATTTCATCATTGAGCATTTGTTAGGGACATCATGATCATACAACCATCACTAGTGTAACTATGAGGATATGAATATGATCAATATTAGATAGGTATGTGAAAATATAACCTAAGCATTAGAGACGTGATTAGATTCTCTAAGTTTAGTATAGAAAGATTACACTTGTATCAAGCCATAAGGGACAGGATAACCCTTGAGTGCTATCTTGCAAAAAAATCAAGGATGATACATTTATGAGCTAAGTGTTAAGTAGGAAAAACATGAATTCTTTAAACACTATAGGCAAATAAAGTATACCCACAAGCAGAAATCAAGAAAACATGCCCCATGCCCCTAGTCTTCTAGTCCATGACATCCTTGAAAGACTATTAGGGAGGGAGCATATAGCAAAGAAATCAACATAGACATCACACAAAGAAAATAAAGATCAGAATAGTTCAGTCATTAAAGTGTTTAAGTGTATGTGTGTAAGTTACTGGGCTATTTCTTCAATGCTTGATTCTGATAGTGAGAAATATCACAACATTAGAGATTGTGGGTAAACTATCTGAAAAGTGTTGAGAATCACTTGATGTCAAGTTAGGGGGGTAGTGATGAGAAACAATATTTTGTGAGTTTCAAAGAAACCCTAATGCACAAGGAAAACCTCAATAGGCTAAGTAGCTATGCCCTCGAGACAAGGACAAGAAACAATCCCAAGCTAGGAAATGTGTTGCAAAGTGTGTGATTGAGACTAATAGACATAGGTGCAAGGGTCTCAAGTAGTGTCTATTTCCAGGTTTTCACCACTTGGAAAATTTTTTCAAGCCTTTTAAATTTTTTTTTTTGGATTTTTAATTTTTTTGGTGATACATCAAAGCACCTATTACTAGGTTTGCATTAAGATGGTCATTTTTTCAGGACATTTTCTGGTTTTTAGGAATTTTTTAGGATCAGAGATATATACAAGATAACTAAGTAGTAAGCCTCTAAGAATAGAACTTCTTCAAATGTAGGACATTGATAGGCTCTGCAAATTCTTCAATTTTAGGAGTTGACAGTTGATAAGCACCAGACCCAAATATTTCTATGATAATGTATGGGCCCAACCAGTTAGGTTCAAACTTTCCCTTATATTCTCTATGCTACTGATTTTTTGATTTCTCTCTAAGCACGAGGTCACCTAATTAAAACTCACGTGGGTGAAATTTCTTGTTATATTGAGTAGACATGCACTTTTGATAAGCCCCTTTGTGATCAAAAGCTACCTTACAACATTCATCAAGAGTCTCTAATTCTTGTATTCGCATAGTTCTATGGTCTTCATCAGTTATCAACCCATGTAAGGAGACTCACAAGGAGGGAATTTCCATTTCTAATGGGAGGATGGCCTCAAATCCATATACTAAAGAAAAGGGGTGGATCCTGTAGGAGTATAGGTGGTAGTTCTGTAGGCCCAAAGTGTCTAATTTATCTATAGATGCCAATCTTTACCAAGCTTGTGAACTGTGCAATGTAAGATTTTAAGCAATGTTTTGTTGGAGCCCTGAGCTTGTCCATTCCCTTGAGGGTAGAAAATAGAAGACCAGTGTTATTTGATTCAAAATTTCTTGCACAATTATTTGAGGTCCTTATTCTTGAACTATCCTCTATTATCAATGATAATGGAGGAAGGAATACCATACCGACAAATGATGTGATTTAGTATAAATAGGGTAGTGTGTTTGCTTGTAGAAGAAGATAGTGGCACAACTTCAATGCATTTGGTGAAATACTCAGTTGCTATAATGATGAACTTGTGACCACTAGATGAACTTGGGTGAATTTTTCCTACCAAGTCAAAGCCCATTGTTGAAATGACTAATATGTCATAGAAGGAATCAACTCATGTCTAGGAGCATGAATTAAGTTACCATGAAGTTGACATCTTTGATAGTACTTGGCATAACAAACAACATCATCTTTCATGTTTGGCTAGTAATAACCCACCCTAAGTAGCTTTTGAGCAAGTTCAAGGCCATTAGAATGTGCCCCACAAGTGTCATCATGGACTTTAGCAAATTCCTTTTCAAACTCTTCTAGTTTTGAACACCTAAGAAATGTTTCCTCTAGACCCTTCCTATGCAAGTCAACAGAGACCAAAGTGTAATGTGAGGCATTGTGGATGAATTGGCATTTTTGGTTGTGCATGAGGTTCTTAGGAACAATTTGATCACAAAGGTAAGAGAAGATGGCCACATAGTGGGAGGAGTTGTGACCTACAACAGTGAAAATCACTTTTTTATCTGAGGAATCATAGGCATGATGATGCAATTCTTCTACTAGGAACTCAAATTGGGATTCATATTCTTGTAGTTGGAGGATATATGCTAGAGTGACCATAGCATCAGCAACCTTGTTTTTTTCTCTAGGAATTTGATGAAATGTCACAAAAGTGAAGTAGTTCCTTAGAGTCTCTATCAACCTTTTGTAAGGTATCAACTTGTCATCTTTTGTTTGATAGTCATTGTTTACTTGGTTAATAATGAGTTGAGAATCTCCATAGTAATGCAATTTAGTTATTCTCCATTCAAGAGCCATTTTGATCCCATTTGTTAATGCCTCATATTCTACAATGTTTTTTGTATAGGGAAATAAGAGTTTGTAAGATTTGGGGATCGTATATCCATGAGGGGAAACAAACAAGATACTTGCTCTAGCTCCATTTTTGTGTATGAGAACCATCAAAGAACATTTTCCAAGTTCTCTTAGTGATGTACATAATTGAGGCATCTAGAAATTCAACTTGTATCGGTGTCATATCCTCTAGTGGAAAATCAGCCAATTGGTAAGCTATAGCTTTCCCTTTGATGGCTTTACATTCGACACACCGAATGTCAAATTTTGAAAGAATCATCATCCATTTAGCTAGATGACTAGTAAGCATAGCTTTGCTCAAATTTTTTTCAAATGATCAATTTTAGCAACTAGGTGAATTGTATGTGCCAACATGTAATATTAAATTTTTTGAGAAGCAAAGACCACTACAAGATGGGCTTTCTCGATGCTGGTGTAGCTCATTTCATAAGAAACCAAAGTTCAAATGATATAATATATAGCCCATTCTTTACCAATCTCATCACTTTGGGCTAATATCACTCCTAAAGAAGAAGCTATAGATGATATATACAAGATCAAAGGTTTACCTATAATAGGTGGCATCAAAACTAGAGATTTTTCCAAGTATCCTTTCATTTGGTCTAGACTTTGTTGACACTCATGATTCTAGATATGAGTAGAGCCTTTATGAAAATTCTTGTTAAAAGGTTAAGCTTTATCAAAAAATTGAGAAATAAATCTTCATATGGATTGTAGACATCCTTGTAGACTTCTAATTTGGCTAATATTTCTTGGAGGAGGCATCTCCATGATAGCCTAGACCTTTTTAGGATCAACCTCAATACCTTTTATTGAGATAATGTAGCTTAGCAATTTTCCAAAAGTGACACCAAAGGAACACTTTTTTGGGTTTTTCCTAAGTTGAAATTGTTCCATATGGTCCAATATTAGACTAAGGTTTTCAAGATGTGTATCTCATTTTCTAGATTTTGCCAGTGTGTCGTCAATGTAGTCTTCCATATTTTTATGCAACATATCATGGAATATGGTGGTCATTGCTCTTTGATAGGTAGCACCAACATTATTAAGCCTAAAAGGCATGACATTCCAACAAAAAGTACCCCATTCACATGTAAAGGCTATCTTCTCTTGATCAATTGGACCTATCTTAATTTGATTATACCTAGAAATAGAGTCTAGAGTGTATTCACCCATGCCAAGGCTCATCATTTTCAATTTCTATTCACACTCTATCAAGGACAATGTTAGCTCATGAGAGGAATGATTATGTGGAACCAATGTTTTAGTAGTAGATAACATGTTGATAGACATGGAGTCATCACCAAGGTCAACTATCTTAGTGCCATTAAAAGGGAACTTGATGCACTAATGATACATAGAAGGTACTGCTTTCATGTCATGAATCCATGGTCGCCCATACAAAAAATTGTATGCAAGTGGTATGTCTAAGACTTGGAAAATGACATCCTTCTCAACTAAACTAATTCTAATTGGAAGTAAAATTAGACCTCTGGAAGGTTGTTTAATCTCATCATAGGATTTTAAATTGATCTTGCACCTAGAGTTAATGGAAAATTCATACATGCCCAACTATTGAATCACATTAAATAAAATTATGTTTAACCATACACCATTATCTATCAAGATTCGATGAACGTGAGTGCAGAAGATTTGGACTTCAACATGGAGAGCAAGGTTGTGGGGATGATTGAGAGCCTAGTCATCCTCTTCAAAAAAGGTGAGATAGTGGGGTGAAGAGATATGGTTCACCATTACTTGGAATCATTTCGCATCAATATCTGTGGGAACATTGGTAGAATGCAAGGCTTTTTTGAGGATATCCTTGTGCAAAGGGGATAATTCTAACAACTCAAAAATGGAAATTTGAGCTGGGGTATGTTGTAGTTGACTGACAAGGTCATAGTTTGAGATCCTAGAAGTAGTTGGTTATTTAGAAGATGAAGCACTCTTAGGATCATAGGTAACTTTTAGGACAACCTTAGATTGCCCCCTAGTGATGGCATTAAGTGGTTCACTTTGTGATGAGAAAGAGTCAGTCACCCAGAGCACCACCTTAGGTGTAGAGTCATTATGGTGTTGAGGAACATTGTGCATTTTTAAGACAACTTTGTGCTGTTCATCTACATATTGGTTGTCATCATTAGAAATTTCCATGCATGAATACTCAACAGGCTCAAGCATGCCTATTGTAAGAATTTTCCTAAGGGCATAATTCACCTAGGAACTAAGAACTCAAACACAAGCACACAATAGACCAAAGAGAGAGAGAGTATGATTAGAATAACAATGTATTCAATAACTAGTTCTCATAGTACACTAGGAGTGCTTGTATATAAAGGCCTCAAGAGAGCTTCTAGAATGCATAGAAGTTAGCATCATGATGTGTCATATAACCAAGCACATGTCCACCAGATATGGATTATCCTCCATTAAGCACGGAAGTAAGTGTGGTGATGTGAGGATAAGTCTACAAGGGTGGGACATGCAAAATAGTGTTGTAGACACCATGTGCTCAAATAGAGTTGTGTACTCCTATGTTGTCAACATGACAACTCAAAAGGTGTGCAAACTCCTAAGTGTCTCACAAATAAAAATAATAAAATAATACAAAATAATAAATAATGCATTAACCTAAGTAAACTTAAGTAAGTGTAAACAGTAAAGTATGTATTTACACCAATGCCCCTGCTTAAGTGCAAGTTAGGGGAATGGCCATAAGCTTACGATCTAGGATGAAGATGCATAATGGGTCCCGGCTACTAGGCCATGTAAGGTAATCAAGTACATAATGAAATGCAATCTCCCATAAAGTGGGGAAAGAGGGAAAACCTTATGGGAAAAACCCTCTCCCAAAAAGAGAGATAAGGAAGGATGCATCGATGGATGGAGTAATCAAGACCCCCCCATTATGACATACATCCAGTATATACAAAAGAGAATGAGAGAAGGAAGAGAGACAGAATAGGCTCCCCCCCCAAAAGAAGAATGCCAAAAAGTGAAAGCTGCTCCAATGAAGAAGCTGGTCAAAGAATGCAGAAAGGTGTTCCTCCCCTTAGGAAGAAATGATGCCAAAGGCATAGTCCTGAAGATGTATGGTGGCCCTGAAACCTGCTCAAGTATCCCTGTACTGATGCTGAAGTTCACCCCTTCCAACTGTACTGAAAAGAATGAATGCAGATCTATCAAGGATGTCTACTGAACCTGTTCCACTGAACCATCTATCTCCTCTACTGACAAAGAGACCTCCACTAATTGCTATTCATAAGGATCCACAATCACACCAACCTCAAAATATTGATCATGTAGAGAATCGACTTGAGGGTTAGAGTGAGCCCTCGCAAAAATTTTCGAAGAATCATCATCAATGAGAAGATGTAAGTCCTCAAGTCTGTCTCCCAAGTCAACTAAAGCTAGAGCTAGAAGATGAGATGTACCATGCTATGTTGGACCTTTCATTGTGGAAATATAGGCATGTGGACTGGACTGATGTGACCTCTCAATACAACTGTCAATAGAACACCACATGTCTAAACTTGTTGAAGCACTATTGCTGGTGTCACAATTAGTTTCCACTATGTATGATGTGCAAAGAGGAGTAGAGGATAAGCTTGGTGAACTTTTCTCAAAGTGAACATCCTTCTCCACAAAAATCTCATGAGTCTTTGGATCCATCAGTCTGTAAGCCTTCACATTATCTTCATAACTGATAAAGGTACAAGGCCTAGGTAACGGTGCCTTGCAACTCTTGGAAGATAGGTTTTCCCATGCTGGACAACCGAAGACTCTAAGGTGACTCACAACTAGTTTTTTGCCGCACCATGCCTCAAAAGGAGTCTTGCCATCTAAGGCTGGATGAGGAGACCTATTAAGTATGTGAGTATCATTGCTAATGGCTTCAACTTCAAGTGTAGGATCAAGAGACTTGGCTTTAATCATGCAACTTTCCATGGTCTTGAGAGTCCTAATCCTCATAGCTGCAACATCTATCTTGTGCAGACTGAATGCTAATGAGTTTTGAAGATCAATCCCCTCAATTCTACAAAAGTTCTTAAGTCTTTTGTCAACATATCTATTCTCATTTTCTACCCTTAGTACTTTGATGGCTTTCCTTGACTTGTGTTCAACATCAGTCTTAAATTCTTGAAGCTTATGAACTACTTCATTCTTGTGATGAAGGAAAAAGACCCAAGTGAATTTGGAAAAGTCATCAACAAATGTGAGTATGTAGTGGCCTTGGCTGACTGAAGTCACTACAAAGGGTCCTACTAATACCATGTGAACTAGCTGAAGAACAACTAGAGCTCGAGAAGACTTCCCTTTATTATACTTCTCCTTGAGATTCATAGCCACTGAATAAGATGAACATTCTCCCTTAGAAAAGATGATGTTAGGTAGACCTTTGACCATGCATTTTGAGAAAAGTTGCTAAAGAGAGCGGAAGTCAAGGTGACCAAACTGTGAATGCCATAATTTGTTTGAAGTAGTGTGAGTTAACAAGGCTTGAGAAGAACACTTAGGCACAAAGTGGAAGAAGGAGTATAACCTCTTGTCATCATTGAATTTTCCCATTGCTACCAATGAATCATCTTTGAGACTTCGCACCATTACTAAATTGAGAAGGAACTCAACCTTATGACCATCTCCAAGGTGAGTGATTTGGTAAACTGATAGGAGATTAGAGCTTAGATTGGGAACATAGAGAACATATTTGAATTCCCCATCTTTCATTTCTAGATGTCCTTTCCCTTCAACTTCCATCTTAGCATCATCTCCCACGAAGATGTGTGGTACCTTTGACTGCTTTAATGAAGAAAAATCTTGCTTTGAATAACCCATGTGGTAAGAGGCACCTGAGTCAAGTATCCATTCCAAAGAAGAATTTGTGTTGGCCATAAGTGCTTGACCTTTACCCTTCGAAGAGGTAGGAGTAGAATCCTTGGAAGTACTTGGCACTTGAATTTTATTCTTCTTGAGTAGATTTTCTAACTCATCGATTCTTTTTGTATTGCAATGATGCTCATCATGATTTGGCTTTTTGCAGTATGCACAAAAGAGTTTTTCCTTATTTTCATTACTTCCCTTCTTGTTTGAAGAAGAACTGCCTTGTTGAGAGGAGTCATGTTGTGTCTCAGATTGTGTTTTCTACCCTATTGCTTCTTCTTGTTGTTGCTTTTTCCACCTTGACTTGATTTTTGATCATCACGAGCTACTAAGGCTTTGGTCTTAGATGACTTGAGAAGGCCAAAATCCACCAAGTGAGATTGTTCAACAATCAACATGTCTGCAAATCCATCAAAGGAAGGCTTCTGGTAAGTAGATCCCATGGTCAACCTATGCATATTAAAGCTCGAAACAAAGTTGGCATACTTAGAAGGTAGCTTCTTCAAGATGTGATGAATCAACCTATCATCCTTCATGGGATTTACACAATCTTTTAGAAGTGCCCTATACTCATTGAATTTAATGATATAATCCTGAATTGTGTCATGATTCTTAGGATCCAAGAGAAGTAGATCATCCTCAATCCTCAATCCCTTTTCTTCATCCACTTTTACCATACAACTGTTCAAGTTTTTCCCAAGCTTCCTTAGATTCTAAACAATTTTTAATGTGAAAGAGAAGATCCCCATGTACACAACCCCTAATTACACCTAAATCTTGTTGGTCTTGTCTTTTCCATTCAATGAGTTCTTTAGCATCAATAGGTTTGGTAATTGTACCATCAACATACAAACTATATCCTTTTTCCATTAATCTACTCCATGCAATATCTTTCCATGTAGAATAGTTGTGTGAAGTTAGATGAGGACATTTAAAACCCATGATGCAGAAATGAAAAGAGCACAATAGAGAGACACAAAAAACATAGTACACACCCCCTCTTTTCACTCAATCAAAAGACCCCCCCAAAAAAGATGCTATTGGCACTTTATAAGTAGTGCATTTACAATGGGCCACTTGTCAAAATGAACAAAGTGGACTTTTTGATTCTACATTTACAACTGCCTTATGAGGCTAAAATCTGTCACTTAAGCACTGTAGCTTAGTTTTACAAAAATTTTGAAAAAGAATCAAAGCTTTACAATGCCAAAGAAGGCCTAATTCTGAAAGTGAGAAATTGGTCCACACAACCTAGAATTTGACTTCAAATCTAGAAAGTAGACAAAAAATGCACACTTTCAAAAAAAATGGAACCTAAAAAAGTGACCAGATGTGCCCGTACGGAGCTTCTGAAGTTGCAAAATGCAAGATTATGTAGGTACAATCACCAAAAAATGCAAATTTTGCAAAATATGTGCACCAAAACTAGAAAAGAACACCACCACTAGAAAATTCAAGAAATTCTACCTGATTTCAAAAAAAATTGCACCTGAATCAGAGTCTAGATGTCTAAGTTACGAGCTCGCAAAGTCAAGTTGCCAAACTGAAAAGTAATCTAGAGAGGGGTATGGAGGAGAAACTGAGACTATAAATTTGATGGTCAAATGACTGTCAATGCAGTTCAAAAATTCCTTGGACTGACATCCAGATGGGTATCAATTTTAACACATTAAAATAATGATATTAGCAAAAAAAAACCCTGTGTTGACGTGGTAGATTACGTGCCTGTCTGTACTGTATGGAATTGCTGACGTGTCAAAAACACCAAATGTCCATGGGATTACATGGTAGTTTTGGCTGATGAGTCATAGTGGGTGATGTGGCATAGTCAAATCGCCATCAAAGCTGATGGGGGTAGTCGAGGTGGGAAAAGGGAACCCACGTGGTTTTGTTGAGTTGGCTACAGGCCAAAAAATAGCACGCGTCACTAGAAAATTTTTGTCACTAGAAAAGGTGTAAAGAATGCCGATGGAGTTCAGTAGAGCGTCGGTAGCTTCCAAACACAAATGTGAATCTCAACATGTGGGCGGGAATATCTTCACAGTCAAAAAGCAAATATCGCAGGCCGGTAATCGAAGAAGTGTCTTCGACGAAAAAACATCGGGTGAGGGTTTTTTAAGGTTGGTAAATGTGCAACGGGCACCAAAAATTGAGAAGTCGATGCCAAGATCTCAGTGATCATTTTCGATAATGCTTCAAACATGTGCCAGGAGACCATATTCATGTCAGAGTAATGAGATCCGATGCAACGAAGTTGCACATGGCCGTCGAGTTTTTAAAACTATTCTCAAAATATTATGCTACGACCACTAGAAGTGGGTAGGCCATGGGCCAGAATGATCCCACATGTAATGGGCTTTTGGTTTGCTACCTTTTAAAACCCTTAGTGTGCAGAGTTAAAGCAAAGAAGCCGCTCGAATGTTGGAGGGCTTGGCTGGCCAGGGTTCTGGTGAATTATGTGCTCTAGATTATTGTGTCCATTGCACATTGACTGTTGGACCACTTTGATGTGAGCAAATTTAAATAAAATTTCCTTGTGTACAAACAATAAAATATCCTCCAAATTGGCACATCCAGGGTGTCATTGCACGAGTCTGCTAAAAAAATTTCTTTGACTGTGCCAGAAGGGCAAAATTTTTTTGTGAATATTGACAAAAATTAAAGTGCAGAGAAATTAAAAATGTAGATCCAAAAATAAATTCATAAATTTGTGAAAATGACCATACCCATACTGCAAATCGAGGCCTCCGAGTTTCGATTTGCGAATTTTTTTTGCCTCAGTCAATTTTGAGCCAAGGTAGGTGTGCTTATAGTCAATTTTCACTGGTTCAGTGTTCTGGATGCAATGGAGAGGTCAGATTTGGTGCTGGACACTTCCAATTTTTGCAGCATTCCAAATTCAGGTTGAGGTGATGAAGCAAGCAAGAGGTCTCGAACGGCTTGTGAAGAGAAAGTCTCCAAGCTCTGATACCATGTAAGAATTTTCCTAAGGGTAGAATTCACCCAGGAACTAAGAACTCAAACACAAGCACACAGTAGACCAAAAAGAGAGAGAGTATGAGTAGAATAACAATGTATTCAATAACTAGTTCTCATAGTACACTAGGAGTGCCTGTATATAAAGGCCTCAGAAGAGCTTCTAGAATGCATAGAAGTTAGCATCATGATGTGTCATATAACCAAGCACATTTCCACCAGATATGGATTATCCTCCATTAAGCACGGAAGTAAGTGCGGTGATGTGAGGATAAGTCTACAAGGGTGGGACACACAAAATAGTGTTGTAGACACCATGTGCTCAAATAGAGTTGCGTACTCCTGTGTTGTCAACATGACAACTCAAAAGGTGTGCAAACTCCTAAGTGTCTCACAAATAAAAATAATAAAATAATGCAAAATAATAAATAATGCATTAACCTAAGTAAACTTAAGTAAGTGTAAATAGTAAAGTACGTATTTACACCAACACTTATAATATTGTCTGTGTTAGCATAAGCATAGCTAATCTTGGCATCATGATTCTTTTTAGTAGCTTTGGAGGTTTCACCTTTCTTGTATTTTAGCAATGGTTGTTTAAAAGCTTTGTGATCAACATTTTTGATGAGGCCATCTGTGACCACTTTTCCTTCCTCAATAAGATCTTGAATTACATCTTTGAGCTTGAAACAATTTTTAGTGTTGTGACCCTTACTTTCATGGTAACTATAGATATGATCCTCTCTCCATAACAGAGGTTTGATAGGTGGGTGATAGGGTCAAGAATTGTCTGGTAAAGTAACCAACTTATTTGCAATTAAAATTTTTAAGACCACTTCATAAGGCTCAACCATTGGTGTATAAACACGTCATTTCTTGGTAAACTTAGAGCTCTTGTCAAATGTTTGTGGTTTCACACTTTCTTGTTTCTTTGTAGCATAGATGGGAATAGAAAGGTTAAACCTAGGTTCCTTGGACTTAGGAGTGTCCACTACTCCATCATTGAAAACATACTTGTTTTTATTCCAAGGTTTACCTTTGTATTTACCATTTCCATTGTTGTTTTTGTCTTTGTCTATAACAATGTCACCCTTTTTGATAGCAACATCTTCAATGTGATACACACTCTAAACCATGGCATTGAAGGATGTGAATAACTATTTCCTTAGATCAAAGTATAGCTCCGGTATGAGTGTATTGACAAAAATGTCAATTTTTTAAGCCTCAAGAACTTGCCAAGCATAGTGAGAGTATAAGGATCTCCATCGTTGAAGATATGTTGCAAAGGGTTCTCTTAGTTTTTGTTTGATGTTGCATAAGTCCAACACCATTACAGGATGTTGAATGTTGTAGGAGTATTGCTGGATAAAGTGTTGTGCAAGTTTGTCAAATATTTTAAGAGGAGGACTCAATTTTGTGAACTATTCCATAGCTTACCCTCTTAGACTCCTAGGAAACATATGCATCAGAAAGGTATCTTCATGTATAAATCCATGTTAAGAGCATAAAAATGCCTCACATGATCATGAGGATCACCATTTCCATCATATTTTTCATACTTAGGAACCTCAATATCCTTACGAAATGGTAGCATGTATAGACTCCTATCAATTGAAAGAGCACATATTGATTTGACAAATGAGGTTTTGGGTAGTTCTTTTGAATTTTTCAATTGTGAAAATTGTTTCCTTAGTTCTTGTATTTCTTCCCTTAAGATTTCAGCTTCAATGGGTTCTCATTTTTTAATTATGCATTCTACATCAAAATCTTGTGGGAGTTTCCATCCTCTTGCTGCCATGTATTAGAAGTATTGGTCTCCATTTTCTTCTAAATCTCTAAGCATCAATTATTGAGCAAAGTTGTCTTGTTAGAATTTTATAACATCCTCGCTAGTTACTTCTTCATCACTTTCATGATGGGAAGGGCATGCACCCGTGATGACTCTAGGAGTTCTTGGAGGTGTGTTGTTGCCATCATTGCCATCAAAAGGATTTTGAGAAAAAGTCCCCTTGTTCCCTTCATGGTAGGTATGGTTACTGTTCTCAGCTTGTTGATGTTCTTTCTACCTAGCATACATGGCTTCTAGGATCCTTTGATTTTCACATGCTTGTTATACTAAGTGATGTTGGACTTCATCAGGGTGCACCATGGTGACCAAACTGTTCTCACCCTTAGGTGTTTCACAGGGTGTGCCAAATGAGTTTTCAAAAATGTAAAGTGGATTATGCCTAATGTTAGTTATTTGTGTTTGAATAGGTTTGGGGTCCTCCACACAAGATTTTCCACGAGGACATCTAGGTGGGGTTTCCAATTATTTGAATACAAAAGGGGTATGACTACTGCTCCCAACTTGAAATCTAGTTGTAACTGACATGTAAGGACTCATATTTGTTTAATAGGACAAGAAAAGTAAGTCATATATGAAGCTCTTACAGTCAATATTAGTCACTTGTCAAAGTATAACAGATGGCTTGTCAAACAATTCTCTAGAATTTACAACATTGGTGAATCGAGCCAAGCGGGTGAGCAAGAAGCTCATTAGTAAGTAGCTAATATAGAAGAGTAACTAGATTTTGACAAGTGATTCCTCAATAATGTTTCAAGACTTACATCTAATGGACTAAACCCATCTTTTCAACTTTAGACAACACCTAATAGACATATGTGCAACCAAAACCAGGAAGGACTAGGATGACAAGACCCTAAATTAGAAAAATTAGAACACATGCCCTATTTTGATAGTAAATAATCCCAGGTGATATTTTCTTAGAGACCAGGTGATCATGAAACAACATAAAATGTTGTATGACATAGTTTAGAACACACATGTGATATTTTTCTTCTGGGTGATAGTTTGCACAATGTGGGATGATAGAACTTAGTATTATAGGGTGATAGATCTTACAAAAAGAGGGTGACAAAATTTTGTAAAAGGATTGTCACGTGATATTTCTCTAGAGAACAGGTGATAAAGTGCTAGTTTTTGTGCAAAAAAGACCAGTTTTGACTCCAAAAGTTTGTGTTTCAGTTTGACAATCAGGTAATTTTGGATAAGACAGTGTGAGATTTCAATTCATGTTGTTTATTAGTAAGGTTTGCAAATAGTAGGGGTTTTAACATGTCTCAAATAGTTGAGCAAGGGTAAAAACAACCTTGCCAACATACACTTATGATATCAGAACAACCTTTCTACCAACATGATTGAGATATTTGATTTGTAAGAATGTTAACACTGGTCATTTGAAAATAGTAGCCAAGCAATCTACCTTAGAGTCATAGTTCATTACTCAACAACTTGGTCCATGCTTGATGCTCCTTTGCCTCACACCAAGTGGTTATCGACAAGAGATATTGACTTTTTCATGGAAGTGCCATAAGCACAACTAAGGGAACACATATGGTGAGTGTAAATCTTGAGGTGATCTAGGTAGTCCTCTAGGATCGATTCTTGCACCAAGAAGTTGAGCAAAAAAATAGGTTAGATACTAACCTAGGGTGTTTAGAAAGGGCTTCCATTCATAATTTTCCTCTTGCACCTAATTAAGGGACACCCCACCTTGTAATGGTAATAGACCTCATAGCCACAAAAGCACCTTAAACATTCTTGCTTAGTGATCACCCTATGGTTAAAATCCCATAAGTGATCACACTAAGTGAAGATAAACACTATGTCGACCAAGGTTTTGTGTCCTTGATAGCCTTGAGTTTATAGTGGGTTAGAAGAGCTAAAAAATTTTCTTGTCCCCACTTGGGTCATTCCTCTCAGGTTGTCTAAGAGTAAGCCCTCTAGAGGATCTTAACTATCACAAAATGGATCCACTCTCAAGGGTCAAGATTTCTAATTCACCTCAAGGGTGAAGAGCATACTCTCCTACCTCAATTGCTTTCCCCAAACATGCCAAGAAGATTAAATTATCCACTTGATTTCAAAATCCAAAGGTGGGTCAAGATTTTTGATTCACTACAAGGGTGAAGAGCATACTCTTCTATCACCAAAGAACCTCAATCACAAGATTAATGCACCTAAAAAAAAAACAACTAGTAGATGCCATAGATTAAATAAAAAATCAAGCAAGTTGGGTTTCTATGTGTTGGGTAGCCCTAAAAACAATCATTAGTAGCCCTTGTACATTTGAAGCTTTGACATGCATTC
This sequence comes from Cupressus sempervirens, assembly GCA_028749045.1. Taxonomy (NCBI): domain Eukaryota; kingdom Viridiplantae; phylum Streptophyta; class Pinopsida; order Cupressales; family Cupressaceae; genus Cupressus; species Cupressus sempervirens. Next base: position 538,299,412 of record CM053787.1, on the reverse strand, counting down.
TTTTAGGCAATTTAGGCAATGTTTAATGCTTCATAACAACACCTTGCAACCACAACCGTTAGCACTGTAATCACCTAAAAATGGTCATCTAGACTATTAGCCCCCTTTTCAACATTTTGGCTAAACTAATTTAATCACTTACCTAGACCAAATTGCTAATAATCAATTTATTTGATTATAACCTATATTTTGACTATGCTATCCTAAGCTCATTATTTGATTAAAAGAACATGTCCCCTTTTAATTAAATAAAAGACCCCATTCTTCTAACCCACTTAAAGTGCACACATAAAGTCCTTTTTCTATTTTACAATTAAAAGAAAAGGCTTGTGAGACTTTTGTCTTATGTGACAAGTCAACTTATATTCTATTGGTTGACTTGTCTGTGCACATGGATCACTCCTCTTTTCAAATTCTACCGTTGATCATCCACCATCTTCATCTTGATCTCTACTGTTCCTACGACTTTAAAAGGGAGAGAGCTTTCCCCCTCAAAGGATCCATCCTCATTTTGAATATTGTTATGCTGCAAGTTTTTTAATAGGTTTCTTTGGAGCTTTGTGGAGAACTTCTCTTTCTTGTCTACATTCTCTCATGCATGGCATTCTAGCTTAGCTTAGCTTTCATTTTTACATGTAGCTTAAATCATATAGTCTAATAGTTGAATTGTAACACTCTTATACATGTTTTAGCATAGCTCCACTTTGCATCTCATTCTAGCTTAATCTTCATTTGCATTGCATTCTTGAGGAACTCCTTGGGACATTTGCATTCTTGCATCTTGTCTTTGGAACCTCCCATTGCATGGTTTACTAGCAAGAAGAGTATATTTAAGGCTCATCTGAGAGCCCTTGAACTTGAAATACACTCTCTTGCACTTCGTGGATAGGGAGCTCTAAGCCAACATCCAATCATTTTGAACTCATGGAATCATTTGGATAGAAGGGTTTAGAGTGTGACACTTTTGAGTGTACATTTTCTCATGTCTAGCTACTTTTTGCTTCCTCTTACCTCATTTCAATTTCGATCTTGAGGGGGCAGAAATACTCTATTGCTGATTGTTACAGCTATCTATTTCTTAGGATCATTTGTTTGACCTTATCTCTTGCTCTCAATCTATTCTCTTTGCTAGGTGTTAGAATTATTTTTGGATCCTAACATCATCTTCCTAGTGTTCAGTACTACCACTATCAGGCTGTGCATTTAGGACTTGCTATCTATTCTTGCATTTCATTCTTTGGAATCAAATATCTATATCTATCACTGCCTACTTGGCTTTCTATTTTCTTTGACATAATGTGTTCCCAGATCGATCACACATTAGTCAAAGAGGGGCAAATGTAATCACCTAAAAATGGTCATCTAGACTATTAGCTCCCTTTTCAAAATTTTGGCTAAATTAATTTAATCACTTACCTAGACCAAATTGCTAATAATCAATTTATTTGATTATAACCTATAGTTTGACTATGCTATCCTAAGTTCATTATTTTATTAAAAGAACATGTCTCCTTTTAATTAAATAAAAGACCCCATTCTTCTAACCCATTTAAAGTGCACACATAAAGTCCTTTTTCTATTTTACAATTAAAAGAAAAGGCTTGTGAGACTTTTGTCTTATGTGACAAGTCAACTTATATTCTATTGGTTGACTTCTGTGTGCACATGGATCACTCCTCTTTTCGAATTCTACCGTTGATCATCCACCATCTTCATCTTGATCTCTACTGTCCATATGACTTTAAAAGAGAGAGAGCTTTCCCCCTCAAAGGATCCATCCTCATTTTGAATATTGTTATGCTGTAAGTTTTTTAACAGATTTCTTTGGAGCTTTGTGGAGAACTTCTCTTTCTTGTCTACATTCTCTCATGCATGGCATTCTAGCTTAGCTTAGCTTTCATTTTTACATGTAGCTTAAATCATATAGTCTAATAGTTGGATTGTAACACTCTTATACATGTTTTAGCATAGCTCCACTTTGCATCTCATTCTAGCTTAGTCTTCATTTGTATTGCATTCTTGAGGAACTCCTTGGGACATTTGCATTCTTGCATCTTGTCTTTGGAACCTCCCATTGCATGGTTTACTAGCAAGAAGAGTATCTCTAAGGCTCATCTGAGAGCCCTTGAACTTGAAATACACTCTCTTACACTCTGTGGATAGGGAGCTCTAAGCCAGCATCCAAGCATTCCAAACTCATGGAATCATTTGGATAGAAGGGTTTAGAGTGTGACACTTTCGAGTGTACAAGCACCACAAGTTAGCCTTAGAACGAAAACAAATCTATAAATGGACTTCTGTAAAAACAACTAAAAACTTGCAAAGCCAATAAACAACAAGCAACAACTAAGAAAACTGACCAAAACACCCCAAATAGCAAGAAAATTCAAATCAGGTGATAGTTTATGCTGAAAACCTTTTGTATGATACTTCTCAGTATATGTGGGTGACAAAATCTTCTAGTGCAATATTTCTCATTATGCCAGGTGACATAATTAACAATAATCAAGTGATAGTTTTTTGTATACCCACACGACACAATTCACGAAATGTATCACACAATAGTTATAGGAATTATCATATGAAACTAGAAAAATATCTCCAAAAAATTGTAACTAAAATAAAAAAGAAAGTGTAGAAAGTGAGTAGAAAAATATTATGAAACTTGTAAAACAGAGGATAGAACTTGATGTTCTGCCCCATGGTGGGTGCCAAAAATGTGTGTATAAAAGTGTCACACTTCTATAAACCATTATTTTGGAGAGAACCCATGGAAGAGGGAGTCTCAAGAGCTGGCTTATAGATCTCTATCTATGAAGTGCAAAGGCTATGAGATGATGGCTCTCAAATGAACCAAATTATGCAACCCTTGAAAGGTGCACTATAGAACAAGAGATTCAAAGAGTAGAGGCAAGAGTGCCAATATCTAAGAATCTAGAATAAAATGCAATGCAAATGCAAGCTATTCTAAATGAAATGCAAGATAACAAAGAGAACTGAGGTAAATCATAAATGAAACTAAGCTAAAAAGTATACCATAATGTAAGTAGAATGAGAGCTAAGCTAAAATGCAAAAATGCAAGAATGCTCCAAGTCTCCAAAATCACTAAGAAAACCTGCAGCATAACAATAGCATGAGAGACTAAGATTTTTTTTGAGGGGAAAAGCTCTCTTCCTTTTAAATTCATACAGATGGTAGAGATCAAGATGAAGATGGTGGATGATCAATGGTGGAATCAAAAAAGAGGAGTGATCCATGTGCACACACAAATCAACCAATAGAATATAAGTTGACTTGTCATATAAGACAAAAGTCACAAAGCCTTTTTTCTTTTAATTTGAAAATTAGAAAAGGACTTTATGTGTGCACTTTAAGTGGGTTAGAAGAATGGAGTCTTTTATTTAATTAAAAGGGGACATGTTCTTTTACTCAAATAATGAACTTAGGATAGCATAGTCAAACTATCAGTTATATCAAATTAATTGATTATTAACAATTTCGTCTAGGTAATTGATTAATTAAATTTAGCCAAAATGCTAAGAAGGGGGCTAATAGTCTAAATGACCATTTTTAGGTGATTACAAGTATCAACAAAATCATTATAAAAGGAAATAACATTAGATTATGGATAAAACCTTTTCCATACTCTTGTCCACCTTTGCACTAGTAACCTTTCTCCCCATTCTTGTGTGTAATCAAAGAAGCTTTGATCAAACACATCAACATTCTTGAATATGATCAAATGCATGATCATGGAGTAATGTGGAAATATGAAATTCTTCAGTTGACCTCACTAAGCAACAATGATATCTTCATGTATCCTATTAATTATGTACTCTACATAATCATACTCAACATTTGTGTTGGGATCTTGAACATTCAAAGCCATGACATAATGTCCACAAACTGAGGACCTTGTTCAAGCCATAAACAATATTCTAGAAATACCTCTAGAAGAATTCAAGAAGCATGATCCTCTCCACTTCCTTCCTCTTTGGAATCTCCCCCTTGTCTTTATGAAATGAAGGGATATGTCTTGTCATTGCTCTACCCATGTAGAAATTCTTATGCTTCTTAAAATTATCAGTTAGCTCATACACATTAATAGGTAATGCCATTGGGCCTCCTAGGTCAAATGCCTCTATGAATGTTTTCTTCTTGAGGGTGAGGAAGATGCTTCTATCTCTCCTGTAAAATGAATTGTTGACTGAATTGTAGCATTTAATTAAGATCTTCACCAGGTCTACATCTAGAAAAACCTCTGGCATGATTAAATTGCTTGAATTTCTTACCCAAGGATTACACACTAGTACCTTCTCTATTCTATTTTTTTAAAAATACATCCATTCTTGTCATGAACTTTTGCATCTCTACAAAAGACATATGGGTCCTTGAAAGCATGATCATTTGTAGCTTGCACATTTGTAAAACCTAGAAAAATGTGGATCCATTCTCTATGAATGAACTAGGGCTTTTTTCTAGTGATGCTGGTTCTTCAATTACTACTTATGCAATCAACTCTCCTTCATTTTGAACCATTTATGCAAATAGTTTAATCAAATTTGTATACTGAATGCTTAAAATTTACTAAAAATCATTCTATAACTCAAATTTTCTCAGAAAAATCAAACAATTATGAAACTGGTAAAGGAAATATTTGTGCCCTTTAGAATTTATCTATTTCTATAATGTGAGTGTGACATTAATGGCATTTAAGAACAACACACTCAAAAACCTGTCAATTCTTGAAACACTAGAAAAATCTATGCTTTTTCACATTTTTTACTTCCAGATCATGTTCTTTTTATCCAGCTTAGACATGGTCATTAAAATTGCTTTTATGCCTTAAAACTGATGGCTATGACCATGTGAATAAGGTTATTTTTTACTATTTCATAGCTTTGCATCTTATTTCTCTTACTGTTAATTTTGGCTTGCGATACTGTGATTTCCCTTTATTCATTGCTTCATATCTTATTTTCACTTTACCTTTCTAACCACTCTGATTTGGTGATGAATGCTTTATTTACCATTTCACATCCTTGCCATAGTTTATACCCTAACACCTTTTATCCTTATGACATTGCGATGCTTTATATTTTTACCTTATCACTCCTTCACAACTGCCAATTTGTTAGAATTCTTTTAGAATAACTGAGAGAGGGGGGTGGGGGGGGTGAATTAGTTATTCAAGGTCCAATAATGTCCAATACAAATTTTTAATAAAATGGGGGTGAATTAGAAGTACTAGCCTTTTTACTTTCTTGACAAATCCTTAATGGCATATAATTGAAATGATCATTCATGCAATTAAACATTAAACAATCATGAAAAGTAAAGATGCATCACCACATAACACAAAGGATTTTGGTGATCCAAAAACCCTCTAGGAATAAGAAGGTAAAACTGGGGTGGGGATGACACCCACAAAATTACTACGTAATAGATTTCAACCACTTCTGATGGTTTGCCTTGTTAAAGGCCTGCCCTGTTAAAGGCTTTACACACTGTCATATGTGACCTTATTAAAGGATTTCTATGCCCTATTAGGAGTGTGCCTTGTTAGAGGACTTAAGAACATTCAACTTAGAATGCCACCATCTTAAAGGATTTACATAGAGCTGTAAGCCCACCCAAGTCCATGGGATTTACAGTCACCTTCTCAAAAGAATCTTTTATCCCTCTCTAAGGATCTCTTATCCTTCTCCTGAGGATCTCTTATCCTTCTCCTAGGGATCTTCTATCCTTTTCTTGAGGCTTATCCACCTATCTATTAAGCTAACCTAGCAATGTAGGATTTCAATTTCTAATACAATGGTAAGAAAGTATTAGAAAGGTTTTGACCTGATAAAGATTACAACTCTAACCTTGTAGATTTCAGATCACTCTTCAGTTCTTTTCTTTGCTTAGCTTTTCTTCCTTTTAGTGCTGACAGTTTGTCCACCCTTCAAGATCTATCTCCTTAATTTCTTCCACTTGTTATGCCAATGCACTCTATGGTCATGGTCACTTGTTCAACTTAGAGTCTTGATGCTCTGTGCTTACTTCTCACTGTGTCCTCTTCTTGACACTTCACCCTAGCCTTCTCTTGGCTTCTTCACATGATCACACTTATGACCAACTTCCTCCTCACTTTTAATTTCTAACCTGTAACTCCTTATAAAGAAGTTTTGTTCTTCATTTCTTGCTCAAATATTCTCGCTCATTAATTTGATTTGATTTGAGAGAACGATATTGTTTTCCCTCCAAATTGTTTCTTCCAAAAAATTCATGATAAGTCCATTAGTATTCTCTCAAAACTAGTTTGCATGGTTTACATGAAATTCTATGACATCTACTTATCATCCTTATCATCCAATTAATTCACAAAATTCAATGTAACAAACTTATCATTACTGATTTGGCGAATCTTTTTGTCTTATCAATAATGTAGCAACTTGGTATCATTGGTTTACTGATGCTTGACACCTTCTATGTTACTTGGCTTCTACTACATTTATTGATGCTTGAAACCTTTTGTGTTACTCAGATTCTATTACATTTACTGATGCTCAACACTTTCTGTGTTACTCGACACTCGAAGGATTGCTTGACACCCACTGAAGTTGAACTTTCTCAACACCTTCTGTGTTACTCGACACTCAAAGGATTGCTCAACATCTTCATTGTTACTTAGCACCTGAAGAATTGCTCAACACACATTGAAGTTGAACTTGCTCGACACTCACAAATGAACTTAGTTAGGTTCTACAAATGACTTAGTTAAACCTTACATCTTTGATGTGTCTTAGTGTGTCCATTCCCTATGTCTTAGAGTATGTCATCAATACACTATTTTATCAATGGCTTAGCTGATCCTTATACTTCATTACAACATCATAACTTCAACCTTTCTCTAGGTGCTCTAGTTACATCTTATTGATTTCCTCCTCCTTGTTAATCAACCAATTGATAGTATTTGGATCACTTAAGAAATTGTCATTCTTGCAAGTAGCAAGTTTGACATCAATGAAAAAACAATGATTTAAAACATTCTTTAGCAGTTCCATCATTATTCATTCATGATCTTTTCAATCATTTCCAACATAGTTATTCCAAAAATTTTAATTGCACGATACTACACCAAGCATTTTCCATGACTCTCACTTCACCTTGCAACATCACAATTTAATATTCTAACTTCTCTTGGATGTGTGCAAGAGTGTAGTAAACACTTTTAACTATAATAATTTCTTTGTTCACATGTTTGCATCATTATTTCTTTAACTTAACTCTTAGCCCACAAAGATGTGATCACTATTTTGTTTGACCATTATCTCTTTATGCAACTTTCCTCCTTTGATCTTAAATGTTATGTAAACCCTTGCAAACTTATGCTAGTCTTTAACCTTAACTATTCTAAACTCATTTCATAGATTTGCAACTTCAAATTTGTAACTACAGTTAAACCTTGAGATAATGCAATCTTGAGCATTTGCCACTTTGTAAGCTTTACTCTAAGTTAATCACTAACTCAAGCGACATTGTGACAGTATGAAAACTTAATTGCATGATCACTTGATCACTCCATCACAACTCAATTTATCATTTTTCATCAGACCTTTGGGACCTTACAATGACCTTTTAAACGTAATCTTTTCCTTTTATCGCAATATTTCCACTTAAAATCCCTTAAGTAAAAAATGTCTTACAATTGTGTGCTCTTCCTTGTATCACTCATTCACTCCTCTAACATGAATGTTAACAATAACCACTATGAAGCTAAGCTAAGCTAAGAATATATCTTTTTTCCTTCTTACAACCTTAAAAAGGGTTAGTGAGCAAAACAAAGTGATGTTGCAATCATAGAGATTTCCCAACATCACAACTTAAAAGACATAAGAGATCATGAAATATATAATGAATGTTAGCTCAACACTTAGCGATATAAAGATATAACATAAAAGGTTTTTCACATATTCCTTTTTGAATTTCAAATTAATTTTGAATGAACTTAATTGACCTTAAAAGACAAGATTTTTCCCTTAGGTTTTTCTATGAGGGTTACACAAACTTCAAAAACCCTAAGCAATGATAAACACAACTCTTTCCTAATTTTTCATAGATTTTAACAAAATTTCAAGCAAGTAAAAATTTAGGCCAATAGTGGCTCTATTTGAGGATGATGGATAACTTGTATTCATACAAGAATGTAGAATTTTTGGCAGAAAAAGACCGCACACTTGAAATTCATGACATTTTTTGTGAGCACACCTGACTAAGGAGGGGAAACAAATAGAAAGCACATGAAAACAATTGTACAAGGAAAAATAAAGGCTGTACAAAGGATTTACAAAAATTACATAATGTACAAAAAACCCTAGCTCCTGTTCATGAAAAAATAAGTATTTATAAAAAAAATACCTCTTCAAGAATATTCCATGAATGGGCAACTCAAGAATATCACTAGATAATTCTCTAATGAAATAGGAATCTTCACCTTTATTATCATAGATCTAATAAGGGCCAAGCTAGATGGGGTCAAAATTGCCATGCTTTTGTTGGAAACATAAGAGATGTAATTGAGAGGGGAGGGTTGAATTAGTTACCATAAAAATAAATCCTAGATCCCTTAGATGTCAATACAAATAAATACTGATCTCTATTGAAACTCGGCAAACACACAAGAAAAATGCTGTAACTTGGTAAACACTTAAATAACTCGGCAAATGATTATCATGAAAATCTTAAGATATTATCTATGATTGATCTAACTTCAACTTAGTTGTAAACATATAAAATAAATAGCATGAACATAATTGACACCAAGATTTTAACGTGGAAACCCAATTTGGGAAAAAACCACCAATTGCAATTGGTTATTGATTTTCACTCTTCTAAAGTGAACCTTGTTAGGAGCCAACCCTATTAAAGGTTACAAAACACACTATTAGGTGTGACCCTATTAGAGGATTTAATCACCCTGTTAGGAGTGACCTTGTCAGAGGTCTATAGACAATTCAATAGGAATGCCATGTTGTTAAAGGATTTACAAATATCTATCAAGCCAATTGTGTTAAGAGATTTAGATCATTGCTACAATGGTTAGAGAGTAACAATGAGATGACTTGATTTCTAATACAACTAAATTGCTGATTATAGATCTCAATTCTAGCTTGTATACTTGATCCTTCCTAATTGAATGTATCTTTGCATCTCAACAAGGATACTCTGCTTATCTTTCTAATTCACTTCCTCTAAGAATCATCAAATCTTCAATTTGTTCCGCACATTCAATCCTCAAATTGATCTTATATTTATATCTTACACATTGTCAAGTTGACTTGAATACAACTTAGATTAATTAATATTCATCTTCTCATTCAACTTGAACCAACAAAAAACTTAATTGAACTCAATATGCCAAAAAAAGAAAATCCTTTTTTAGTGACCCTTCTCGGTAGATACTAACTCAAAGCTATTTTCCTATGTTAACCAAGTGAACTTGGTTAACACTACATATTTACAAAGTTCCTTTGGTAACTAAGTGAGCTTAGTTAACACTGGTTCCATCCACCATTTCCTTCCTTAACCAAGTGACCTCAGTTAATACTCAACTTTTGCAAACTTTACTTTGTCGCCCGAGTGAACATGGTAGACACTATCTTCTAAACTGGGCAAACTTTAGAATGCTCGGTAGACATAAGAAACTGGCTTTAATGCTTGAGTGAGCTTGACATATACTAACTGACAGTGATATGAAATTTTGTGTAACATCAAAAACAATACACAATTAATCAATTATTTCTAACAATCTCCCTCTTTGGCATTGATAGCAACACAACATGTCATAATGCAATGAAATTTTTTTAGAGAAAGAAAAAAGTAAGGAACGTATCCTTAATTTAATTTTGATTCTCATCCATGAGAACTCAATTCCCTCTATTAGTGTGAACTCCCTCTACCTTTAGTTCCTTCCTCTATCAGCAAAACTCTACCTCTGATATTAGACCAAGTTTATTTTCTTTGATATCTCCCTCTTTTTCATCTCTTGAAGTGATAAATTTTTTATGAGATATGAAAACAAACTTCTCCCTCTTTGACATGTCATGCCAAAGACAATGTTTAGTAAATATCAATGTACCTCATGTACCGATTCATTTGCAATATGCTCTTGTCAATACTACATCAACTGACTGATCTTCAACATGCTTTGGTTGAAGCATTACTAAATTTTATTTAGTGAACTTCAGATAGGAGAATGACCCCTAACTTACCCCTTAGATACATAAATGCACACTTAGGTAATGACTTAGTGAATATGTCTACAATTTGTTCTTTAGTATTCACATATTCCAGTCTTACCTCTTTATTTTGTACCAATTCTCTCAAAAAATGATATTTTATAGCAATGTGTTTTGTTTTCGTATGCATCACTGGATTATTTGACATGTTAATTGCACTAGTTTTATCATAGTATATAACCACTAGATCCTTGATATCTATCTTTATACTTTCCAACAATTGTGTAAGAATTTGTCTTAGGGAAAATTCAACCAAGATCAAGGAACTCAAGCACAGGCACAATAGTAGACCAAAAGAGTATGATCAAAATGACAATATGATATTCATTCAATAAGGATAAAAGTACACTAGGAGTTCCTGTATATAAAGGCCTCTAGAATGCTTCTAGAATGCATAGGAATCAACAACATGATAAGTCATAAAACTAGGCACATATCCACTAGATATGGGTTATCCTCCATTAAGCACAGGAGTAAGTGTGATAATGTGAGGATAAGCCTACAAAGGTGTAGCATGAAAAATTATGTTGTAGACACCATGTGCTAAATTAGGAGTGTCAATAACTGTGTTGTCTACATGACAACTTAGTTAATTATACAAACTCTAGTGTTGTGGACACCATGTGCTAAATTAGAGTTGCTTACTCCAGTGTTGTCAGCATGACAACTCATAAGAGTACACAAACTCCTAAGTATCTCACCTAAGAAATAAGAAAATAATGCATAATAATAAAATAATGCATTAACTTAAGTAAACTTAAGTAAAGTGTAATAAGTAATTACTTATTTATACCAACAACCCCCCTTAAGTGTAACTTAGGGGAAGGCACTTAAGCTTACGAAAGCTAGAATGAAATGCATGATGGGTCCTAGCTACTAGGCCATGTTAGGTACCCATATACATAATAAAATGCAATCTCTCATAAAGTGGAGAAAGAGGGGAAACCTCATGGGAAAAATCCTCCCTCAAAAAGAGAGATGAAAACACTAGATGCATGGATGGATGGAGTAATCAAGGCCCCCCCATTACGACATACATCAAGTATATACAAAAGAGAAGTATGAGAAGGAAAAAAACCCATAAGAGGAAAAATTCCCCCCATAAGAGAGAAGAAGGAGACAAGGTAGTCCCCCCTCCTTAAATGTAGAGTGTTAATCAGTGATAGCCTCTCTAAGGTAGAAGCTGATCCAAGATTACTGAATAATGTTCCTCCCCTTTGGAAGAAACAATATCATAGGTACATAAGAGATGCTTCCCCTATGTGTAGAAAGAATCCCTATGATCAATGATGCCTCTAAAACTTACTTAGTTGCCCTTGTGTTGATACTGACTGTCACCTCTTCTAATGTTGCTGAAAAGAATAATGTCAGATCTAGCAAGGATGGATGCAGAACCTATCCCAAAGAATGTACTATCTCCTCAAATGATAAAGAGACCTTCTGCAACTACTACACATAAATATCCACAATCACATCAATATGTAAAGATCAATCATGTAGAGAATGGACATAAGGGTCAAAGTGAGCCCTTGCAACAATTGAAGAAGGATCTTCTCTATCAAAGAGAAGATGTATATCATCAAGAATGTCTCCCAAAAATGCTATATATGACTCCACAAACAAACTTGAAATATCTACTATGTAGTCATCCTCTAACATTGGAGTTGGAAGACTAGGTGTACCCTGCTATGCTAGACCTATCATTGTGGAAATATATGCATGTGGAGTATGTTGAAGTCATGAGCTCTTTCTATAACTGTCGATAGAACCCCTTGTATCTGAATCTATTGAAGCACTATCACTAGTGTCACTATTAGTTTCTATAATGTATGAAGTGCAGAGAGGAATAAAGGATAAGTTGAGTGAACTTTCCTCAAACTGTACATCCTTCTCCACAAAAATCTCATGTATCTTAGGATCCATAAGTCTGTATGCCTTAACACCATCTTCATATCTGATGAAATTACAAGGCCTAGGTGGTGGTGCCTTGCATCTCCTAGAAGATATGTTTTCCCATGCTAGAAAATTGAAGACTCTGAAGTGACTCACAACTAGTTTTCTACCACACCATGCCTCAAAATGAGTCTTTCCATGTAAGGTAGGATGAGAAGACCTATTAAGTATGTGTTTGGCACTGCTGATTGCTCCAACTTCAAGTGATGGATCTAGAGACTTGGCTTGTATCATGCAACTTTCCATTGACTTAAGAGTTCATATCCTTAATGCTGCATCATCTTTCTTATGCAAACTGAATGCTAATGGATTCTGAAGTTCAATACCCTCAAGTTTGCAAAAGTCTTTAAGTCTTATGTTTACATATCTACTTTTATTGTCCATCCTTTGAACTTTGATGGCTTTCCTTGAGTTTTGTTCAACATGAGTCTTGAAGGCTAGAAACTTGTCCAACACTTCATTCTTGTTATGAAGAAAGTAGGCCCATGGGTAGCATGAAATGTCATTAATGAAAGTAAGTATGTAGTGACCCTAGCTAATTGATGTTACTAAAAGAGAACCATCTAGTACCATGTGAACCAACTAAAGAAAAATTGGTACTCTTGAAGACTTCCCTTTATTAAACTTCTCCTCTAGATGCATATCCACTAAACATGTTGAACATTCACCTTTGGAAAAGTTGATTGTAGGTAGACCTTTGACCATGTTTTGTGAGACAAGTTGATGAAGATAGTGGAAGGAAAGATTTCCATACCACTCATGCCATAATTGGATTTGTAAATTGGATTGAGTCAACAAACTATGTGAAGGATATTTAGGCACAAAGTGGGAGAAAGAATACAACCTTGTGTTATGATTAACTTTCCCCACTACAAAAAATGAATCATTTTTTTGATTGCACACCTTTATTGAGTTAGGAAGGAACTCAACTTTATGACCATCTCCAAGGTGAGTGATTTGGTAAATTGAGAGGAGATTAGAACGTAGGTTATGAACATAGAGAATATCTTTGAATTATCCATTTTCCATCTCTACATTTCCTTTCCCTTTAATTTCCATTTTTTTATCATCTCCTACAAAGATGTACGGTACCTTAGACTACTTCAATGAAGAAAAGCCTCCTTTTGAAGAACCCATATGATATAAGGCACCTGAGTCAAGAATCCATTCTGGTAAAGAACTCAAGTTTTCCATGAGTGCTTTCCCTTTGCCCTTTGAATCTAAAGATGAAGATCCTTTCTCCCTATAAGCATTAGGCAGTGGAACACTGTGCTTCTTTATGATGTTTGTTAACTCATCAATATTTTTATGATAACACTCATGTTCATCATGACCCAACTTCTTGCAATAAGCACACTTTTTCTTCTCCTTATCGGTGTCCCCCTTCTTGTTTGAATTCAAGGAAGACTTGCCTTGTTGATTTGATGATGATGTTGTCTTTTTTGCATCCTCTAATTTGTTATTCTTCAACTTATTTTTCTTGCCCTTTCCTTTATTTGAAGATTGACCAGCTGAATTTTGAGAACCTTCATTATTTGCTACCAATGCCTTAGACTTTAGTGAATTGAGAATCTCCATTGATTTCAACTTCTTTTCTTCTTCATCCAACAATATAGCATAGCAATCAAAAGAGACTTTCTGTTAGGTAGACCCTAATGTAGTCTTTGAGGTGCTACAAGAAGAAATAAATGTGGAGTACTTAGATGGAAACTTATTATGAATGAGATAGATAAACTTGTCATCTTTAATAGGACTTCCACAATCATCAAGCTTTGTTCTTAATGTTAGAATTTCTTTAGAATAACTGAGAAGGTGAGGGGGGGGGGGGGTGAATCAATTATTCAAGGTCTAGATGTCCCTTTCAAACTTTTCACTAAGTGTGGTGAATCCATTCAATCATTCATTAATTCAAGCTTTAACTTTTCTAATTAGCAAGTTACTATAAATCAACATGCAAGTATAACACACAAGAAATTAACACATGACACAATGATTTACATGGAAACCCAATTTGGGAAAGACCACCAGTAACATGCTACTCAATTCTCACCCTTCTGAAGTGATGCCCTATGAAAGGCTTGCCCTATTAAAGGATTACAACAAACACTATTAAATGTGACCTCGTTAGAGGATTTAACCACCTTGTTAGAAGGGGGCTTGGTTAAAGGACTTTAGAACATTCACTTGGAATGACACCCTGTTAAAGGATTTACAAATGGCTATTAGGCCAACCTAAGCCCATAGAATTTTCAAATCTAATACAATTGCTAGAGATTATTAGAAAATCTTGACTTGACTACAACATAGAACTTATCTTGCAGATCTCAGATCACTTCTTTGCTCATACACTTTCCTGGCCTTCTATCTCTACAACTCTTAACTACTTGCCTTATCTTTCAAGCTTTGTCTCCTTCAGTCTCCATACTCAATGTACTAGTGCAATCATCTCTTCATGATCACTTGTAGAAGTAGAGCCTCTGTGCTCTTCCTTCTCCTAGATGTCTCCTTCTTGACACCCTTTTAATCTCTTCACAGATTTGACACTTCTGCAACAATATTATTAGCAACTCTTTTCTTCTTGGTTTATGACTTCTTAAATAGAAGTCTTGGAGTTCCTTTTCCTGCTCAATTCATCTTTTCTTCAATTTCAATTTGCATGGATTAGGTAGGATTCATTGCATCTAAACCCATATTCTATTTCCTCTAGAAACTTCTTAAATAATCCATTAGAATTCATCCAAAAATGGTTTACATAGGATTTTGTGCCAAAAAATTATCATCCTTATCCTCCAACTCGTTAAAAAAATTCAATGTAACCACTAAGTTGGCTTGGATTTGGTGAATCTTCATTATTTGAAATAATGCAGCAACTCGACACTATTGAAATACTAATGCTCTGCACATACTATGTTACTGAGCATCAACTATGTTTTCCTTGATGCTTGACACCTGAAGATTACTCAACACCAACTAAAAATTTTCTTAATTCTTGGCACCTAAAGATTACTTGGCACTTGAAGATCACTTGACACCAACTGAACATGTCTGTTACTTGGCTTCTACTAAGAATATGCTCGGCTTCAACTGATTTTCTCAGCTCTTTTTGATGATCAAGGTTAAAGCTTTGTAGTGAGCTTTGTTATAGCTTCTTCCTCCAATATTTCTAAGTTTAACCATCCTCTATATCTTTGAGTATGTTATCAATACACTACTTAACCATTATCTTAGCTGATCCTTACACTTCATTACAACATCATAACTCAACCTTTCCTTTAGGTGCTCTTGTTACATCTTGTTGATCAAATCCTCTTCATCAATCAACTAAATGATAGTGCTTGAACCTTATAAGAAAATATCATTCCTAAAAATAGTAGGTTTGACATCAATGGCAAAACAATGATTGAAAACATTTTTTTACAAAAATCTCCCTCTTTGATCTTCAACAATAATGAACTTTTCAATCATATTTCCAACACTTAATTCATTCACCTCTATGATACAATCCTATATGGAATCAAATGTCTTTAGAACTAAGGAAACAAGTTCATCTTCAATTTTGAAAACATCTTCCTTAGACACTTTACCATATAGGTTTTGGAGGGTATCCCAAGCTTGCTTGGATGTATGAGACTTTTGGATCTGATATATGATCTTGTCTTCAACCCCCAAACAAATATCACTTATGGCTTTTCTATCCATTATTTTCCAAGCTATGATTTTAGTTGTAGATACTTGATCACCTATTGGTTTAGGAAGGGTACCATCTACTCTTTTATGCATTAAATGACACCACATTTTAATGGACCATGTAGCATAGTTATGTGGAGTTAATTTTAGAAACTTAAAATGTCCCCATCATGCAAAAAATGAAAGAAAACAACATAAAAAGTGGAACACAACACCAAGAACACCCCCCCTTTTCACTCAATCAAGAAAACCCCCCAAAAAAGATGCTTTTGATACTTTATATGTAGTCCATTTACAATGGCCACTTGCCAATTTGGGCATTAGTGGACTTCTAATTTTTCCTTTTTATAACCTCCTTATAAACTTTAAAATTGGAACATTATAATGTATCTCAGATATTCAACAATTCTAAAGATATATCAAAGTATTATAATGCAGAAAAGGACCTAATTCTGAAAGTGATACTTTTGTCCATACAACCCTATAATATGATTATAGATCTAGAAAGTAGATGAAAAATAATACACTTTCAAAAAAATGGAACCTATTTTTGAGTCCAGATGAGCCTGTACAAAGCATTTCAAGTTGTAAAATGTAGGATTAGATAGGTATAGACACCAAAAGATGTAATTTCTAACAAATGTATGCACCAAAACTAGAAATAAATTGCACCACTGAAAAGTTTAGGAAATTCTAGCCAAAATTAAAAAAATGCACCTGATTTGGAGTCTAGATGACTGAGATATGGCCTCCCAAAGTTGGATTGTCAAATCAAAAATCAATCTCAAGAGGGTTTGGATTAACAAAATACGGGGTTAAATTTGACAATCATACGTTCATCACAGTAGTTCTATTTTGCCCCTAGATGATAGTTAAACAATTGTCAATTTCAGGCACATAAAACAATGATGTTAGCAATTTTTGTCCCCTAGCTGATGTCAACAATGATGTGGCTATATGGAAATGATGTCACTACTAAGTAGGACTATAACAATTGACATAAATTTGGCCTATGTGGGCATATGGTCAAGTGACAAGGCTATACAATTTGTTTGATGTGTCCGAGACATGGCAATACAGTCGATCCATGTTAAGGGCTGATGGGGTGCTAACTAGAGTATGACAAGAGTAGGTAGGCTAAGTTGGCAAGTTGCATAGGTGGACTCAAGGAGACTGTCGTGTGGGCTTGCTGTGTTCAATGTGGCAGACATGTGGTTGACGGTGATTAGGCTGCCAAAATTACTATCACCGAAGATTGTGATCCGGTGTCAGTTATAGAATTTGTGGTGCTGGGATTTTAACAATTATCCCACATTGGTGGGAAGTGCATATGAAAGTGCCCTCAATGTTAAAGAAAATGAGTTGTCACCAGTGGAGTTGGGTGACACTTAGTTCTGGTCGTTGGTATCTGGTTTGCACATTGGTCGAGGTCTCTCCACTAGTTATATTTAGTTGCTAGTAAGATGTAGCTAGATTTGGAATGGCTTGGATGGATTTGTTCACCTAATAATTAATAGAATATTTTGAGTCCATAGGGAATATTGTTTGTAGGAGCTAGGGTGTCATTGCCCAGTTCTTGTAAAAAAATTTCTCTACAGGGGCCTGTAAGGTTGAATTTTTTTTGGAAAATACTCAATTCAAAAATAATGAAGAGAATAAATAAAATTGTAGATCTAAAACAATTGAAATGTGTAGATCTAATAGATCATACTAGATTTACAAATCAAGCCTTCAGGTGCCGGTTTGTAAAAGAAATTTTCCTCAAAATTGACTTTGGCCTCGCATAGGAAAATTTATAACTAATTTTCACCAAATCAAAGTTCCAAACATAATGGCGAGGTCCACTTTGGTTCTAAATACTTCCAATTTTGTGGATTCTTTGGATCTGGGTTGAGGTGTTGAAGCAAGAATGGTCTCAAATGACTATGTGAAAAGAATCTCCCTGAGCTCTGATATCATGTAGGAATTTGGTATAACTCTAATATCATGTAAGAATTTTTCTTAGGGAAAATTCACCCAAGATCAAGGAACTCAAGCACAAGCACAAGTAGACCAAAAGAGTCTGATCAAAATGATGATATGATATTAATTCAATATGGATTAAAGTACACTAGGAGTGCCTATATATAGAGGCCTCTAGAATGCTTCTAGAATGCATAAGAATCAACAACATGATAAGTCATACAACTAGGCACATGTCCACCAGATATGGGTTATCCTCCATTAAGCACATGAGTAAGTGTGATGATGTAAGGATAAGCACATGAGTAAGTGTGATGATGTAAGGATAAGCCTACAAAGATGTAGCATGCAAAATAATGTTATAGACACCATGTGCTAAATTAGGAGTGTGAATAACTATGTTGTCTACATGACAACTTAGTTAATTATGCAAATTCTAGTATTGTAGACACCATGTGCTGAATTAGAGTTGCTTACTCTAGTGTTGTCAACATGACAACTCATAAGAGTATGCAAACTCCTAAGTGTCTCACCTAAGAAATAATAAAATAATGCATTAACCTAAGTAAACTTAAGTAAAGTGTAATAAGTAAATATTTATTTACATCAACAAGTTGTTTGAACCAAACAATATTAGAACAATTAACTATTGCTGCCACATATTCTACCTCTATTGTGAACTGAGAAATACAATTTTGTTTCTTGCTTATCCAAGACACAAGTCTTTTACCAATAAAGAATGCTCCACCATTGGTGCTCTTTCTATCATCAATAATTCCTATCCAATCAACATGTGTGAATGCTTTTAAATCTAGATTTCCTCCTTTTCTATACCATAATCCATAGTCTTCAGTACCTTTCAGATATTTCATGATTCTTTTGATTTCCATCATCTAATTTTCTTTGGAATTTGTTGAGAATGTTGCCACCATACCATGCTAATGCAATATCAGGCCTTGTATGTACTACAAACTATAGTTTTCCAATCATTGATCTACACGTAGTTTGATCTACTTTCTTGGAATCATTATTTTTGGAAAACTTATGTCTAGTAGACATAGCAGTTCCAACTAGTCTTTAGTCTTCAATTCCAAATTTCTTTAGTATCTCCTTGATATATTTGGATTGAGTAATGTAGATATCATCTTTCTTTTGCTAGATCTACAATTTAAAAAATAATTTTCTCTCCAAACATAGACATCTCAAATTATTTACTCATTTCTTTTGAAAATGCCTTGCACAAGTCATCATTTCTTGTAAATAAAGTGTCATCCACAAATATTTTTGCCAATACAATCTTCTTGTCTGGTCCTTCTTTGATATACAAATTTCTATTATCACTTGTTCTTTGAAAACCAATCTTTATCAAGTAGTTATGAAGTCTTTCATACCAAGCATTAGGAGCTTTCTTGAGACCATATAGTTCTTTGTGTAATTTGTAGGCCATGCTTTTGCTGGGATTTACAAAACCTTCAGGTTTTTCAATGTAGACTTCCTCATCAAGAATTCCATTCAAGAATGTAAATTTTACATCCATTTGATAAACATTAAATCCTCTATGGGCTAAATATGCTACTAAAGTTCTAACACCTTCTAATCTTATAATAGGAGAAAAAGTTTCACCATAATCAATACCTTATTCTCGAAAATAACCTTTACATAGTAACCTTGCTTTGTTTCTTGAAACTTCTCCATCTTCATTTATCTTATTTCTAAATACCCACTTTGTGCCAATTACATTTTTATCCTTGGGTTTAGGAACAAGAGTCTAAGTTTTGTTCTTCTTAATCTATTCTATTTTCCCATTCATTGCTTCAATCAAACTTTTATTATCCAAAGCATTTGTAACATTTCTAGGTTCAAATTTAGCAAGAAAATATGTATGTTTCAATTTGTTTCTTGTCATTGTTCCATCCAACTTGTCTCCAATAATCTGATCAAGTGCATGATGCCTTCTAACATATCTTGCTAACATAGGTTCCTTGGATTTGGAGTTTGTTTCACTGACTTCTTCATGATCTTTTATATTAAGCTTGGGTCCCACTATCTATGACTCGTTTCCATTAGACTTGATTTGCTCTAGCAACAATTTAGTAGTTTCTGACTATGACTTAGATCCTTTAGACTGCGACTTGGGTTAAAGTAATTGCAACTTGGTAGCTTTTGGAGATTTTGGGGACTTGAGACATGAGACCTCTTGAATTCTTGAATTCTAGATAGATTTGGTACTATATCAGCTTTGAAGTAAATAAATCTTTTGTAATCCTTAGGTTCTTTCTTTCTCTCTTCTTCACTCTTTTCTATAAACTCATCAATTCTCAAATGTGCACTTTCTATGATTTTATGAGTAGAGAAATTCAAACATTTGTATGCTTTACTTCTGTAGGAGTATTTTAGGAATATGCCTTCATCACCTTTGACATCAAATTTACCTTTCCTAGATTCCTTGAAGATATAACATTTCCTACCAAATACTTTCAAGTAACTTACATTAGGCTTTTAGCCATACCATAGTTCATAAGAAGTTTAATTTGAGTCTTTTTTCAGTTATACTCTATTCAAGGTATGCACTGTAGTACTAATAGCTTCTTTCCAATATTTGATTGCAATATTCTTTTCTATCATCAATGTTCTTACACAATCCATGATGAATCTATTCCTTCTTTCAGCTATGCTATTCTATTGAGGTGTACCAGGGGCCAATACCTATCTCTTAATTCTTTTTTAATGTAGAATTCATTAAACTTATTGGAAATGAATTCACCATGTTTGTCTAATCTCAAACATTTTAACTTATTTCCAATTTCTTTTTCTATTCTTTCCAGATACCACTTAAATTTTTAAAAAGCTTCAGATTTATCTTTTAGATACATTATAGTCATCATTCTAGAATAATCATCAACAAATAGAATGAAAAACTTATCTCCACTATAACTCTCTATTCCAATAGGTCCACACAAGTTTGTATGTATAAGCTCTAGGACTTCTTCAAAATGATAGTTCTTGCTTTTGAAACTAGTTTTTCCCATCTTACCAATTTGACATTTTTTGCATAGACTCGTATCAGGTTTCCTCAAGATAGGAATACCTCTCACTCTTTTGATTTTTCTTATATTGACCAGATTATCAAAGTTTACATGACATAATCTTTTTTACCATAACCAACTTTCTTCTACTTGAGCAATAAAACATGAACTTTCACTAATATCAAGATAGAATAGATTACCTTTTGTTTGTTTTCTAGATCTAACCATATTTCCTTTACCATCTAGTAGTTTGACCTTTCCATTCATAAATTCTACCTTGAATCCAATGTTATTCAATTGTACCACACTTAGTAGATTATGCTTTAGTTCTTCAACCCAATAAACATTGTCACATCTAAGTTCATTGGTTAATGAGATACACCCCTTTCCCTTTATGCAATAGGGTTCATTGTTTCCAAATCTCACACTACCACCATCATAATGTTCCATGTGTTCAAATTTTGATTTATCACTAGTCATATGATGTGGTAGCCACTATCAATAATCCATGTATCATTTTTTCTAACATTAGTGATAAGTTCCATTTTATCTCCTTCATCATTAGATTCATATTTTACAACAATATATACCATTTCATCTTCACTATTATCAGAATCTTTAGCCATAAAACAAGATTTCTTACCTTTGTCCTTGTAGTTTTTGAATTCCTTCTTGGCTTTGAACTTATTTCTTTTCTTTTCATCCTTGTCTTCTTTGTTTGGGCATCTTGCAGCAATGTGACCAACTTCTTCACAAGAAAAATAGATTAGAGGAATCTTACCTTTGTACTTTCCTCTACCTTTGGAATATTTCCTTGCAAGTAGGGCTTCAACAACTTCAAGATCACTATCTAAAATTTCTTCCTCTTCTTCACTTTTTGATTGATTGGCTTTGGATTTCTTACCCTTTTTCTTGAGTGAAAGCTTGGCTTCAAATGCAGACTCAACACCTTCAGAACTAGGGATATAATTATCATAGTTATCCAACTCAAAAGCTATCAATCTTCTAATTAGAGCATCCAAAGTTATATTGCTATTTGGATCACATTTCATTTCTTGAATAGCAGACACTATAATTGCATAGATATGAAGAAGGGTTTTGAGTACCTTGCTTACAACTATTTTATCATTAATGTCTCCTCTAGAAACCTTGATTGTGCTCACACTTGCTTTAATTTTCTCAACATATTTTACAATATTTCCATCTTCTCTCATCTTTATCTAATAAAATTTTCCTCTGAGACTTTTGCCTTTAGCTCTTATTGCATTATATCTCCTCCATAGATGGCTTTCAGTTTGATCCACATATCATAAATTGTAGTGCAACTTTTGACTTCATCAAATTCAACATAATTAAGAGCAGAAGCAATGTTAATCATCATGATGTTATGATTTTTCTTTTTAGTAATATCTACAATTGATATTGTTCCAATACAACCTAAATCACTGATAGTTTCCAAATGTAACCTCATAAGTCCTTTCCATTCTGCAAAGTTGTCTTGGTTCAACTTGAGAATCTCTCTTCTATGAGACATCCTAATCTTTAGCTTTAGTCCTTAAAACCTTCTCTAAAAGCACCAAAATCTCTGATACCAATTGTTGGAAATATAAGAGGAGTAACTAAGAGGGGAGGGGTGAACCAGTTACCACAAAAATAAATCCCAGATCCCTTAGATGTCAATACAAATCAAAATTGATCTCTGTTGTAACTTGGTAAACACACAGGAAAAATTTTGTAACTCGGTAAACACTGAAATAACTCAAAAAATTCTTATCATGAAAATCTTAAGATATTATTTGTGATTGATTTTAATTTAACTTAGTTTCAAACAAATAAAATAAATTGCATAAACACAATTGACACCAAGATTTTAACATGGAAACCCAATTTGGGAAAAACCACCAATTGTAACTAGTTACTAATTTTCACTCTTATGAAGTGAGCCCTAATAGGAGCCAACCTTGTTAAAGGTTACAAAAGACACTGTTAGGTGTGACCCTATTAGAGGTTTTAATCACCTTGTTAGGAGCAACCTTATTAGAGGTCTTTAGGCAATTCAATATAAATGCCACTTTATTAGAAAATTTACAAATAGCTATTAAGCCAACTCCGTTAAGAGACTTAGATCACTACTAAAATGATTAGAGAGTAACAATGAGATGACTCAATTTATGATGCAACTAAATTGCTGATTATAGATATCAATTTTGGCTTGCATACTTGATCCATCTTGATCAAATGTATCTTTGCATCTCAACAAGAATATTCTACTTATCCTTCTAATTCACTTCCTCTAAGCATCATCAAATCTTCAATTATGTTCCATACATTAAATTCACAACTTGACCTTATATTTATATCTTACACATTGTCAAGTCAACTTGAATACAACTTAGATTAATTAATATTCATCTTCTTGGTTAGCTAGAACCAACAAATAAATCAATTAAACTCAATATGTCAAAACAAGAAAATCCTTCATTAGCCAACCCTACTCGATAGATACTAACTCAAAGTGATTTTCCTATGTTAACCAAGTGAACTTGGTTGATACTACATATTTACAAAGTTTCTTTGGTAACTAAGTGAGCTTAGTTAATACTGGTTCCATCCAACACTTTCTTCTTTAACTAAGTGAGCTTAGTTAATAGTCAACTTTTGTAAACTTTACTTTGTCACTCAAGTGAACTTGGTAGACACTGTCTTTTGAACTAGGAAAAATTTAGAATACTCAATAGAGATAGGAGACTGACTTCAATGCCTGAGTGAACTAGACATACAGTGGCTTAAAATGATATGACATTTTGTGTAACATCAAAGGCAATACATAATTAATCAATTGTTTCCAATAACTTTCCCTTGTATTCCATTCTAGCATTCCATAATTACACTAATTCTTTAGGCTAAAACTTCCTATCTGATGCTTTTCTATCATAGAAATACTTCATCTATTCTTTCAACTTTGTATTCTATCCTAAAGCATCTCTTCTTGTTTCAGCTAACTATAATATGTCATTCATTCTCAATTGCATTTCATCAACAATATTTTCATCATATACTTGTATGAACTTATACATTTCATTCAGATTATTTCGAGGCAATCTTGCCTGGATCCCATATGCTAGGTCAAAGAGGGCATAACCAATAGATTTTTTTCACTATAACCCTATCTTTCGACAATGCTAGAGGTAATTTGGAATCCCAGGCTTTCTTATTTTCTCCTAGAATCCTCTTAATAATCTTGAGTAGACTTTTATTCCTGGACTCTGCTTGACCATTTCCTTGGAGAAGGTAAGGTGATGAAGTAGAATTAGTGATACCATATTTCTTACATTTTTTTGTATTCATCTGATCTAAAGAACATAGCATTATTAGTAACAATTTTATGTGGGCATCCAAATCTGGTAATAAATTTATTCAATATGGAATTGATTACCACTTTACTTGTTGCATTTTTGATAGGAATTACTTCTACCTATTTTGTGAAATAATAAGTGGTAACAAGGATCCAAGAATGCCGCCCACTAGATTTATTAGAGATTTCACCAATGAAATCAATGCTTCACTACTAGAAAGGTGCCTATACCTCAATTGGTCTCAATGAAAAATTTATAAAAAACTTCAACTCCCCACTAAATCTTTGACATGCATCACATTTTTTCACTAGCTCTTATGCATCTTTAAACAATGAAGGCCACCAAAAACCAAACCTAAGGATCTAATGGGCTATTGTTTTTTCCATGTAATGACCCCCACATACCCTTTCATGCATGTCACTCAAGATTCTTTTTGACTCTTCTTCATTTAATCATTTTAGAAGTACACCTTTCATATCTCTCTACCATAGTTGAGCTTTGACAATAATATATCTAATGGATTATAACTTCAGAGCCCTCCTTTGGTTTTTAGTCAATCTTGATGGAGCTTTCATATGTTGTAAATAGAAGATTACACCTTTGTACCAATCATAAGTATTCATATCACACAGATCACTTCTATAATCATCATTAAGTTGATTAAGTTGATTTTCTTTAAGATTAGCTTCTGCCATAAATTTTGTAAGGCCTTGACCTCTAACCAACTTGGTAATCTAAATGCCAATATTAAATTCTTGGTTCCTATTGATCCATCTACATCTTCTCCTTGATACTTCTTTCTGTGAGAAGATATCTTTCACTACAACACTTGGAACAAATGCAATTACAATGGCTCCCATTAAATAGCATCTAAATGCCTATACTACTTTAACCAATTCATATGCTTGTTTTTGATTTATATCATACTTGAGTTCAACTCCCTACAAAGACTTGCTAAAAAATGCAATTGGCTATTCAAAGCCTTCCTCATTCTTTTGCAACAAAATAATAACAATTGTATGATATGAGGCAAAAGAAAAGATGTGTATAGGCTTTGCATAATTTGGAGTTCTTAAAATAGGGACATCCTTAATGACTTGCTTTATATTATTAAATACCATGCTTGGCTCTGCATCCCATTTGATCTTGGAGCCTTTCTTCAACATCTTGGAAATAGGCCTACTTACACGAGAAATCTCTTGAGAAAATTTATCTGCTCAAAGACGGACTAAATACCTTTTACATTCTTTGGCTTTTGAATTTTATCTATTGATTCAACTCTCTTAGGATCAATTCTAACTCCATCTTTTCCAACTAAGTGGCCCAATAGCTTACCCTTTGTAACAAAAAATGCAAATTTTCTAGGGTTTAAAGAGATACCAAACTCCAATGCTCTAATAAATACCTTTTCTAGGTACATGCAGTGATCTTTTTAATCTGTTGGGTAAGCAATTAAATCATCTTGGTATACTACTAGAAATTTATCAATAATATCTTTGAAAGCTACATCCATAGCTCTTTGAAAGGTAGCACCAATATTTTAAAAACTAAATAGCATTCTAATATAAACATAAGTACCCCAAGGTGTTGTAAATGTGGTCTTATACTATTTTGATCCTTTAACAACAAGAAATATTTAAATATGGTGGTATGTGCCGAACCTTGGTCATTTGGTAATAGTACTCTAATGATTAAAAAATAGGAGCCTAATATAGATATGTCTGATGCTTTCTTCTTGAATACTTTAGTTTGGGTTACATGGTTTACCCCTTGGGTTCTAACATGAAGAAATCTTTAAGGGGATAGCTGGATGTTTTGGTGAACTTGTAGCTATTGACAATGTTATAGCTTCAAGATCAAAACTTCAGTGTGCTAGAATCTATGTGAAATTTTCTCATTTGAAGAACCTTCCCCAGAAGGTGGAATTAAATTCAAAAATTGGTAAAAGGATGCAAGAGATAGTCTTTGAAGATCTTCCAAATGCTTGTTTTGTCTGTTAAAAATAAGGTCACTGGGCAAAAAATTGTCCTTTAAAAATTAAAAATCAACCAAAATTGGTTAATGTGGAAAAAAAGAAAGAAACTAAGATCCATAAAAGGTTATGGAAACCTAAAGCTATGTTTGACAAGGTGATTGAAAGTAAAGATATCCTAGATAATTAAAATACAAGAATGTAGATGGAAGTAGAGGAGATTTCAAGTTTGTAGGAAAAAGAGAAGGATGTAGATCCAATGAATCAGATGGTTATCTTTAAAAAAAGAGAGCTAGAATGGGAAGATATAGAAAAATTAGAAGAGATAGAAGAAGGAGAAATTCTTGAGGAAAGAAGTAGTATATTAGCATTAGAGAATATATAGGTTGTTGAATCTTAGATTCAATTGCCTCCTCTTTGTCAAGAGATTATATCCATTGATAATGTCCTTAAATCCAAAGGTATGGATTTGATTTTAGATAAGAAAGAATCTAAACATAAAGAAAGTCAAAGAAAGAAAATAGAGAAGAAAGGTAACACTTTATCTAAAGGATTTGAGACTCATAGTAGTAAATTAGAAATTTACTTTCCAAGACTGAAACCGAATGTTGGAACTCTAGAGAAACTTGGAAGGAAAACATTTAAGAAAACTAGAGAAAGTGAAAGCTTATAGAATATTTCTGATGGTAAACACACAACTATTTTGGATTTTACCCCTAAAAAGTTATGATGAATATTATTAATTTGAATATTAGAGGGCTAAATAGTATTTCTAAGTTGGATATTGTTCAAATTTTTTTTACAGAGCACAAATTGGATATTTTAGTGCTTCAAGAAACCAAAATGGATAAAGAGAAAGCTAAAAAGCTTAAATCTTTTAATAATTATTATATTATGGTGAGTAGCTCTGAAGGAGCCTTAGGAGGAACAATGATATTGTGGAAGTAGTCCTTATTTTTAGGTAAATTGCTAAATACTAATAAACATTTTATGGTGGTTCAGATTAAGAGTATTTCCCTAAACAATGATTGGTATATTGTGAATGTGTATGCGCCTAATAACAAGAATGCTAGAAAAAGGTTTTGGTCTACTTTATCTAACATTAAGAGTAATGACTATTATGGTAGATGGATCTTTTTGGAGGATTGTAATGTTTTGATTTATGAGCATGAAAAAAGGGGGAAAGGCTAGTCAACTTGATGGAATATTGGATTTTATAGATTTTATAAACAAGGAAGGATTAAAGGATTTAGATCTTCTTGGGATTGATTTCACTTGGCGTAAGAAAAGGGTTGGTAATGACTGTATCCAAGCTCACCTAGATAGAGTTCTAATATCATTGAATTGGAAAAAAGATTTTGTGTAATCTTAAGGCTATCCATAAGATAGGTTCAAATCTTTTTCCTTTGATATTTAGAGTAAGGCTATTCAAGCTAGAAAGAAATTTTTGTTTAGATTTTAGAAAATGTGGATGCAGCACCCATAGTTTGAGGATCATTTGGTTGAATGGTGGAACATAATTATTGAAGGAACAACTTTATTTCAAGTGGCTAATAAACTTAGAAATGTTAAAAGAGAGTTAAAGAATGGAACCAAATATTTTTTGGGAACACTTTTGATAGTAAATAAAAAATTAAAGAGGATCTTCAAGCTATCCAAGATAGAATATAGTTGGAAGGGCACTCTATGGATTTGGTGATAAAAGAAAATGAGAAAATGATGGAGTATCATGACAATGTTACCAAAGAAGAGATTTATTGGAGGTAGAGATCTAGATCTATATGGATTGAAGAAGGTGACAAATATACATAAATCTTTCATTTTTCAACTTTGAAAGATAGAGATAAAACTTGAATTTCTAGTCTTAATAAAGGAAAAATTAAGTTAACTAATGAAAAGGAAAATTTAGAGGAAATGGTTTCCTTTTTTCTTCTCTAATGTCATCAGACCCTAGACTTGACTTGACTAATTAGGCTGATTTGTTGGATGTTATTCCTTCATTGGTTTCTGAAGATCAGAATAAATTGCTGTGTGCTATTCCTAAGGAAGAGAAAATTTTGAAAGTTGTTTTCCCATTAGGAGGGGATAAGTCACCAGGGTCGGATGGTTTTCCCATGCCATTTTTTATAGAAAGAATAGAAACTAGTTGGTCAAGATGTGTGTGATGCTATTAAATAATTCTTTGGGGCTAAAAGAATGTTGAAGGAAATTCGTTCTACTTTCCTCTATCTAATTCCAAAGAAGATTGGTCCTGATTTCTCAGATTAGTTCAAGCTTATTAGTCTTTGCAACTCAATTTATAAAATCATTTCTAAAGTCCTTACTTTGATATTGTTAAATATGATTCCTTCCCTTATATTTGAGCAACAAAATGGTTTTATTCTTGGTAGAAAAATCCTTAACTCTATTATTTTTGTGCATGATAATATCCATTCTTTATCTCTCTCTAATAATCAAGGGTTTATTATGAAAGTTGATATTTCCAAAGCTTATGATAGAGTAGAATGGTCCTTTCTCGATAGATCTTATTATCTTTTGGTTTTAGTGTCAATATGGTTAAGCTTATTATGAAGATGATCTCTACCACTATAGTTGCTATTCTAGTTAATGGGCATTCCACTACTTTCTTTAGACTGACAAGGGGGTTGAGATAGGGAGATCCTTTATTGTTGATCATCTTCACTATTATGGCTAATTGTTTGGGTAGATATATTGGGAAATTGGTTTCTATAGGGGAAATTAAAGGCTTGAGACCTTCTTCTCATCTTGTTATTTTTTTCTCATGAATAATTTGTGGATGATACTATTTTTTTAGGTAAAGCTAAGGTTAGGAAGGTGAGGAATCTCAAAAAGGCCCTTCATCTCTATTCTTCTACTTCTGGTCAATTAATTAATTGGAATAAGAGTTCTTTGTGTTTTATTGATACTCCTGTTTCTAGATAGGGTAAGATTGCTAATATCCTTGGTTATTCTATAGGATCTTTTCCTTGTATTTACCTAGGTCTCCCTTTGGGACCTTATCCTTTGGATTCTTTTTGGGAGGATCTTGTAAGAAATTCAGTAAGAAATTGATAGGATGGAAAGGTAATTTGTTGAGTCAAGTTGGTAAAGTCACTCTTGAAAAAGCTTGCCTCCAAAGTATCCCTACTTATGCTTTGAGTCTCTTCAAGATTCTAACAAAATATGCCGATACTATTGACAAAATCCAAAGGAATTTCCTTTGGTTTGGATCTAAGGAGTAGAGGAGAATGACTTTAATTGCTTGGGAGAAAATTTGTAAGCCTAAATTGGATGGTGGGTTGGGTATTAGGTCTATTAGGAGTATGAATAAAGCTTTACTTGCTAAGCAGGGCTGGAGAGTTTATCATGACAATAAGGAGTGGAGTTCTATTTGGAAACATAAATACCTTTTTGCTACTCCTACTTTGCTTGATTTTCTATCTTATCCAAATGCATAGTCTTCTTCTATTTGGGGTGCTATTTAGGGAGCTAAAAATATTTTAATCAAGGGATGCATTTAGAAAGTGGGCAATGGGAATAAGATTTGGTTTTGGGATGATGTGTGGCTTCTGGATCATCCTTTGATTGAGGATTTTGAGGATAGAACACTTGTTGCAACATGTAAACATAGTTATGGTATTTTAGTGGAGAATTATTGGATTAATAGTGAATGGGAAAATCTTGCTAATAGTAATATATTTTTTAATAATATCCAGTTAATTTTGAATGCTTTTAGCCTTTATCCTCATATTGAAGATAATATGGTTTGGGGGATTGAACCAAGAGGCTATTTTAAAGTTTCTTCTCTTTTTAGATATGAGGAAAAGGGAAACATACCTTTATGGGCTAAAGCATGGATTAAAGGTCTTACTCCTAAAATCAAAATTTTTTTTTTTTTTGGATCTTGCTTCAAAACAAAATCTTAACTTTGGACAATCTACAAAAAAGAGGGGTTTATTTGGTCAATAGATGTTGTCTATGAAAAATGGAATCTGAAGATAGGAATCACCTATTCTTAAATTGCAGGTTCATTTAGGAAGTTTGGAGTTATATTCTACTCTATTGGAACTTAGATTGGGTTCAACATAATAATATTGATTAGTGTTTCTAGAGTTGGACTTGTCTTTCAAAGGATGTTGCTATCAATTTTCTTTGGAAAAATTCTCTACCCCATCTCTTGTGGGCAATTTGGAAAGAAATAAATAATAGAATCTTTGGAGACAAACAAATTCTTGAGTGGGTTCTTGGTCACAATATTATCAGAGCCATCAAGGAAAATTTCAAATCTCATAGAAAAGTGAGTGATGATATCCAAATTAATAATCTCATGAAGACTAAAGGCTATAAAACCAAAATTGATGATTAGAGATAGAATGTTGAATGGGATTCTCTACTTATGCCATGTATTAAAGGTAATTTTAATGGTGCTACAAAAGGAAATCTTGGTAAAGCTGGTTGTGGAGGTGTTTTGAGGGGCCATACTAGTAGAATTGTTGATTCTATTGCCATTCTTATAGGGATATCTACTAGCAATAAAGTAGAGGCTATGAATTCTTTATATACTATGAGGATGTCAATGGATTTTGGTTATGAGAATCTTTGGTCAGAAGGAGATTTACTCAACATTATTAATATGCTTAATATTAAGAGCCCAATAACTTGGAACATTGAGGGAAGTATATTGGACATTAAAAATCTTATGAATAAATTTGACAATGTTTTATTTTCCCATATATTTTGAAAGAGAAACTCTGTTGCTGATTGGATTGCCAACTGTTAGAGTAAATAATCAATTTATTAATTATTTATTCTATTTACTTAAGCTTACTTGGGTAAATGCATTTTATTTATTAGTTTTAGTCTAGGAGTTTGTTATAAGTTGTTGACAATACAGGAGTTTGTTCTCTCCTAAGTCATACTTATCCTCTCACCTTGTTCGAGGACTTTCCACCTCATGTGGATGTATGCTTAGTTGTCACACTTATCTCCTAGCATCTTCTAACTTGTTCTAGGAGATTCCTTGAGCTCTTTATATTCGATCTCCCTCACTGTATTTCACATCACATTCAACATATTGTAAATACATATTTTCTAGTGTTTGAATATCTTATTGTCTCTCATGTCCATTTAGGGTTTTTCTCTTGCTCCATGCCCTTCTCTCCTTGGCTTCCCTTTGATAGGTTATTTTGCATGCAGGTGATCTTGGGCATCTTCAGAGTTGGATTTCATCAACTCCAACACCAACCAAGCTATCTATAGGGAAAGAAAGTTGAGGTGGCAAGCTAACCTATGCAAGGAAGTGAAGCTGATCACTATAGCTAATTATGACAAGACACATTTTAGAGAAGGAAATATTTCCTAAGATTGGAAAATTTATTAAGGGGAGTGATGGGTTTATGAAGGATAGTATGAGTTTCCCTAGGAAGTACTTTGGTGCTATTATGATTTGTATTCAACACATATGTAAAGTTGAAAGATCCTCAATAATCATAAAAACTATGCTTTTTTTTTTTTTTTTTTGGTTTCCATTTCTCAGGTGAATTGTAGGGGTAAAGAAGAACATGAGATGGGAGGGGAGCCAAGAAAGAAAGAATTGAGCAATTATAGGGAGTGGAAGGAAAATGCTTCTATGTGACAGATTTTGTAGAAGAGGAAAGTTACAACTTTCATTGAGACTCCATGGGTATAAACCACACATTATTAAGATCTTCTTCAAAAAATGGTTGAAGAAATAGTCATTTTGCATGGGGTCATAGTGAACTTGACTAAAGAGTTTATTTCTAAGTTTACGAGGCTTCCCATAGAAGGGATAAAATTCATTAACAAGAATAGTATCTCAAATGCATGTTAGAATTGCTTTAGAATAACTGAGAGGGGGGTGGGGTGAATTAGTTATTCAAGGTTCAGATGTCCTATTCAAACTATTCACTAAGTGTAGTGATCCCATTCAACCATTCATGCTTTAACTTATCTAGTCAGCAAGTTACTGTAAATCAACATGCAAGTATAACACATAAGAAATCAACACACGACATAATGATTTACGTGGAAACCCAATTTGGGAAAAACCACCAATAACATGCTACTCAATTTTCACCCTTTTGAAGTGATGCCCTATGAAAGGCTTGCCCTATTAAAGACTTACAACACACTATTAAATGTGACCTTGTTAGAGGATTTAACCACCCTATTAGAAGTGGGCTTGGTTAAAGGACTTTAGAACATTCACTTGGAATGCCACCCTGTTAAAGGATTTACAAATGGCTGTTAGGCCAACCTAAGTCCATAGAATTTTTTGACCTAATACAATTTCTAGAGAGTATTAGAAAATCTTGACATGACTCTACAACATACAACTTATCTTGCAAATCTCATATCACTTCTTAGCTCATACCCTTGCATGGCCTTCAATCTTTACAACTCTTAATAGCTTGCCCTCCTTTCAAGCTTTGTCTTCTTGAGTCACCATACTTAATGTACCAGTGCAATCATCTCTTCATGACCACTCGTAGAAGTAGAGCCTCTGTGCTCTTCCTTCTCCTAGATGTCTTCTCCTTGACACCCTTCTAACCACTTTGCAGACTTGACTCTTTTGCAACAACAATATCAACATCTCTTTGCTTCTTTGTCTATGACTTCTTAAATAAAAGTCTTGGAGTTCCTTTTTCTGCTCGATTCTTCCATCCTTTAATTTCCAATTCACATGGATTAGGTAAGGTTCATTACATCTAACCATATTCTATTCCCTCTGGAAACTTCTTGAATAATCCTTTAGAATTCCCTCAAAAATGGTTTACATAGGATTCTGTTTACATAGTGATACTTGATTGCAATAAGTTTAGTTTTAGCATGCATTACTGGATTCTTTGATATGTTTATGGCACTTCTATTATCACAATAAAGTGTCACAGGTTCAATTACTTCTTCCTTCATGCCTTGCAGCAAATGTTTTATCTATACAATATTGGTGTAGTTTATAGTAGCTACCACATATTCAGCTTCAATAGTGGACTGTGAGGTGTAACTTTGCTTTTTACTTGTCCATGTAATCAACCTCTTTCCTAAGAAAAGTGCTCCTCCACTGGTGCTTTTTCTATCATCAATATTGCCTCCCCAATCTGTATCAGTGTAGGCTTTTAGTTCAAACTTCTCCTTCCTCTTGGAGTATAGACCAAAGTCATCAGTTCCTTTCAGGTATCTTAATATTCTCTTCACTGCCATTAAGTAATTTTCTCTTGGATTTGTAGAAAATCTTGCTACTATTCCAATAGCTAATGCAATTTTTGGTCTACTATGTACAACATATTGTAGCTTGCCAATCATTGACCTATATAATGTCTTATTTACTTCACCAGACTCATCATTTTTGGATAGCTTATGGCCTATTGCCATTGGTGTACTAACTAGTTTTGAGTCTTCTAGCCCAAATGTTTTGAGTACTTCCTTGATGTATTTGGATTGAGTCACAAATATACCATGCTTCAATTGATGTACTTGTAATCCAACAAAGAATTTGATTTCTCCAAACATTGACATCTCAAATTCATGCTTCATTTGATCAACAAAATCTTTGCATAAAACATCTTTCCCTCCAAATATTATATCATCAAAAAATATTTTTGATATCAAAATGTCTTTACCTTCCTCATCTTTGATGTACAAGTTGTTGTTGTGATATGTTCTTTCAAATCCTATTTTCACAAGATATTTGTGCAACCTTTCATACCATGCTCTAGGTGCTTGCTTCAATCCATAAAGTGCTTTATGTAGTTTGTAGACCATATCCTTGTTCTTCTCATCAACAAATCCCTTTGATTGTTCTATGTAGACTTCCTCTTCTAGTATACCATTTAGAAAAGTAGACTTCACATCCATCTAGTAGACTTTGAAACTTTTTTATGTAGCATATGCAAGTAATGTTCTTACTCCTTCCATTCTTGCAACAAGGGAAATTGTCTCTCCATAATCCAATCCTTCTTCTTGTGCATAGCCTTTGCAAACTAATCTGGCTTTTTTTCTTGTTATGTCACCATTCTCATCAAGTTTGTCTCTAAACACCCATTTTGTACCAATCACATTCTCATTAGCTAGTCTAGGAACTAGAGATCATGTTTTGTTCTTCTCAATCTGATCTATCTCTTCTTTCATGGCTTATACCAGTCATCATTTTGTAGTGCATCTTTTACTATTTTGGGTTCAACCTTGCTTAGCAGACATGATTCATTTCTAAGCCTATTCCTTGTCATTGGTCTTGCTTCATTGTCACCAATGATTTGATCTATAGGGTGATGTCTTCTTACATACTTGGCTAATCTAGGTTCAATCCTTCTTTCCATGTTTGATCCTTCAACTTCAGAGTTATTTCATTCTTCTTCATTTGGAATTTCATCATTCCTTTCTTGCATACTATTTTTAGAATCAAAATGTGCATTTTCTACATTCTATAGCTCAGCTTCTGAATGCAGCTTGACATTCACAGGCTGGACTCAATAGATACTAAAGTTTGTTGCTGATTCCCAACTTGATTTGCAACATTGTCTTCAATTGTCATTCCTTCATAGAAGTATGCAAAGGATCTATAATCCTCTATTTGCTTTGACTCATCAACCTAAACGTCTGCATGCTCATCAAAATTTACATTTGCACTCTCTACAACTTTGTTAGTGTTAACATTCAAGCACTTATATGCCTTACTTCTAGTGCAGTATCCAAGGAATATGCCTTCATCACTTTTTGCATCAAACTTGCCATTTCTAGTATCTTTTAGAATATAACATTTACAACCAAATACTTTGAAATGTTTAACATTAGGTGAATGACCATACCATAATTCAAAAGGTGTTACATTTGTACCTTTCTTGAGTTGAACTCTATTCATTGTGTAGACTGCAGTACTTACAACTTCTCTCCAGTACTTTAGTGCAACATTTTTCTCCATCATCAAGGTTCTAGAACAGTCAATCACTAACCTATTCCTCCTTTCAACAATATCTTTCTATGGTGGAGTTCTTGGTGTTGATGTTTTCCTTTTAATACCTTTGTCATTGCAGAATGTTTCAAACTCTCTTGATGTGAACTCACCTCCTCTATCTAACCTTAGGCATTTTAGGTTCTTTCCTATTTCCTTCTCAACTCTAGCCAAATACCACTTAAACATTTGGAATGCATCAGATTTTTTCTTTAAAAACATAGCAGTCATCATCCGGGAGTAGTCATCTACAAATAGCACTATGTATCTGTCTTCTAAGTAGCTTTATACTTCTATTAGACCACATAAGTCTGTATGGAATAACTCTAGTACTTCATTGGAAGTGTATGTTTTTCTTTTGAAACTAGACTTAGTCATCTTTCCTAGTTGACATTGTTAACACATTTTGTTTTTAGCTTTCTTCAACTTGGGAAATCCTCTGACTTTCTTTTTCCTTCTGATGCTAATCAGATTATCAAAGTTAACATGACATAACTTTTTATGCTACAACCACACATCATCAAGTATAACAAAAAGACATGTTGCATCTTCCATATCTAGGTAAAATAGGTTACTCCTAGTTTGTTCACCCTTTCTTATCAGATTTCCATTAGTGTCATAGATCTTGGTAGTTTTGTTTCCAAATTCAACTTTGCAACCTACATTGCCTAACTGTGATACACTCAATAGGTTGTACTTCAATCCTTCAACATAGATGCATTATCACATGAAATTTTCTCTGTAAGTCTAATAGAGTCTTTTCCTTTTATTTGAAATGGGGCATCATTACCAAATCTAACACTATTTCCATCATATTGAGTAAAGGTAATGAATTTACTTTTGTCTCCTATTATGTGATGTGAGCATCCACTGTCTATAATCCACTCATTATTCTTGTTCACATAGTAAACCAATGCTGTTGCTTCATCTTCATCTTTGTCTGATTCATCCTTCATGGCTACATAGACTACTTCATCATCATTCTCATTAGAGTCTTCTTCAATAATGTAGCATCTCTTGCCTTTCTCTTTGCTATCATCTTCTCTTTTTTTCCTGGAATTATTTCCTTCTTTGTAATCCTTCTTCTATGGACATCTTGTAGCTATATGACCTACTTCATTACAATTGAAACATATGATAGGGAGCTTACCTTTGAATTTTCCTTTAACTCTATGAAATCTCCTAGCTAGTAGTGCTTCTAACTATTCCACATCTTCCTCATCTGTGCTGCTATCACTAGATGCATGTTTTCCTTTTCTTCTTCTCTTGCTTGATGTGTCCCCTTTAGTATCTTTTATTGTCATCTTGGCCTTGAAAGTAGATTCAAGGTTCTAAGGTCTATAGTTATCAAAATTGGATAGCTCAAATGCAACAAGTCTTTCAATTATTCCTTCAAAGGTTAGTGTGTTCCCTTGTACACACCTCAGCTCTTGGATGGCTAAAATTCTTATAGCATAGATGGGAAGTAGAGTTCTTAAGTATTTTCTGATAGCTATTTCTTCTTCCAGTTGTCCACCTAGACTTCTTATTACACTCACCACTCTTTCATTCTTGCAGCATACTGGGCAACATTTTCACCTTCCTCCATCTTTATGTCATCAAACTTCCCTCTTAGACTTTCTCTCTTTGCTCTCTAGACATTTTGATCCCCTCCATATATTTTTGACAAGATTTTCCACATTTTGAATGCAGTGTCACAATCTATAATATCATCATATTCTGCATAGATGAGTGCAGGGACAATCTCCAAAATTGCTAGGTTATGCTCCTTCTTTTTGTTCAAATCATCTACAATAAGAGGTCCTATGGAGTTACATGTTCTATTCCAATTAAGGTTTGTGCATAGTCACCTATAGATCCAAGGTGCAATTTCATCAAACTCTACCATGCAACAAAGTTATCTTTGTTGAGCTTGGGAACTTCTCTCTTGGACATCTTAATCTTCCTGCTTCTAGTACCTTGAAACTAAATCAATAGAAGGCTCAGATACCAATTGTTAAAATTGCTTTAGAATAACCAAGAGGGGGGGGGGGGGGGGTGAATCAGTTATTCAAGATCTAGATGTCCTATTAGAACTTTTCAATAAGTATAGTGAACCCATTCAACCATTCATGCTTTAACTTATCTAGTCAGCAAGTTACTGTAAATCAACATGCAAGTATAACACATAAAAATCAACACATGACACAATGATTTACATGGAAAACCAATTTGGGAAAAACCACCAATAACATGCTACTCAATTTTCACCATTCTAAAGTGATGCCCTATGAAAGGCCTGCCCTGTTAAAGGCTTACAACACACTATTAAATGTGACCTTGTTAGAGGATTTAACCACCCTGTTAGAAGTGGGCCTAGTTAAAGGACTTTAGAAAATTCACTTGGAATGCCACCCTGTTAAAGGATTTACAAATGGCTGTTAGGCCAACCTAAGTCCATAGGATTTTATGATCTAATACAATTGCTAGAGAGTATTATAAAATCTTGACCTGACTACAACATACAACTTATCTTGCTGATCTTAGATCACTTCTCAGCTCATACCCTTGTGTGGCCTTCAATCTCTACAACTCTTAATAGCTTGCCCTCCTTTCAAGCTTTGTCTTATTGAGTCACCATACTCAATGTACCAGTGCAATTATCTCTTCATGACCACTTGTAGAAGCAAAGCCTCTGTGCTCTTCCTTCTCTTAGATGTCTTCTCCTTGACACCCTTCTAACCACTTTGCAAATTTGGCTCTTTTGCAACAACAGTATCAACAGCTCTTTGCTTCTTGGTCTATAAATTCTTAAATAGAAGTCTTGGAGTTCCTTTTCTCACTTGATTCTTCCATTCTTTAATTTCCAATTTGCATGGATTAGGTAGGGTTCATTGCATCTAACCCATATTCTGTTTCCTCTAGAAACTTCTTGAATAATCCTTTAGAATTCCCTCAAAAATGGTTTACATAGGATTCTGTGCCAACAACTCATCATCCTTATCTTCCAACTCATTCAAAAAATTCAATGTAACCACTATGTTAGCTTAGATTTGGCAAATCTTCATCTTTTGAAATAATACAGTAGCTCAACACTATTGAAATACTGGTGCTCTACACATACTGTGTTACTCAACATCAACTGTGTTTTTTTTGATGCTTGGCACCTGAAGATCACTCAACACCAACTAATTTTTTTTTGATGCTCGACACTTGATCTTCACTCGGTACATGAAGATCACTCGACACACACTAGGAATTTCTATTACTCGACTCCTACTGAGAATTTTCTCAACTTCAACTAACTTCCTCGGCACCTACTAAAGATTTTAGTTTAAGCTCTATAGTCAACCTTGTTAAAACTTTTTCCTTCAATGTTTCTAAGTGTGACCAACCTTTGTATCTTTGAATATGTCATCAATACATTACTTAACCATTGTCTTAACTAATCCTTGCACTTCATTACATCATCATAACTCAACCTTTCCCTTAGGCACTCTTGTTACATCTTGGTGATCAAATCCTCTTCATCAATAAACTAAGTGATAGTACTTGGATATTATAAGAAAATATCATCCCTATAAATAGCAGGTTTGACATCAATGACAAAATAATGATTGAAAACATTCTTTTACAACAATCTCCCTCTTTGATCTTTAACAACAATAATGAGCTTCTTCAATCAAATTTCCAACAATGTGACTTTTAAGAAATTCTCGAAGATAGAAGCTAAAGATAAAAACTTGGAGAAAAATGGTAATTTCTATGACCTGAAACTAATTAAAGTCATCTAGAGGAACATGTTGTCATGTATCCATGAGTATTTTATTCTTGATGGTAGAGCAAAGAGAGTCCATAAATTTCACTTTTGTTTTCCTTAATCATTTTAGGCATAAAGAGAAGATCTCCTTTCCATTTTATTTGAAGTATTCTCTTTTTCAAAGCCTCTATGCTCATAGGAAGAAAGATTCCCATTTGTACTTTATGAATGTTTAATATTACTTATTATTATTATTATTTTTTTGTAAAAGAGGGGCCATTAAGCCTTCTTTAGTTTTGGAGAACAAGAGGAAAGTGTCTAGTAATGATCCTAATTCTAAGAGAATTAAGGTTAAAAGAAAGAAGGGAACTACTGATAGAAAGAGTATTAAAAATGTTTTCAAATGGGAGAGGAATAAGAAAAATGTGGAGGAAATCATAGAATCTGAGAATTTTAACAATGATGTCAAAATAGAAATGGGAGACCTTAGTTCCAACCTGGATGGATATTTTGGGAGCAAAGGGGTGTTGACTGGTAAAGATAATGTGGAGGGTAGAAAGGATAGAATTAATGATTCTAATGTTGGGTCAAAAGCTTTAGGGGAGGATGAAGAGAAACCAAGTGTTCACCCTTCCCATTTGAAGAGGAATGATAGTGAGGAGAAAATGGAGGAGGATACTGGTAAGGAAAATGAGGGTAAATACCTTGCTACCAAGGATAATAGCCTAAGTAAAGAGGAAAATGAGGAGAGGATGGAGAAGCAAGATATCTAGAAGAGAGAAAATAGGAGGATAACAACTAAAGGTGAGAAGAAGGAATAATGGCTTAAGGTAGGAATAATAAAGTCTAAACATCCACTCACCAAAGAATAAATGCAGAGAAGGTAATAAGTCTTCATAGCTCCTCCTTACTCACTGTTGTGTCTTCTGGAACCATTGCAACTTTCATCCACCATGTCCTTAGCATTCTCTTCTCCTTGAATGTTGTTGGCACTTAATTTTTAAATTCTTCCAATCATCTTTTAGTCTTAATTAACATGTTAGTTTCAATATAAAAACATGTTTGCAAATAAATATTTATCAAATTAAATTCAAATATAAGAACACACATTTTGATAACTATATGAAATACTGCATACTATATACAAAATTAGTAAAAGATGGCATAGTTTCTACCCATAGGTTTATCATAGGTTTGATAAACATAGGACCACAATTTTTTTGACAAAGAAAAAATAGAGTATGAACAAAGTATCTTAAAACTATCATAAAATAAAGGCAAATTTTGGTCTCATCATCTACCCCCTACTAAACTAATGCTTGTCCTCAAACATTGCACTTCATTGTTAATGACTTGAACTCTCCAATCTCTATCCTTCCTTTTCTATTTCTCTTGAAAGTGTAGTAAAATCCTCTAGTTCTCTCCCACACTTCCCTTTTGTGATCTTCTTGAAGCTTATTGAGTCTATCGACATTGATTTCATATAAAGGCCATATGAGCATTGGAGGTTGCATGGTTAGGGGACACCACAACTTTGGTATGTCCTATTTCCCTAACTCTAAATATTTTGGAACCCTGTAAAGTGCTACTTCCAAGTTAATGGGACTATGTGGTTTTGAATTTTTAAGAGATTTAGGAAATTTGGCCCATCTACTCCTAGCACCAAATCATAGCTCTCTAAAAAGCTAAGTAGGGTAGATTTTCATAATTAGTATAAACTTTAACTCTGGTGGCAAGGATCCTATCCCTTACTTCTAGATTATTCTTTCCATAGGTTAATGTGAACCAATCCCTGAGTACTTCATCCAGCTTGCTACTCTATGCTCTTAAAGGTAAAGGTTTTTTCCTTTCCTCATCTCTATAATTATTTAGTTTCCTATCATAATTTTCTTCATTGGACATCCAGGACATGAGAGCTCTTAAGTGTATATCCCCTATGTAAAGCCAAGGATTCCATTGAGTCTCTGAAGGGGTAACAAAATTATGAACATATAATTCACAAAGTAAATTCTTCTACCAAGGTGGCAGAGTCTGATATAGTTCATAAAATACTTGTGCTAATTTGAACTCTGCATTAATATTCTTAAGAGTTAACATTAATTGAAACAAAAGAAATTGTTCTTTCAAATAGAGAGCATAAAATATTGGTGGTGGTCTACAAGCAATGGCTTGATCAACTAGCTTGAGGGCATGGTCCATTCATTGCTGTTGGCTTGTTAACCATTCCTTTAAATCTGCAATTTCATCACCTTGAGGTATTATAATCTTATTCATTTTTTTCTTCTCTTCTTTCTACAAAGCTTCAACAAATAGATGCTATCCATACAACTGCAAAAGGAGTTTCTATAGGTTGATAGAACCACTGTATTCTTCATGATCTATTTTCCTTTTTCTCTATTCCTACCATAAATGTTCTACAAAACTAGTAATCAATGTTGATCTATTAGGAACAAGGGCAGTGTTTGGATCAACATATTTAGGAACTGGTTCATCCCTACAACTAGAAGTACTTGGTAGGTTTGCTGAGGTATCATCTAGGTTTTCTTTGATTTCATCCCTACATACCTCAGTAGGATTTTTGGGAATACTTGTAATCTTAGGATGGGGAGGAGAGTGATCAGAAACAATTTGTATAGGGGATTCCCTAGTGGATGTTTTAGAAAACATAGAATCTTTAGAAACTTGCCCTCTCATCCTAGGGCTTCTCCTTACAGGGGTTTCCTCTTGTATCATGACCTTTTGCCTACTTTTCCCTTTGGGTGTCTCTATTGTAGGAGTGGTTGTTGCAAGAGTTTTCTTTGTTCTCTTTTGTCTTATAATTGTAGGGTTTGGCTCTTCCTTTTCCTGAACAGAGATTTCTTCCTATAGTTTTTGTTTCCTCTTAGCTCTGCTAGTAGTAGGTTTCAAAGTCTCTTGTATAGGTGAAGGAAAATTTTCTTGAATAGGGATAGTTTCTTGCACATTTTCTTGGGTCTTTTTGGCTTCAGCCTCTTGGTTATTTTTTTCAGCAGACTCACTAGCAGGAGCTACATTTTCCTCACCAGGTTGTTCACTAGGTTTGTAGAGTTTTGGCTTGCACAAATTCTTCCCATGTCATAGGAGATATATCCCTAAGTGACCTCTCTATCAATAACTTTATTAAGGCATGATGAGTAATAGAATTATCTTTTCCTTTCTGAGTCTCTTTTGCAGTAATACAAAGCATATTATACAGGAAATTTGGAATATTTACTACAAGATTATGCCTTACACAAATAAGTAATTTGAAATGGTGTGCATGCAAGTATGAGAATCTTCCTTCACATGTAAAATACTTGATTATGTGCATGGCTAATTCATTGTATGGTGGTGGTAGTGACATTCTCTTGCAATCTTGCTTTGTAATGTCAATTTGAGGATCAGGTGATCTAGTAAATTGAGCTCTTGCTGACCTCACATCATGTGTGCTGGGGTAATGTTCTCCAATTGCAGGCAACCTAGTCACTTCAGCAATGTGTTCTTCTATTGCAATCACCTTTAAACCCCCAAAAAAAGCTTCACCCTCATCAAATGTCCTTGTAAATTTTGCCGTTGTTTCCTCATCAAATGTGGTCAAACTCAGAAAATACCCTAGCCATCCACATGCATTAAACCTTCTCATGATTTCTATGTTCAAGAGTAACACAATTTGTTCCACTGGTTCTCTCCTTTGCAATTGTCCTCCCATTCTTTTAGCACTTCCTTTGTTTACTCTATTTTCCCCCTTTTGAATTCAAGCTTCAAACTGCTTCATTATTTTGTAGACTTAACTCACACTTCTTTGTTTAAACCAGGCAATTAATGTCATAAAAAAATGTTATGTGCAATAATATGACTTTTAATGAAGGAAAAACATAAATATGTGTGAGGATCATCTGAAAATAGGGTTTAGATCACATAAAATTTAAACATAAGTTACTTCACAGCTTGACACAAAATATCATTCAAAAAAATAGGGAGTACAACACCTCACTTGTGTACTTATGGAAATTAATTTTCATTAATGAAGGGAATGTGAAGATTTCGAAAAATCTTTACAAATAAATATAAATGCCATTGGATATTAGTGACCTTCCTTGCCCCCTATTAAATTTGGACAAGAGTGCTTACTTGTCAGACCTAGTATGGGTAAGGGATTGGCATAACACCACCATCATATAAACTATGCAGTATTAAATATAATTAAAAAAATCTATAGAATATAAGTGAATAATAATTTGAAAATGTTATACCTATTGATTTGATTATTTCATGTACCAAAAAGGTGTTGAAAGTGATATCATCATCGATAGCGTCCATCAGCATCTCGCGGGGTTTATTGAAAGAATGGAAAATTGATGACATAGAAAGTGGATGGATGGAAGATAAAGAAATGAGATGAGGTGGATGGGTGGAAGGTAGAGAGATGAGATGGAAAGAAAAAGTGAATAGAAAATTGAACTTTATGTGATCATAAAGTCTTTATTATGAGCATGAACAAAGAGATTAATGTTGAAGAGTGGCAGTCAAAAGGTTGACACCTTTGACTGTAGGAAGAGTTACTTGATTTGTGTTTGAATTCAAATGTTGAAACTGCTGTAGGAAGTCTACTTTTGTTTGGGGCCACTTGTATAATTTCAATCTATTGCCATTGACTAATAGTTTGAAGGGTACTGCATCAATGGTAGTAAGTTGAAAAACTCCATTATCAAAGACATGGCTAATTTCATATGGTCCCAACCATCTTATTTGCAGCTTTCCTAATATATCTTTCAATTTGGAATCATATAGTAATGTCTAGTCACCAACTTGAAATTGTTTACTGATAATATGAGAATCATGCCATTGTTTCCTTTATTTCTATATCAGTTTAGTAGGTTCCAAAGCAACTTTGTGCATCTCATCCAAAGAGTTAAGATTCAAAAGACATTCTCTTTGTGCTATAGGAAGTTCAATATCCAATGCTAATGCTGTCCTTAGAGTTTTATGTTCAAATTCAATAGGAAGCATTTCTACCTTACTATATAAGAGCTCAAATGGTGTGAATCCTATCTTATAGGTTGTTTTGCAAGCTTGAACAACTTCTTGTAATCTGCTGGTCCAATCCCTATAGTGCAAATGGGCTATTTTTGTGAAGATGTTCTCTAGCTCATGGTTTGTGACTTTTGCTTGTCCATTAGCTTGAGGGTGATAAGGACTAGATTTCCAGTGCTTAATATTATACTATTTCATCAAATCTGAGATTAGATTAGAGGTGAATTATGCACCTTGGTTAGTTGGGTACACCATAACAAGTAAAGATCTCTTCATACAAAATTTTAGCAACTTTTTCATCATGAGCATGCTTCATAGCCTTAACTTTAACCCATTTTGTTAGGTAATTAGTGCACACAAGAATATAGAATTTCCCATTAGGTGGAGGATTAATTGGTCCAATGAAATCCATCCCTCATTTGTTAAATGGTGCTAATGCCATCTAAGGATTAAGAGGCATTTCATCTGTTCTTGTTAGCTGGCCCATCCTTTGACACTTGTCACATTTCCTTGTATAGTTCACTACATCCTTGTGAAATGTA
Organism: Cupressus sempervirens; assembly: GCA_028749045.1. Taxonomy (NCBI): domain Eukaryota; kingdom Viridiplantae; phylum Streptophyta; class Pinopsida; order Cupressales; family Cupressaceae; genus Cupressus; species Cupressus sempervirens. Next base: position 538,254,892 of record CM053787.1, on the reverse strand, counting down.
GGCCAATAATAACCAATTGTCAAGATTTTGAAAGCTATTCTTTTTGCTGCAAAGTGTCCTCCACATGGTTCATTATGGAATGCATATAGAACATCATATGTCTCATCTTCTCTTACACATCCTCTCATAACTTGATCAAGTCTAGTGTAAAACAAGAGATTATCTATCCAAAAGAAACAAAAACTTTTCTCTACAAGAAAATTCTTTTCCTTGTAAGAAAATTGTGCTAGTATTTTATTGGTTGCAATGTAGTTAGCAATGTCTGCATAACATGGAGTTTTAACATCAATATGAAACAAATGCTGATTTGGAAATGCATCATCTACCAAAGTAGTGTCAGTATCATCATGATGGATTCTTAATAAATAATCAGCTACAACATTGGCTTTTCCAAGCTTGTCAACAATAGTTATATCAAATTCTTGCAACAATAGTAACCATCTTGCTAACCTACCTATTATAGCAGGTTTATTCATGAGATATTTAATTGCTGCATGATCAGTATGAACAAATATGGAATAACCAGTTATGTAATGCCAAAATTTGTTAAGGGCATAAACTACTGCTAGCAATTCTGTTTTAGTCACAATGTAGTTCAGCTCTGGTCCATGAAGGCTCTTACTTATATAATAGATTGAATTTTCAAGATTTTGGGATTGCTGTGCTAGGATTGTACCTATGGCATAATCAGAGGCATCTGTATATATATGAAAAGGTAAATTCCAATCAGGGCCTTGTAAAACTGGGGCTATAGTTAGAAGTTTCTTAAGCTACATGAAGGCTTCATCACATTCTGATGTCCAACTAAATTTAGCTTCTTTTGTGAATAACTTATACAAGGGACTAGCTATTTTGCTGAAATCTTTTATAAAACATCTATAATATCCAACATGACCTAGAAAAGATCATACATCTTTTGACTTTGTAGGTATGGAAAATGTTTGAATTACCTCTATCTTAGTTGGATCCACTTGTATTCCTACAACAAATATGAAATGCCCAAGTACTACACCTTGCTGCATAAGCAAAAAACACTTTTCACTGTTAAGTGCCAAATTATGTTCTTGAAATCTGACTAAAACCTTTTTAAGATTCACCATTTCTTCCTCAAAAGTGACTCCAAATGTTGTGAAGTCATCCATATAGATTTCCATATAATCATGTGATATATCAACAAAGATGCTAATAACAACTCTTTGAAACATTATAGATGCATTACATAGACTAAATGGTATAATAGAGTATGCAAAAGTACCCCATGGACATGTAAATGTGGTTTTGTCTTGATCTTTAGGAGCAATACTAATTTGATTATAGCCACTATACCTATCTAGAAAAGAGAAATATTTCTTTCCAGCTATTGTGTCCAAAACTTGATCTATGAATGGTAAAGGAAAATGATCCTCTTTGGTAGCTTTGTTCAACTCTCTGCAATCCACACAAATTCTCCATTTTCTTGCCTTTTTAGGCACTATAACCAGGGGTGACACCCATCTACTATTAGATATAGGATAACTAAAATCAGCATCAATTAATTTTTGAAATTCAATTTTAACTATCTCTCTAAGGCTTGGATTTATCCTTCTTTGGGGTTGACAGAGTGGTAGACAACCTTCATTGATGTATATCCTATGAGTGGATAGTGTAGGACTCAACCCTTTCATATCACTATAATCCCATGCAAAGTCCTTTTCATGCCTTTGAAGCAATTCTTTTAATTGTTTCATCTGTGTGGGTGCTAACTTAGGATTAACATGGAGATTATGACCTCTAGTTAGTTCAATAGTGGTGGTGGACTCTATCATAGTAGCTTCAGAGATTGGACTTGCTTCTAATTCATAAGGTAAAAGTGGATAAAGAATTTTAGGTTCTTTGAGAAAAGTACAATTCTTATCACATTTCTCATATGTTATTAATTCCAACATAGAACTTTTGGATATATCTTTTTCTACCACACAACTATTAGTGAGGATACTTTGAAGTACTAAATCTTCCTCTTGCAATTTTAGAAAAGGCTATTTATGCAACATCATGAGCTGTGCTATAGAGTTTAACTCTTCTTCTTCATCCCCTAAATCTGGCCAAATAGATGTACTTAAATTCGATAATGGTTGGGCTGGAGGATATAAATAATATTTATTTTTTGCTTGGCCATTTGATATGGTCATATTCCCTAATTTGCAAATTATGTTGGCATCGGCTATGGCTAACCATGGTCTACCTAAGATAATAGGGTAACTAGATAGATTAACTTTGGGGGATAAAATGATGAAGTCTGCAAGGTATTCTAAAGAATCTAAGGTTACAACTATGTTTTCTATCATCCCATCAAGGGTGATAGTAGAACTATTCGCAAGTTGCAGAATTGTTGGTGTAGCCCTTAGTCCTTCTATTTTCAACTTCTTCATGGTATCCTTGGTCAAAACATTTATAGCAACTACAAGATCTATTAAAGCATTTTTAACAAACTAACCATTTATATTAACATTCACTATTGGACTTCTTGGATCATAATATTTTGGTGTAATCAATTTCCCTAGCATGATGTCAACCAGTTGTCCCACAACATGGACTATAGTGGGGTCCTTTTTCTTCCTTCCAGATTTCTTCAAGCAGGCTTCCTTAATAACTTTTCCATAAACTAGAACATCTTTAATGGCTTGAAACAAAGGTATTTGGACATGCATGTTTTTCAACTAATCAACAATATTAAAAGGTTGTTCCTCTATTTGTTCATGTTTCTTTTGTATCAACTTTTGTGGAAAAAGAGGTTCTATTGCTGGTTGAGCTGGGGTTGACATAGTAACATTGGTTGAATCAACATTTTTAGCAACTGAGGGTTCTGATGCTACAGGAGAGTTTGGTATTTTAGTTATAAGAGGCAATTTAGGTGCTGGTAAAGTTGTACCAGATCTCAGATGTATATCAGCAACATTCAAGGTGTAAGTGGGATATTGCTGAGCATCAACACTATACATGGGCTGCTATGACTATTGGTGTACACTCGAAAGTGTTCCACTCTAAACCCTTCTATCCAAATGATTCCATGAGTTTGGAATGCTTGGATGCCAGATTAGAGCTCCCTATCATAGAGTGCAAGAGAGTGTATTTCAAGTACAAGGGCTCTCAACTAAGCCTTAGGAATGCTCTTCTTGCTAGTAAACCATGCAATGGGAGGTTCCAAAGATAAGATGCAAGAATGAAAATGTCTCAAGGAGTTCCTCAAGAACGCAATGCAAGTATGGAAACTAAGCTAAGATGAGAATGCAAAATGTAGCTATGCTAAAACATGTATGAGAGTGTTACAATCCAAATATTAAGCTATGTGAGATAGATTATTTCAAAATAGAAGCTAAACTAACATGCAACATGAACCTAAGCTAAAATGCTATGGTATGAGAGAATGTAGACAAGAAATAGAAGTTCTCCACAAAGCTCTAAAGAAACCTGTTAGAAAACCTACAAGATAACAATACTCAAAAGATGGATCCTTTGAGGGGGAAAGCTCTCTCCCTTTTAAAGTCGTATGAATTGTAGAGATCAAGATGAAGATGGTGGATGATCAATAGTGGAATTCAAAAAGAGGAGTAATCCATGTGCACACACAAGTCAACCAATAGAATTAAGTTGACTTGTCATATAAGACAAAAGTCACAAAACTTTTAATTGCAAAATAGAAAAAGGACTTTATGCATGCACTTTAAGTGGGTTAGAAGAATGTGGTCTTTTATTTAATTAAAAGGGGACATGTTCTTTTAATCAAATAATGAACTTAGGATAGCATAGTCAAACTATAGGTTATAATCAAATTGATCAATTATTAGCAATTTGGTCTAGGTAAATGATTTAATTAATTTAGCCAAAATGCTAAGAAGGGAGCTAATAGTCTAGATGATCATTTTTAGGTGATTACGGTTGGCTATTCGGGTTTAGCTTAGGTTGTGTAGGTAACTATATTTTCTTTTGAGGTCCAAAGTTTGTACGTGGGGGCATTAGAGCAGGTTTTTGAACTAGAGGTGGTAATTGTGGAGCACCAGTATTTTGGATAGGCTACTGTTGAGATCCCCTCCATTGGTTTGTAGATTGCAAATTCTCTTGGGGTAGTTGCCATTGGTTTTGTTGGTTTTTCCATTAGTTCTATTGGTTCTACCATTGGTTACTCTATTGGTTAGGCCAAGGTGGTTGGGAATTCTGAGGCCATTGGGATTGTTACTGACTATTTTTCCCAACATTGTTCCAATTGGGTTAATTTTATGGAGGACCTTAAGGATTATGATTTTTCCATTGATTACCATATGAATTTGAATTTTGCAAGGGGTCCTGAGGCATACCTTGAAATTAGGCCCATGGTTAGCATTGAGACACAAATAATACTTTCTCATTATCTCCATGTATCTTGATGTACTCAGTTGGAAGATGCTAGTTCTCCATGCTTGCACCAGTTTACATTGGCAACCCTTCTTCTACTTCCAACAATGAGGGCAATATTTAGTTAGTTGTAACTTAACTTTGGATTGATTTTTCTTTATAGTCATTGTGTCTAGATGTGTAGTGAAATCATTGATGACATCTTGTTTGAAATCTAACAATAGGTTAGATATCTCAAGCTTTGAAATGCCTTGATTGATTCCTTTAGTGACTGTAGAATAAGGTCTTTGGCCTTTCTTCATGGTTGACCTTGAATAGTTCTAATAGATATTCTTGAGATCATCCTAGGAAGCTTGATATATGTCACCACCAACCATTAGGTCCAATGCTTCTAAATAGTCATCATTCACACCTCTCAAAAAAACTAGCTTTTGTGAATCTTCAGACAACATGTGCTGAGGGTTCTTCTGTACTATATATGAGAAATTTGAAACATAATCTTCCAATTTTTCTTCCTGCTTCTATGATATCCTAAAGATATCATCCCCTCTTGAACTAGATGCTTTGCAATATTCTTTATATTTATCCAAAAATAGAGCTTGCATCTCATCCCAACTTCCTGCTGCATTGGCTCCTAAGCCCATGAACCATCGCAGAGCTGATTCTTTCAATGTTGCTGGAAACAATTTAAGCTTATGGGCATCAATGTTGTCATCAAAACTATGACAAAGGATATCAAATTCAAACAATAAAGTATCAATATCTTTAGTTGCTAGGCCATAGAACTTTGGAAGAGCAGCGGGAGGTATGTTCTTAAGATTAGCATTGGTTACAAGACTTGGAAGAGGAAATGGAAAAGTAGGTTGTGCCATGACTGGAGGTATCATATTATGAGGTTTTTGTTGAAAAGGGACATTGGGTACTGGATGATTAGCAGTTGGTGGGTTTAGAGTAGTCCTATCAAGAAAACTAGCCAATACTTTGATGAAGGGTTGAAGACCACTTATATCTCTTGGTGACTCTTGATGATTATGCTATGGGAAAAATAGGGTTTGCATCTTCAAAATGTAGCTCAACTTCTTCTTCTTCAATTTCTTCATTCAAATTAATAGACTCCCCTAGAAGAAATTTTCCATATTCATCTCATCATCTTCCTCTTCAATGCATAAATTAAATTTTTCACATTGGTGAAAGAAACTTCAAACTGGAGATTTCTAAAAAAACTTTATCTAAGAACTATGACTCAAAAATGCTCCTAGCTTGACACAATCCTCCACAACGGTGCCAAAAATGATTTGACTCACAATAGGTGTATCATAATAATGCTCTAGCTTAGGAATAATATATTCAAACTAAGGATGATTTTTCCTACTATGAGTAGCATTTGATATTGTCAACCTAGGGACATATACTTGAAATGGTCGGCATAGTATGTGCACTAGGTCTCTTAATGAGTCACCAAGATTATGCTGTAGGAAAGTAAAATACAAGGAAAAGAGCTTACACTATTGCTGTAGGAAACTAACACACTTAACTCTACGAATACTAGAAATACAATGAAAGGATAACAAATATTCCAATTTAGTTCATCCACAATAACTATTCTCACATATGCTGTAGGAACATTCACAAAGTGCGATGCTACAGGAAGGAACTTACAACTTCTAATTATGAAACTAATAATGCTTGGAAGTAAATCTATTCTATCCTAATCTAATCCACCTTCCAAGTGGGCCCCCTTGGTCAACTTCACTAAACTACTAACACAAGATAGAAGCAAAAAACTATTTAATTAGATTTTAGAAATTCATTACATAACACAGAACTGTAAAAATACAACTGTAAAAGTTAACAATCTATTCTCTTAAACTATTTCTTCTAATTGGTTAAAAACTTAACACACTTGGGTTGATTCCTATATATATAGGAAATCAACATTTATTCCATAACAAAAAAGTAAATGACCTAGCATTAAATCTGCAAGAGAGAAAATAGGAGGATAACAACTAAAGGCGAGAAGAGGGAATAAAGACTTAAGGTAGGAATAATAAAGTCTGAAAATTTTCTTGCCAAATCATAATTGCAGAGAAGGTAATAAGTCTTCTTAACTCCTCTTTACTCACTACCATGTCTTCTGGAACCATTGCAACTTTCATCCACTATGACTGCTTCTTAGCGTTCTCTTCTCCTTGAATGCTGTTGGTGCTTAACTTTTGAATTCCTCCAATCATCTTTTAGTCTTCATTAATAGGTTAGTTTCAATACAAAGACATTTTTACAAATAAAAATTTATCAAATTAAATTCAAATATAAGAACACACATTTTGATAACTATATGAAATACTGCATACTATATATAATATTAGCAAAAAATGGCATAGTTTCTACCCATAGGTTTATCATAGCTTTGGTAAACATAGGTCCACAAATGTTTTGACAAAGATAAAAATAGAGTATGAACAAAGTATCTTAAAACTATCATAAAATAAAGGCAAATTTTGGTCTCATCAATTAGTATGGACCAAGCTTCTACATCTATCGAGTGCATGATGATGCCGAGCATTGATAATGGATGCCAAGTATCAAAACCTCATCGAGTTAATCTTCAAAACTCGAGTTTCTACACTTTGGCTGACTTTGTAATATTTGTGTAAACTTGTATTATGATCGACTTTGTAATTATGTAATTGGATTGGTAAATATGTAATGTATTGTATCTAAATCCAATATATATAGAAGAGAAGTAATGTAATCATTAAAGAAGAGTAGAAGAGATAATTATAAAGGCTACAATAGTATAAGGAGTAGAAAAGATTTATCTATCACAGAAAGGTGATTTGTGTACTTAAAGGAATCTCATTCAACAAACCAAGTTATAGATCAGAGATCAACTACTACTTCATCTTAATAGGTGGATCAATCAAATCCTTTAACAAGATAGACCTAATAGTCTTATGTAAATTTCTTTACCGAGCACATACTTTATTATATGTTTGTAAATCCTTTTGTGAGGTGGACTTAGTAGTCCTTATTGCTCCTAACAGGGTAGATCATGAAAAGTGATCATTGTAAGCCTTACTAGAAAAACTTTATACTGTAGTACTAAATCTTGTGGATATCATCCCCACCCCAATTTTACTTTCTATTTGGAAGGTTTGTGGGTCACCAAATTTTGTGTGTTAAAGTGTTGTGTATGCTTTCATGTTTTTAGTTTCTCATGCATGCAATTGGATCAGAATATACATAAGGATTAACTGCTAATCAAGGATAAAGTTTTATAAGTTACTGATTCACCCCTCCCATCTTAGTAACTTAGCTTTTCATAATATTTCCAACAATTGGTATTAGAGCATTGTGGTTCTCAGTGAAAATTCTAATAGCTTGAGAAAAGATCAAAGACAATGGAGGTATTCAAACTTGACAAGGCTATTCACAATGAGAAGCTAGATTTGGAATTGGCTATTGAACAAATCAAGAAAGAAAAAGAAAAACTCTCTCAATCCTTGAAAAGAAGAAAAGATCTTGCAATCTAGATGAATGATTTCACACTACATTAAAGAAATAATTGAAGACATTCATTTAAGAAATTTAGATGAAGCTGGTAAAGCAATCAAAGAAATATTGGAAAAGAATAGTACTCTTCAAGAAGAAGTAAGAAAACTAAGAAAAGAGTAAGAAATTCAGTCAGTAAGATTGTGTGAAGTCATAGAAGAGAGAAAAAAGATAAGAGAAGAGATAGAAGGAAAGAAAAATAAAATTCAGCACCTATCCCTTCAACAAGTAGATCTCATTGATCAACTTACTAATGCAAATGAAGAAATCATGAACCTAAAATTAGAGAATGAAAGATTTCAGAATGATCCAAACATTGAAAGACAAACCAATCAAAGAATGATGAAATCCCAAGCAAAAAAATTAGTTGAATGAGAAAATTCATTATAGAAAAAAAGGAAAAGTAGGAATTGGATATATAGAAGAATTTGAATCATTCAAGCAAGGAGCTCAAAGGAATAAAAAACCTACTTACAATCACTATGGTAAGATAGGTCATACTTTAAACAAATGTTGGAGTAATGGGAAAGAAAAATTCAATGGAAAATGCTACAATTGTAATCAACATAGTCATAGAGAAAATGAATGCAAAGAAAAACCAAGATTTGAAGGCAAATGTCACAAATGTAAGAAGAATGGGCACAAATCATCAAACTGAAAAACTAAGATATTGAATCTAGAAAAATAGATTGTGAAAGCTATATTTGGTTGGGACTATGACACTTGGTGAAGATGTCGTTACTATAGAGAATTTGGACACATTGGAATGAATTGTGTAAAGCATCACATGAGGAAAATAGATACTACCAAAAGATGCTTCATCTGTACAGAACTTGGTCATCTTGCTATGAATTGTATGAATACTAGAGGAATAAAAGATGAAAAGAAGGCAAAAGTTGATAACATCAAAAAATAAATGAGATCTACTGAGAATGCAAGTCCAAGAAATCATGATCAAGTCACTCAAGAATTGGGTGATTCCACCATTTCCACTTGATTTATTAAAGGAGAGTTAGAACTAGGCTACTAAAGAAGACATCTAAATCAATTCTAGTTGACAGAACAAAAGATCCATATTAGCATTCAAGATGTAAAAGGATCACCAAGTAAGAGGTACTAGTTACTATCGAATTACCTTCCTTACTAAGCAAGGTCAAGTTACAGACTCCACCGAGTGAGGTCAGAAGTAACTAAATCTTATATGGTTATCAAGTGAGAAAAGACTCCACTAAGTATTCAATGCAAGTAAACTGGATGATAATCTATCAATTTGATCTAACATTCATACTAGGAATTTATGATGAAATTTGATAAAAGGAGTCAAATGAAAATCATTTTTTCATCATGAATTTTTGAGAGCTATTTGCATAGAGCAATCTTCAAGAGCACTCAAGTGATTTGAGTGAATTGTTACCAAAAGTTTTTGAACTCTTTTAAACCCTATTGAGCAAAGATGGTAGCTACCAACAATAAGGCAAAAAGAGGTTCAGACATGTTGGTTCAAGGTGTGGAATGGAAGGTGCTAGATTTCAAGCTTGCTCCTACCATTGTAGAAACCCTAGATCCAAGCAGAATGCAATATCAAATCCCACCAAAGGTACTCTTAATCAATGACATCCATTCTCATTTCAAATTTACAATTTAGGATATTGGTACACTAGATATGGATGAGTGTTTGAAGGAATTATGTGTTGATGGCATGTTGAAACCTGAACACCAACATCTAGAAGCTAAAGGTTTGACACATATTCCACATATGCCATGATATTTTCAAATTAAATGGATAAGATACATCCTTAGTCATGTGCATAATAGTCAGTTATGGTTGGAGCAACTAATTTTGATCACAAAGAAGATGATCCATAGGATCACCGATCTCCCCATGTTATCAATAGCCAAAATGACCAAAAGCCTAAGTTGAGTTGAACTGGAAAAGAAAACCCTAGTTGAGTGGGATGGAAGGGGAATGGAAATAAGAAATGTGACCAACATGGAACTAAAGTTTAGCATTCACATCATCACACATAAGATATATAGCTCTAGTAGTTTGAACAGTGTGTCATGTGAAGCTGTGGATTTGGCTTACAAGGTAGTCAAGAATAACCTTTCTCTTGACCTTGCCGAGTTACTATTGAACCAGTTCAACAAAAATATGGAGAGCATCAAGAATTCAAAGAACAATCCATCTATGTTTTTCTCACTCTTGATATGTTTATTTTTCTATGTTCAAAAATTCTTTCCATTAAAAGGTACTATTCTTTGGAGGAATGATGTGCCAGTCCTTTATTAGATTAATGAATACATTGCTAAAATGGGAGAGAATTATAAAAGTATCATGGACAATTACTTTGATAGATTTAAGGAGAAAATGAATAAAAGATTGTGAATCCCTAGGAAACTAGTTAATGATTATAAAGATGATGTTTATTTTATGGTAGATAGTGACAAGGTGTATATTCAGGCAGTAAGGCCTAGAATTGCATGGGTAAAACCTCTAGGATATGAGGTGAATATTGATGAAATGAAAGACATAATTGAGGCATTGATAAATGAGCTAGTGGATCCTAAGGCTACTTACTTTGGTGCATATGATGAGGCAAAGGCTAGGATAGAACTAGAGATGATACTTCCTTAGGTAGTGAACAAGGGCAAGAATAGGATTGCCAAACTAAAAACTAGTTCTACTCTTCTATTAATTGAAGGAAAAGGCGAGGATGAAGAAGTAGAGGATGAAGAAAAATTAGAGGAAAAGGAGCCACTGAAAAAAAGGGTAAGGTAATCATTACCAAGCCTGCCAAGACATCCACTACTGTGTTCACAAGGAGATGCTCTAGGAAGAAAGCAGATACAGAAGGAGGAGACAATTTTCAAGAGGTCTCCACCCACATTTGAAGAAAGAATGAAAGAATTGGAATCAGGTTCTAGAATTACAAACTTCAAAGCACTAAAATATGAGACTAGGACTATTGATGAGCAGAAATAGATAGAAGATATATTAATATCCAAGATGGGTAAGTGGAAGTACTCATATGATAAACTTACTCAACAGATTCTAGATGCATTGATGAACAAAATTAAGCCAAGATGAGAACATGCAATACAAACTATAAAAAATATATATGAGTAGACCTTAAGGAAACTTATTCCAAATTTTAATGACAAGGGGGCAATATAATCTTTAAAGAAAAATGAATAAAAGTTAACCTTAAGATTTAATACTTGTCTTATTCTATTGAAAGATATTGAGCATGCTGTGAAGAATGCTACAAATACATGGAAGATTGTCTATCTTCTTCACAAACTGAGTATTTTTTTTGTAAGTGTAAGTGATAAGGATCATGATGATGATTAGGAGGATTAGGAGGAGAAAAATGATGAAGAGGTAACTCATTTTGATAATATAGATGATGAAGAGGAATAAGAGAAAGAGGCTACTATGGATGATACACAAGATACTAAGGAGACCAATCTAGTTAAGATTATTGCAGTGGTCATAGCCTCACTTACTCATTCTCCTAGAAAAACATTGATGACATCAAGCCTAGAGATAGCCTTAGAAGGATTGATTATGACCAACACTACAAGCACAAGCACTCAATCAATCTTTCCACCAATCTATCTCAACACATCATTGACTAAAGTGCCAAGCACTTCATCTATCAAGCTACAAGTTCTACCCTCTACATAAATTTTGGCCACAACATGTATTCCTACCACCATTATTTCAATAAGTGTAGTATCCATTTTTTTAGTGAGTCCTACTATTTCAACAATTGAACACCTTGAATGAGAACATTAACAGTCTGGGTGAATCACTGATGAGTGCTAGATTTGGTGGGGAAAAGATGGAGAAGGCCAACTTGGACATTGGGAAGGCTAAGGATGATTTGAAAGAAACCAGGGATTCAGCGGATGCTCAGAACTAGGACTAGGAGGATGCAGACAATTGGAAGACCAATGAAGCTGCAAAGACCCTGTAGGTTCTTGATAGAGAGAACTAATAGTTAGTGCTTTCTTGTTGTCCCATATTTTCCTAGTGTAGCTAGTGTTTTGTTTCCTAGCCGCATGCCAGTTGTTTGGGTTTGGTTTTTGATAAGTAGATACATTGTTGCTGGACTTCTCTTAATATTTCTATTTCAGATATGTTGTAAAAACTCTTAGGTTTTAGGATCCCTATAAAACCTATTTTACATAATGAAAAATAATTGTTTCCATTCCTAGTATACAAGCAATAAGTACAAGGATAGTTGAGACCAAGCCTCAACCGAGCACAAATTTTTTGGGTAAAGGCAAAGAAAAGGAGGAGGATATAGATCTTGATGAGGAGATTGTCATTCCTAACTGGGACATCTAAAATCTAAATCCTGATCAGATGTAAACTTTTCATGAACTTCTTTAAAAGAAAGCAAAGTAGTAAAGGCTAAGAGAAGAAAGAAAGAAATAGTTTAAGATCATTGAAGATGCTAAGAACATTCTAGTAGAGGCTCTAGGTATAGAGGTTGATACTTCTCAACCAATTTTGTATCAGTTGGCAGAGGTAGTCTAGAAATATAATGAAGATTTGGATGGATAGGATAAATTATTACAAAAAATTGAGAAAAAGTTTGAGAATAAAGTTCTAGAGCTTATTGCTCAAAAAATTGCCATTCATCAAGTAGAGCTATCTAATATCTTAGGCTCTCTAGAAACCTCTTGCATTAATGTTTCTTTACTTTTTGGTAAATAATGTGATACATCAATTTTCAAAAAATAAATAAGAGAAAAATTGTCTAAAATTGATGAAAATATGAAGCCAACTGCACAAAAATTGCAGGTTGACCTGAATTCTAGCTCTGCTCACTTCAAGAGGATTAGATTTTTGATAGATATGCAGGTAGAGCTACTCAGAGAAGAAGCAAAAATTAGATCAAATTTGATAGATATTTAGAATATAATTCTCCCTAACATAGATGCACTATAGAAGCATATTTCACATTAAAAAATGCTCATCTATGACAATAATTTCTCCATTGTAGACTACATGATTGAATTGTTAGCAGAAGTGCAGATTGCATTGTACACATGCAAAGTCTTGTAAGAGAATTTGGACAAGACTTTGGCACTTATCCTAAAGGTAAACTCATATTTCTTATCTCATTTTGGTATTACTATGTAAATACATATAGCAAAAAATCTTTGGCATTAATGTCAAGAAGGGGGAGAAGATATAAAAGGGAAGAAGATTGGATAAGCTGTAAAAATAGAAAAGGGAAAAAAATAAAAAATGATTAGAGAAGATGTGTATTGTATATTGTATGTATAGTATACTATAAATTATGTATGGGGGAACATTACCATTTAAAAAAATATATCTTTTACAAAATCAATTTTGAAAAATCTCAAAAATAGTATACTCTACTGACTTGGAGACATAAGGTGATGGACAAAGATATTCTTGAATTTGGTTTTTATTGATAAGTGTTTTTGTCACTAATGCCAAAGGGGGAGATTGTTGAAATTCCAGTCATGTTTGTTATTAGTGACATATACTTATTCAAATTATAAGCTTATACCAAGCAAATTATACAGTCAATAGTGTTTACCAAGCATTTTAGTTGTTACCGAGTTCTATAGTTGCTACCGAGTCCTTTGGACAGATTTCAATTTGCACCAAGTAGTTACTACTAAGGTGATGATCAATAGAGTAAACTGAGCATCTTAGTGTATGCTAAGTTTACCAGTGCAAACCAAGTTGGGCAGTGCTTGCCAAGTTCATAGTTGGTGTAATGCGAGTCTAGTGTTAACTAAGTTACTCAGTGTTAACCAAGTGACTCAATTTATACCAAGCTCAAGGTGATAGCACTGACCAAGCTATGCAGTGTGATTAAAATGATTCAGTTTATATGCCAAGTTTCATAGTATTCATTAAGTCACTAGAATAGATCAAGCTCAAGACTACTTGGAAGTGATCATTATGGACTAAGCTGCTACATCTATCGAGTGCATGATGATGCCAAGAATTGATAGTGGATGCCGAGTATCATAACCTCACCGAGTTAGTCTTTAGAACCTAAGTTTCTACACTTTGGCTAAGTTTTTAATATTTGTGTAAACTTGTATTGTGGTTGACTTTGTAATTATGTAATTGGATTGGTATATATGTCATGTATTGTATCAAAATCCAATATATATAGAAGAGAATTAATGTAATCATTAGAGAAGAGCAGAAGAGCAAATTACAAAGGCTACAATAGTATAAGGAGCATAAAAGATTTATCTATCATAGAAAGATGATTTGTATACTCAAAGGAATCTCATTCAACAAACCAAGTTGCAAATCAGAGATTAGGTACTGCTTCATCCTAATAGGTGGATTAGTCAAATACTTTAATAAGGTAGACCTAACAATCTTATGTAAAGCTCTTTACTGAGTGCATACATCATTGTATGTTTGTAAATCTTTTTGCAAGGTGGACCTAGTAGTCCTTATTTCTCCTAATAGGGTAGATCATCATAAGTGATCATTGTAAGCCTTAACAAACCAAGTTTATACTATAGTACTAAAGCTTGTGGGTATCATCCCCACCCCATTTTTACTTTCTATTTGGAAGGTTTGTGGGTCACCAAATTTTGTGTGTTAAAGTGTTGTGTATGCTTTCATGTTTTTAGTTTCTCATGCATGCAATTAGATCATAATATACATAATAATTAATTTCTAATTAAGGATAAAGTTTTATAAGTTATTGATTCACCCCTCCCCTCTTAGTAACTTAGCTTGTCATAATATTTCCAACACCATTCCAACTCTTGATCCCTCCTTAGAACTTTCCCCATCAAAATACATATTCCACAAGTTCTGTGAATCCATACAACAAGTAACTTCTTATGAAATTAGTGGTGGAAACTTTTCAACTTCTTGCATTTCTAGTTTAGCTCTAAATGCATTAACATCTATGTACGAGAAACACGTGGCATCATTGTCAACACTATCTCCAAAAACATAAGTAACCCTTGGCTCTCTATCAATCTTGATAGCTTTTTCACCTATATGGAAAGTGGCATATGACAGGTCACATTGCAGGGAAGCTTTTCAACTTCTTGCACGTCTAGTTTAGCTCTAAATGCATTAACATCTATGTCCAAGAAACATGGCATCATTGTCAACACTATATCCAAAAACATATGTAACCCTTGGCTCTCTATCAATCTTGATAGCTTTGTCACCTATATGGAAAGTGGCATATGACAGGTCACATTGTAGGCTACCTCCCATTGCAACACTCCATTTTATAGAGAGTAACATTCCATAATGGGGAGGAATATCAACTACAAGTACTATCATAGTTATCTCAACCTCAGGATATTTAGCTAGTCTAAAAGGAAATGCATTCATGGTATCTATAATAGACACTCCCCTTGCATCCATTTCTCTACACCTACCTTGTTTTATTTTTACTTCTAAGCCTAGGGCTTCCATAAATTTGAAAGGCATTATGGTGTTTGAAGCTCTTGAATCTATCATGCAATTTTTAAGGTTCGACCATTTATGACTAGATTGAGGAAGAAAGGATCAATGTCTTGTAAATAGGCTACATATGAATTGTCCAAATACATATGAGGTATTTGGGACATGACTCCATTATCTTCTACTACAATTATGATTGTTGCATGACTATGGGATTTTTCTCAATAACAATGCTATTTCCTATCCCACCCAACCAAGCAAGAGCTTTATTTTTATGTTCCTCTATTGTAAACATTTTAGACAAGGGGACTTTAACAATAATATGAGATAACATGGATATCATGTCAATAGGATCATAAATAGTAGGCTTAATAGAAATACCTAGAGCTGATAATACTTAAGTGGTAGGCCCTACCATTTTCTTATTGACATCATGTTCTGATTTCTTTTCTTGTAGACTAGCTTTGACTGTTTCAACATTTTGAAATTGAACTTTCTTTTTAGGCTCCCATTTATATTTCTTACTATCCTTGAATTTGACTATCAATGTATTATCTTTCTTATTTTCATCAATTATCTTATGATTAATATCTTTGATAAAGATGCCAGATGGTTTACTAATATCACTATTGAAAATTCTATTTCTTAGATTGTAATTACTATGCACTTGAGATATCATATCTGTAGTGATTCTCTCATTCACTTCCTTAGATGGTTTTCTCAAATTTATGTGACCAAAACTTGATAATGTAGTGAAGACCTTATCCTCATCATGATCTTCTTCATCTAAAATATTTTTTGATGGTGTAACTGATAAACATTTATCTAATCAACAACATTATTTTCATGCTCTTCTAAATTAGATTCATCAAAATCATCACACAAATTTACCATATTATAACTGACATCCTCATTTCCTTTTTCCTCCTCTCCCTCTTCATTTGCACATGCTGATTTGTAGAAAATGATTGAGCTAATACACAATAATTAGGGGAATGAGGAGACTGACGTACAACACAAAATGGTACATCACCTGTCATGTTGAAATAATTTCTTTGTAGATGGTCAGGAGTACCTTTGTCCTCAGTGTTTTGAGTAGGATTGGGGATAGGCTTGCCATATTTCCACTTAGTGGTATATGGATAATTTTTCATTCTAGGATGCCTATTATAATGGTTGTTAAATTAAGGCTTATCATCATTATTCTTCTTATTTGCATTATTTGTTGTTGATGGATTCATATTTTTCAAAAAATTCAATACTTGACCCATTATATTCTCCTAGAGTTTCTTACCTGAAATAGGTTTATCACTTTATTTCTTATTGTTCCTTGGATTGAACAATTTAGGATCATCTCTCCTTCCTAACTTACCAAAATCCTTTCTGTTGTTCTCAATATTCACTACAATTCTATAAGCATCTCTTAGGGTCCTAGGATCATTGTCTCTGAGGGTATAGGTCATCTTACTATCAAATGCATTAAATTAAGTGGTAAGACAAACATCCTCTCCTAACCTCATCACTTGGAAGATCTTGTACATCCCTTTTTAAAATCTCACATTGAAATCAAATGTGGACTCATTAAGGTTCTTCTTTATATTATTGAAGTCATTCAAAATGAAACCAACATTAGTATTATCTCCATACTATTCCTTAAAATATTTCCCCAAGTCATTCCATGAACTAGTGCTATCATCAGGTAATCTTATGAACTAATCCCTAGCATCCTCTGTTAGTGAATGTACAAAAAGCTTCATAACCACATCTTCATGCTCAACTTCATAATTATTGAGCATGTCTACAAATTTTCTAAGGTGCTCTTCACTAGCAATGACATTTTTTCCTAAAAAATTTGTAACCTTATCTCTAAGATCATTGGAAATAGGATGTGGAAACCTAGGGATTCTTAAAAATGACATTTGTTTATACTTTTCCATTTATATGGGTCTTCTCTGAAAACCAAAAGCATTTGATGTACTTGCTATAGTTACTTGATTTTGGATGGGGATCTGTGGTTTTTGGATTTTATAAATAGTAGGGATTTGACTACTTGTGGTAGAAGATGAGGTAGGGGTTGACTGAGAGACATTTTGGCTTGGTACTATTAGTCCACAAGTGGGAACATAAGGTGCAACTTGAGTGGAAATATTTGGCTATGAAGCTAAAGTAGAATTAGACTTAATGAACTAGATTTTTCTTCTGGTTTCTATTGCCTATGCTTCATTCTCCACTTTCTCAAGATCCTTAGCTAAATCTTCTTTCTCCTTCTTTGCTTTCTCTAAATCTAGGTCTGGCTGAGACATGACTTGACTTGCTGATTTGCTAGGAATGGCTTGAGGTTCATTTATTTGGACTCCTACAACCTTTTTCTTACCCTTGTTAGGGTGTTTCACAGTCCATTCTATAACTTCTTGCTCACTAGGTTTGTAGGATTGGACCTGGGCTAAGACAGGTACTTCTTTTTCCTTCAAGAGATTTTCTTGATCTTGGAATTTAGATCTTAACACTTCAACATCTCCAAATACATCTGATGTACTTTGGATGATTCTCTTCCAATTTTTTGTTTTACTCCTTGAGAACAACCATTCTTTTGAGAAAATTATCTCTTTTAATAAGAGTATACATGGTTATTTTCTCTTTCTCCTTTTCCAAATGAATGCATTTGGCTTCTTCTTTAGAAACCCTTCTTCTAAGGATTTCTACTTTAGAAAAAACATCATGATCTATAAATATTGCTTTAGATTCTACAAAGTCATCCAAATATATCAGTTTTCTTTGAATATAAGGGACTTGCTCAAGATTTGATCTATTAGACTGAATACTTCTGGGTTTGAGGCATTGGTTCATCTCTTCTACAATACTGGTTTTGAAAACAATATAACTTATAGATGATACCATTTTATCTTGATAAAACCCCTCTTCATAATAAGGTGTTGTGAAAACATTACCCAAGAGTCTAGTGGTTTTAGATTAAGAACTGTGGGATGAAATCTGCTTCTCAGTTGAGGGCTAGTATTATGGGCTATCTCTAGGTTTCCAAGTATGACTAGATTCCCATTTCTTTTTAGGCCAATTTTTTCTACCACCCTTTGGTAAATTAGTATACAATGAGATATCTAGGTTTTCTTTTACATAAGCTCTCACATTTTTCCTCTTATCAACCATCTTTCACTTTTAATATAAGCATTAGTAATAAAACCTAAGATTGAGTTGCCACCCACTAAGGGGAAATATATATATTTGGCTAAAAGACAAGGAAATTTTATGAGGTAAATTTTCTTGAAACAAACTTGAAAAAAAGGAACCCAACCCTAATTCATTTTATATTATATTCTTTTCAGAAAACAATTCTATTTAACCAATAAGTCACTTTACAAACCTATTCTATGTCACAACTTCTGTGGTACTAGATTTTCACAAATTCTCAAGGTTTTCCACTTAGGAGCAACCAATACCCAAGCACATTTTTACAAAACAATATGAATATGACAATAGATAAGGAATTACATCAAAGATTTAGGAACTTCAAAGTTCTTTTCTATCATCGACTCCCTAGTAGAGTCACCATTTTGTTGGAGTTTTAAAACTACCAGGTAACAAGGACTTGATACTAGGATGCTGAGGACAAATCTCAGTCTAAGGGATAGCTACCTCCTATAATTCAACTGAGAATTCTTTAGATCTAGACCCAACATTAGCAGAATCATAGGGATTCTCTATAATTCAAGATCTATAGGCCTTTTTTAGGTGCACCTTAGGGATGAAATGACTGGATGTTTGATACTCTCTTTAAAATTTACTCATTAATATTATATTTCTTCAAGAATAAATCCCTTATAGAAGAAATGGTCATAATTCTTCTTGAATTTGCAAATATCTCTTGATCACAACATCTAACTATGACATACAAAGAACTATTACAAATAAGTGCTAACCAACAATTTTAATCTTTGAACACTAATGTAAGAGTTGATTTGATTTTAATTTTATGCTTTATGCAACCCCATGAATCTTTCAATATGCAATTGAATAAATGATCAATGCCCTATGCATTGGTATTCAAAATCTACCCAATAAAACTTTGACCTGATTAACTACCTTACAATTAATTCTATCAACAAATAACCCTAAACCTCATTCTTATGAATATCCTTCCTATATGACTACAAATCCTATCAATTTTTTGAAACATTTACTCAATTCCTCGAATTAAAAGAAAAGAAAATTGATATACAACCTATTTTGGTTGCATTAAATTGCATGAACCTTGCTTATTCAATCCCAACATAACTGACACATAAAGATGGAGACAAAATTTAGACAAAATAGATATGGCAAAACATTCCTTTTGTATTAATCTTGTTTGGAAATCATACAATATTGGTATATACTCAAAAATACTCCAAGACATGATAACTTATCATTCAAAGATCACTTGTATTCTCAAATTTGCAGATGAATACATCACAAAAACTGATACAAAGACAAACTAAACCAAATACAAAATAGCATAACACTAAAAATTATATGGATTTTGGACCTCAACTCCACATCTTGGAAATCTTTTTTATAGGGAAGATTTCAACAAGATTTATATGGGAGGACACATGTCAAAATTCAATTGGAAAGTAAATACAAAGATATTTATATTTAGTTACACTTGAAAATTCTTTGTATTTGGATCAAAACTTTGGATGTAGTTGCAAAAATGGTAGGTGACACTATCAAGAAGTTTCTCTTAGAAAATTTTGTTTGTCTTCATCTCCTATCACTATCCATGCCTTTTCTCTATTCCTTATGCCTTCAACTACATCCTAACTACACCGTTTTGTTATACTATTCATTTTCACTAGATGGTAAGGCTTTGATGTCTGTAATGACTTCCCATATAGCAATATTTGTATCTACATCTAGCTAGGTGGCAATTCTAACTGCATCTAACTCATCTAGGTATTTGATCCACTTGGCATCTATTATTGCCTTAACCTCAATAGTTGATTTTGACATCTCCGCCTCTATCTTGTAAACCACATCAATCATATCATATACTGCTGTAACACTTGCCTCATTATTGCAATAAGCTAAAAAGCTAGGATGTTCAAGAATATTATCAAGAGAAGATGACCACTCTAACTAGTATTTAATCTTGACATCACTATCCAAAATTATAGGCACAAAAATGGGTGTACTTGAAATAACTTTCTTCATCTTATTTTGGATTAGCTACATTTTTCCACCAAAGAAACCATTTAGATCCTTTACTTTATTGATCATTTTTGTAGTGTTTACAATGGTTATCTTTGGAGAATCTTTCTTTTATTCTAGCATGTGCACCAAGTTATCAAAAAATGGAGTATATGGCCCCCATATAGTGAAAAGTGGAGACAATAGAGCAATAGCTTTTGAACACCTATAATCAACTCCTTCTAACATAAGAAAATTTGTATGCACATTCTGAGAAAATAATTCCAGTGCATTTATTTTGTGAGCCAACAAGTTTTTGATTGTTCTTATTTTTGTCTCCTTGCTTGCTTCTAAGTCTCCCTCATCCATTTCCATTACATGGCCTAATGTTTCCCCGATTTTAGGTATTTGGCCTTTTTCTTGTACAACTCTGTCAAGATCTCTATAATAGTTCTAACAATATTCTTCAATGGTGCTACCTTAATTTCTAGATTGACAGTCTTCTATTCCAAGACAAATGTCTTTTTCATTTTGTCTTCATAGCTCCTCCTAGTTTTTATATATATTTCATAAGCTCCTTCTAGTTGTGCTTTTAGAGTATCTATTTTTTTTTTCCAATAGGGCCATTGAAGTATGCATTCCATAGATCTAATCACTACAAATAGAGTGTACATTCCAAAAGGTAACATTCCTCTTGGGGATTCCGTAATTTCTAGTCGAGCTGGCTTTTGGTCCTCTGGAGCTAGAATCCATATTGCCATTGTCTGGGCATTTATATTATATCTAGAGCCTCTCAATTCACCAAGTTGGTTTTCATCCTTAATTGAGATAGTCTTATCTTGTCTTCTCATTTGGTCCAATAGGAAAGAAGAGATACTGTCCAATCCTGGGAATACAATCATTCCACTTCTTCTTACCAAGTCCCTTGCTTCTTCTATAGTAAGGGTTTCAGAAGCAAGGTCATACTCTTGTAACTTTTGAATAAGTTTAGAAACTATCTCATTAGAATCCCCTAGCCTCATCTATAGAGATAATTAATTTTGCTTCAATTTGAAGAGGAAGCTCTTAAACTTTTCTGTTTTGATGAAGTTGTCATCACTCATGAATTTAGTTATTTCTATGATTCCATTATCAATCATCTGACCTTGAAATTGTAGATTCCTAGCCCTTTTTTCATCCTTTGATGCTTGAGATACCAAATATCTTCTTCTAATATCATCAAAATATTTACTTCCCATTGGAAAAATTTGGAGTTTCTTTTGTTGAGCTTTCTATAGAACTTCCACCATCTTTTGTTTTTTATTTATTTGCTCTACCCATTCAAAGATCTTAGGAATATCCTCTCCAGGTTGATCCTCATCATCAGTGACCTCAACAAAAATGTCATTATTTTAATATTTAGGGTCAATCTTCTTTCTGATTGCTTCAGAGATTTGATGCTAACTCATCAAAATTCTCTACACACTTGTTCAATTTAGACCGGTAGTTTTCCTAATGTAGGTGCATCCTGGCTATTGTGTTATCTTGCTGATTTTTTTAGTTGCTACTAAGTTATAGTAATTACTGAGTTCCAGTAATTTTGTAGTGTAAGAAAAGTTGAGGTTATCCCATGTCATGTTAACACTTAGGTTAGTGTGTTATCCAATCTCACTCTGTAGTGTGTGCTGAGTTTTGTAGTGTGTGACAAGTGACTCTTCATGTGCCAAGTAACTCTTCATGTGCCAAGTGACTCTTCATGTGCTAAGTTTTCCTATTTATTCTGAGTGTCAACATTTTGGATGTGATTTCTGCATTTTTGGTGTAGGTAGACTTGCAGGATTTATTTCAATCATGCCATTTTTGCTAAGATCTTGTCTTGGGATGTATCCATACCATTTTTGGGTTGGTCTACCTATTTTGTATGTTTTAGAATGTTCTGTAAGCCATTTTAGTGAGTATAAATAAGGTGTTTTGGCTTAGAGTTAAAGAAACTTTGGATAAGTGATTAGAGAGCAACAATTTGAGTGCAACAATTTTGGGAGTTTCTAAAGAGCATGTTTTCCCAAGTTTGTGGACAAAGCATCGAATGTGAGGTAGTTTACACTTGTATCTTATTTAAAGTTTGGAGAAGAGCTAGTGACTATAGTTTAGAAAGAAGGAGGTTGCTTAGTGGCTTGCAAGCACAAGTTGAGATCTTGGAGGTTTTTACTAGATTGTTGTTGTGTTACAGATCTAGGCTAGCTGGGATATGGATTGAGTTGGATCTTGAGGTATCTTGCAAAATGAGTTTGTGAGTAGAGCTAGGGTTACAACTTGAGAACTAGAGAATAGCTTGGTGGACCTAAGGGTACAAGTGTGGATTCTTCTTGGTGTTCTTATCCAGAGTGTGGTTTTGGACTAGCTAGTGTTGTAAGTTGGATCTCATTAGATCTTGTAGAACTATTATTGCATTTGCTATTTTATTTGGCCATAACCTGGAAGGCCTTATAGCTAGGTATATTTCATATAAACAATTATATCTATAAATAAATAGTTGTGATTTGGTATTAGATCTTGAATTATTGCTTCTTACTATTGTGTTTCCACTGTGTGGTTATTTTCTTGGGGCTAGAACATCTCATTTGGGGATTCACCTGCCTTGCACTTCTTCAGGTGGTATCATAGTGAAGGTTGTTCCTGAGCATGTAGAAAAAATGCCAAAGTTGTGGTAGTTTGCACTAGGAATTGGGTTAAAGAAGTAGATATGAGAAGATCTTGATCTGGTGGTTTATTGTTCTTTATGGAGTCCTAGATCTCTTGGTTGTGAGGTGACAGATTGTAGTTCTAACTTGCAATTGCAGAGGTCTTGTAGATGGGTCAATGGATGTAAAGATGGAAGACTAATCTTGTTGAGGCATGATTGCAGAGAGTTTGTGTATTGTAATTTTGTGGTCCTGGACTTGTGATGTCATTTCTGATTATTCATGCGAGGTGGCAGGTTATGATCTGTCTTGCAAATAGTTTAGTTTTATCATAAGGAGTGTGGGAAGGGTTTGTTGCATAAGGTTTACAAAGATCTTGGGAGATGGATCCCAGAGGATTGGACCTTGGGATGATTGTGAATCTCCATGATATGGTCGAGAGGAGGTTTTCTGAGATATCTACTCAGTTTGAAGCTAGTTCCATTGATCAAGATAAGGAGGTTGCGCAGTTTGAAACTAGTTCGGCTAATCAAGATAAGGATAGGATCAAGAAGGCATCCTATAGATGTTTATGGAGTTAGAGTCTACCAATCTAGAATAGAGTTGTTAGGTCAGTTAGAAGACTTGTTCATGAGAGAAGATGACATAGCAAGGTTGTGGTGAAAGAGGTTGGTTTGTTGATTAGTTTGTGGAGTCTGATATGGAACCTGTAGAGAAACTTGAGGTTGTTGATAAAGATATTCCTATCCTTGTTGATGTTGGGATAGTGGTTGGTTTTCATGATCAATTTCTTGGATCTGACATGGAAATTATAGAGTAGTTTGTCATGGATGATCTGGTTACTGTTGGTGATGAGTTGTATGTTACAAAACATCTTGTTGTGAGCAATGAGATTGTCGGTGTTGTGAGTTTGACATGTATTGATGGAGATCTATATATTGCTATTGATGCAAAGTTTGTTGTTGCTGGTGTAGATTCACTAGTTGTTAATGTGGATGAGGGTAAGATGATGAACTATTATGTTCAATTTGTTCCTAGGAGTGAGCATGATAATTGGATGGTTGAAATTCTAGTGTTTGATAGAATGATGCAAATGTGGATGATTTGAATGTTGATTTTCTTGTCCCTATTGGAGTGGAGTCTTTGGTGAAGATAAAGTTGGTTGTTGCTCTTTCTTTGGGCATCAAACTGTGGGACACACTTTTCTATTTACCTAGGGAGTTTGATGTAGGTGTATCCTAGCTGTCACATTATCTTGCTGATTTTGTTGGTTGCTACTGAGTTACAAAAATTGTCGAGTGCTAGTAATTTTGTAGTGTAAGCTAAGTTGAGGTTATCCCATGTTGTGTTAACACCTTGGTTAGCATGTTATTTCATCTTGCTTTGTAGTGTGTGTCAAGTTCTATAGTGTGTGCCAAGTGACTCTTCATGTGCTGAGTAACTCTTCATGTGCCGAGTGACTCTTCATGTGTCGAGTTTTCCTTTTTATGCCATGTGTCAACATTTTGGATGTGATTTCTACATTTTTGGTGTGAGCTGACTTGCAAGATTTATTTTAATCATGTTTCTTTTGCTAAGATCTTGTCTTGGGATGTGTCTAGACTATTGTTGGGTTGGTCTACCTATTTTGTATGTTTTAGAATGTTTGGTACGCCATTTTGCTAAGTATAAATAGGGTGTTTTGGCTTAGAGTTAAGGTAGCTTTGGAGAAGCAATTGGAGAGTAGCGATTTGAGTGTAGTGATTTTGGGAGTTGGTGAAGAGAAAGTTTTCTCAAGTCTATGGACAAATCACTGAATGTGAGGTAGTTTATAGTAGGGTTGTGATGAAGTGGTGAGTGTGTGGATAGAGTGCCAAATGTGAAGCAGTTTACACTTGCATCTTGGATAAAGTTTGGAGAAGAGCTAGTGACTACAATTTAGAAACAAAGAGGTTGCTTGGTGGCTTGCAAGCAAAAGTTGAGATCATGCAGGTTTCTACTAGATTGTTGTTGTGTTATAGATCTAGGCTAGTTCAGGTATGGTTTGTGTGGGATCTTGAGGGATCTTGTTGAATGAGTTTGTGAGTGGAGCTAGGGATGTGAATTAAGAATGAGAGAATAGCTTGGTGGACCTAAGGGTACAAGTGTGGATTCTTCTTGATGTTCTTATCCAGAGTGTGGATTTGGACTAGCTAGTGTTGTAAGTTGGATCTCGTGGGATCTTAGGTGTAAGTTGGATCTCGTGGGATCTTACACAACTGTTATTGTATTTGTTTTTATATTTGGCTATAATCCAAAAGGCCTTATAGATGGGCATATGGAAAGTAAACAATTATATCTATGAATAAAGAGTTATGATTTGGTATCGGATCTTCCATTATTTCTTCTTATTGTTGTGTTTCACTGTGTGGTTATTTGCTGGGAGCTAGGATATCTCCTTTGGGGATTCTCTTGCCTTGCATTTTGTCACTTCCTCAGGATATATTCCTTTGAAGGATGGATCTAATTTTCTCATCTTATTTTCAAAACTAATTGAATAGAAAGAAAATAAGGTTTCCTTTTCTCAACCCTAATTTTCAATGTGATGATCCAAATTGATTAATCACAAGAGAGTGTTCAGTGTAGAAATGGATCAAGTGATTGAAAATAGGGATAAAGGAGGTTATATAATATTTTTATTGTGGGGGGATTATGTTCTTAAATCCTAAAATAGATAAAAGACAAATACTAACCTTGAATTTGGAAAATTCTATTTTCTGATGTCTACATATAGTTTTTGGAAAATCTAAAATCTGTTCTGGACTAGAAATGTTGAGATGGAGAAAAGCCATAAATATTTTATTTTTTTGAAGGGAGGTCAACCTTGACCTTGTTGGTAGGGCACAATCTTACCTTGGGGAACAATTATATCTCAAAAAGTTGACCTTGACCTACACTGCTCTAACAAAATTTCTCTTTGCAGATCTCACAAGTTTGATAAAAATGATATACATGTCTGCTCTCTAATTCCCTATTCCACACCTATATCTACAAGAAAAATGGTTTTATTTGTTGCATGGGAGGTTTCCTTTGTTAAAACTAAGTTTGGAATTAATGTTGAAATATAATTGAAATTGTAATATGCATAAACAAAGTAAATGGAACTATTCACCTTGCTTATGTGGAAATCCTTGTGGAGGATTTGAATCCTTAAATCCAAATGTACATATGCTCCAAATGAATGTAGAAATGTATGTAGGATGTCTCAAATAAATGTCATTAGATCTTCACTACCAATCTTGAATATATCTTTGCATAGAAGAAGGCTTGGATGGATATGGATGGAGAAATCTTCAACAAGAGGGCTGCATAGAGATTGAATTCTTCAATGGCTAACAATGAACCTCATTGAATTGGATCTTGAATGATTGAAATGCTTGAATTATTGAATGCTAAAAGATCTTCACTTCATAGAATAATGGATGTAGAAAGGTAATAGTTTGTATGATATCATAAGGCATCTTAGAGAAAAATGAGAGGAAGAGGCTTTTTTATATAGAGATCTAGGGCACAAACTCCTAGAGAAGGCTGACATAGGAGCATTAAAGCCCATTTAACCTTAATACCTAGGAGTGGACATATATTAAATGTAATTTAAGAGTCTACCATTCTAAAACCCAAAATAGATGACCCAAAAGTGAGAAAATAAACTTTCCAAAGCCTAAGATCTTGAAACTCTTGGAAATTAAAAATGGGACCTAGGGTTAGGGATGAGGTCAACCCTACCCTAGGATAGGGTTGAGGTCATCCTTGACCTAGGTCATGGTCAAGGTTGACCTTGATCTAGAAGGTCATCCTTGATCAAGAGGCTGAAGTCCTTAGTTTCATAGAGGATTTTGTCAGAAATAGGTTGGAAATAGAGAGAGAGAAGTAGAATATGTTGGAAATATAGAAGGAGTAATGGAGAGGGGGGGGGGGGGGGGGGGGTGAATTAGTTACCACTAAAATAAATCTTAGATCTCTTAAATGTCAATAATAAAGTTAGATTGAAAACTGATTGTTGCTATTACTAAATGCTATAACTTGTTAAATGTACAGTGTGAATTACATTTAATTGATCTTAAAACATTAATAGTAATTAATTTGAAAGTATAAGAGAAATAAAATGAACACACAAGACACCAGGATTTAACATGGAAACCCAATTTGGGAAAAACCACCAATGTAACTAGTTACTATTTTTCACTTTTCTAAAGTGAGCCCTATTAGGAGCTAACCCTATTAAAGGTTAAAAAACACACCATTAGGTGTGACCTTGTTAGAGGATTTAATCACCCTGTTAGGAGTGGCCTTGCAAGAGGTCTTAAAAAAATTCAATGGAATTTCCATCTTGTTAGAGGATTTACAACTGGCTCTTAAACCAACTCTGTTAAGAGATTTTAGATCACTGTTACAATAGTTAGAGAGTAACAATGAAATGATCTAATTGTGATGCAACTAAATTGCTGAATCTAGATCTCTTTTATACTTAAACTTGATCCTTCGTGATCAGATATTACTTTTCTACTCCACATAGATATTTGCTTGTCCTTCAAGTTTTCTTCCTCTCTTTTCTTCTTAATTCAATCAACATACTTGCGCACACTAAAATCACAAGTTGATCTTATATTTATATCATCCAGATTGTCAAGGCGGCTCAATACAAATTACAATCACCAATGTTCATCATCATGGTCAACTAGAAACAATACTTGAAATAATTAAGCTTCTCATGCCAAAGCAACAAAATCCTTTATTGGCCGACCCTGCTTGGTAAACATTGGTCCTAAGATGATTTCCTGTGTTAACCAACAGAAGCTTGACTAACACTATGAACTTACCAAAATCCTTTGGTAATCAAGTGAACTCGGTTACCACTAACTTTGTCCAACTTTTCTTTGTTAACCATGTGAACTCGGTAGACACTATTTTTTGCCATAATTCCTTTGATGCCCAAGTGAGCTTGGTAGACATTGTCTTTGCAAAGTAAACTTCAAGAATGCTTGGTAGAAAAGGAAAACTATCTTGTTGACCAAGTGAGTTTGGTAAGCATTAACTAAAAATTGATATGAAATTTGTGTGACATCAAAGACAACACACAATTAGATAATTATATCCAACAATCTTCCTCTTTGGCATTGATGGCAACACAACATGTCATAGCATAATGAAATTTGAGAACAAGACTCCATTTGATAGAAAGTTTCTCCCTCTTAGATTTCTCACCAAAAAGAACTTCTTTATTCATGCAGTAATATCCCTCTGTGAAGGAATTACATAACTTCTCCCTCTTGAAATTACAATAAATAATTTTAGAAAGATATGACAGTAATCTTCTCCCTCTTTGACAACACATGCCAAAGATAACACATACTAAATTAGTATCAATGTACCTTGAGTACTGATTCATATGCAATATTCTCTTGACTATGCTACATCAACTAATTGATCTTCAACTTGGTTCCTATTGATGCATCACTAAAATTTTATTTAGTGAGCTTCAGATAGGGGAATGACCCCTAACTTACCTCTTAGATACAAGAATGCATCCTTAGGTAATGGATTGGTGAATATGTCTATAATCTGTTCTTTTGTATGAACATATTCTAATTTGATTTCTTTTTCATGCATTGATTCTCTAATAAAATGATATTTTATAGCAATGTGCTCGTTTTGGCATCACTATGTTCTTTGATATGTTGATTGTGCTGGTGTTATCACAAAACATGACAACTAGTTCTTTGATCTCAACCTTCATGCCTTCAAAAAATTGTCTAAATCAAACAATGTTAGAACAATTTACTGCTATTGCTACATACTCTACTTTTGCCATAGATTGGGATGTGCAATTTTGCTTCTTGCTTGTCCAAGATACCAACCTTTTGCCAAAAAAGAAAGCTCCACCACTTATGCTTTTTCTATCATCAAGATTTCCCTTCCAATCAGCATCAGTGAATACCTTTAGGTCTAATTTTCCTCCAAGTTTGTACCATAAGCCATAGTCTTCAATACTTTTCAAATATCTCAAGATTCTTTTGATTGTCATCATATGATTTTCTCTAGGTTTAGCTAAGAATCTTGCGATTATTTGAACTACTAAAGCAATATTAGGCCTTATATGAACTACATACTATAATTTCCCAATCATTAATTTGTATAAGGTCTAATCTACTTCTTTGGAGTCATCATCTTTGGTAAGCTTGAGTCCAGTACACATAGGGGTACCAACTAGTTTTGAATCTTCCATTCCAAACTTCTTGAGTATCTCTTTTACATACTTGGATTGGGTGATATAGATACCATTCTTGTTTTGCTGTATCCGTAATCCAACAAAGAATTTTATTTTACTAAAGGTGGAAATTTCAAACTCTTTGTTCATTTGTTCCAAATTTTTTTTGCATAGATCATCATTTCTTGTAAATAGAGTGTCATCCACACATATCTCTACCAACATAATCTTGTTATCTAGTCCTTCCTTGATATACAAACTACTATTATCATTAGTTCTTTGAAAACCAATCTTTATGAGGTGGTTATGTAATCTTTCATACTATGCTCTAGGAGCTTCTTACAGACCATACAATGCTTTGTGTAATTTGCAAACCATGTCCCTTTTGTCTGGATCAAAAAAATCTTTTGCCTTTTCAATGTAGACTTCTTCATCAATAATACCATTAAGAAATTTAGATTTAACATCCACATGATATACTTTGAATCCTTTGTGAGTTGCATATTAAAGTAGGATCCTAACACCTTCTAATCTTGCAACAGGAGCAAAAGTCTCACCATAATCAATTCCTTCTTCTTGAGAATAACCTTTGCATACTAATTTGGCTTTGTTTCTTGATACTTGTCCATCTTCATTCAACTTATTTTTGAACACCCATTTTTTTCCAATCACATTTTTATCTTTAGGCTTAGGAATAAGGCTCCAAGTTTTGTTCTTATCTATTTGTTCTATTTCTTCATTCATAGCCTCAATCCAAATTTCATTTTCCAATGCATCTTTAACACTTCTAGGTTCAAAACCAGAAAGTAAATATGTACCTTTCAATTTGCTTCTTGTCATAGTACCTTCTGATTTATCTCCAGTAATTTGATCAGGTGCATGATGTCTTCTGACATACTTGGCCAATATAGGTTCTTTTCTTTTTGAATGAATTGTACTATCTTCATTTTGAATCTTAACTTTTGGCTTGAGTCATTCAGATTCGGTAGGCATAGGTTCAGTACCCTCAGAATGTGACTCAGGTCCTTGTGACTCAGTTTGAACTTCTTGCAACTTGGTAGCTAAGGAAGACTCAGGAGGTGAGGTCTCCTTATTGCTAGATGTGTCTAGAAATGTGTCAAGTTTGAAGTAAACAAATCTTTTGTAATCTTCTGGTTCCCTTTTACTTTCTTTTTTAGTATTTTCTGCAAACTCATCAATTCTCACATGTGCACTTTCTATAATTTTATGAGTAGACAAATTCAAACATTTATATGCCTTACTTCTGCAAGAATATCCTAAGAATATACCTTCATCACCTTTCACATCAAACTTTCCTTTTCTAGACTCTTTCAAGATATAACATTTGCTTCCAAATACTTTTAGTTAACTTACATTGGGTTTGTAGCCATACCATAATTCATACGGAGTTTTATGTGAGTCCTTCTTGAACTGAACTTGGTTCAAAGTATGAACTACAGTGCTAGTGGCTTCCTTCCAGTATTTGATAGTAACATTCTTTTCAATCATTAGAGTCCTTGCACAATCGATGATGGATTTGTTTCTTCTTTCAGCTATTCCATTTTTCTCGGGAGTATGAGGGGATGATACCTATCTTTTAATTCCTCTTTCAATGCAAAAGTTATTGAATTCATTGGAGATTAATTCACCACCTCTATCTGATCTAACAC
Source organism: Cupressus sempervirens (assembly GCA_028749045.1). Lineage (NCBI taxonomy): Eukaryota > Viridiplantae > Streptophyta > Pinopsida > Cupressales > Cupressaceae > Cupressus > Cupressus sempervirens. The sequence continues at coordinate 538,223,788 of CM053787.1, read as the reverse complement.
ATTTCAATCTTTTCCTTGTTTCCTTCTCTATTCTTGCCAAATACCATTTGAATTTCTCAAATGCTTCTGACTTTTCTCTAAGATGCATAATAGTTATCATTCTAGAATAGTCATCAAAAAATGAATAAAGAAAATTTCTCCATTATAACTTTCTATTTCAATGGGTCCACATAGGTCAGTATGCACAATTTCCAAGACATCTTCAGATTGATAGTTTTTGCTCTTAAAACTAGTCTTTCCCATTTTGCCAATCTGACAATTTTTGCATAAACCAACATTTGGTTTCTTCAAATTGGGGATACCTCTTACTTTTCTAAATTTTCTTATCTTAACCATATTATCAAAGTTTAAATGACATAGTCTTTTGTGTCATAACCAACTTTCTTGCATTTGAGCAATAAAACATGAGAAATCACCAAGATCAAGATAAAATAGGTTACATCTTGTTTATTTTCCTAATCCAATCTTTTTCATCCAAAATTCTTTCCTTGGTATGCATAAATTCTACCTTGAATTCAATGTTGATTAGCTGTGCTACACTTACTAGGTTATGTTTTAGTCCTTCAACCCAATAAGCACTGTCACATACAAGTTCATTGGTTAATGATATCTGACCTTTCCCTTTTATGCAACAAGGTTCATTGTTTCCAAACCTTACACTACCTCCATCATAGTGTTCAAATTTTGTTTTATCTCCAGTCATATGATGTGAACATCCACTATCTATGATCCATGTTTCATTTTTACTAACATTAGAGATAAGTGCCATCTTATCTTCTTCTTCTTCTTCATTAGATTCATCTTTTACATCAATGCATACTATCTCATCTTCATTATTATTATAATCTTTAGCCATAAAACAAGTCTTCTTACCTTTGTCTTTGAACAATTTGTGACTTTTGGATTCTTTCTTGCCTTTGTACTTGTGACTCTTCTTCTCATCATTTCTTTCTTTGTTTGGGCACCTGGCAAAAATATGACCAATTTTTTCACATGAAAAGCAGATTAAAGGAACTTTACCTTTGTACTCTCCTCTTCCTCTAGAATATTTATTTGCAAGTAAAGCTTCAACAACTTCAAGATCACTATTAGAACTTCCTCTATTTCCCCTTCACTTTCTGACTGAATGTGCTTTATTTTATTTCCTTTTTCTTTTAGTGAAAGTTTTTCTTCAAATGGAGACTCAACATTTTTGGAAGCTAGAACATAATTGTCAAAGTTGTCTAGCTGAAAAGCTGTCAATCTTCCTACCAAGGCATCCAAACTTAACTTATGATTTGAACCACAACTCTTTTCTTGAATAGTAGATACTCTAATTACATAAATAGGAAGCAATGTTTTGAGAACTTTATTTACAATAATTTCTTCATTGATTTCTCCTCCAGAGGCTCTGATTGCACTAACACTAGCTTTGATTCTTTCCACATATTTGGCAACATTTTCATCTTCTCTCATTCTCATCTGATCAAACTATCCTCTAAGGCTTTCTACTTTGGTCCTTCTTACATTGTCATCACCACCATAGATGTCTTTTAGCTTGTTTCACATATCAAAATTTGTTTTGCAGTCTTTGATCTCATCAAATTCATCATAGCTGAGAGTAGATGTGATATCAATCATCATGATGTTATGGTTCCTTTTCTTAGCAAGATCTCAAATAGATAATGTAATAGTAGGAGTTTTGTATTCTTCATCAATGTATTTTCAACCTAAATTACTAATGGTGGCTAGATGAAGTCTCATGTGTCCCTACCATGCTGAAAAGTTGTCTCTGTTTAGCTTTGGAATCTCTCTCTTGTAAGACATGTTGATGTTTAGCTTAGATCCTTGAAACCTTTCCTGCAAGCACCAAAAGCTCTGATACCAATTTTTGAAAATATAGAAGCAGTAATTGAGCAGGGGGGTAAATTGGTAACCACTAAAATAAATCCTAGATCCCTTAGATGTCAACAATAAAGTTAGACTAAAAATTGATTGCTACTGTTACTCAGTAAACACATAGAAAATGCTGTAATATGGTAAATGCAAAGTGTAAATTATATTTACCAAATCTTAAAACATTAATAGTAATTAATTTGAAAGTATAAGAGAAATAACATGAAGACATGAGACACCAAGATTTAACATGAAAACCTAATTTGAAAAAAACCACAAATGTAACTAGTTATTATTTTTCACTCTTCTGAAGTAAGCCCTATTAGGAGCAAACCCTGTTAAAGATTATAAAACACACTGTTAGGTGTGACCTTGTTAGAGGATTTAATCACCCTGTGAGGAGTGGCCTTGCAAGAGGTCTTAAAACAATTCAATGGAATTACCACCTTGTTAGAGGATTTACAACTCGTTGTTAAACCAACTTTGTTAAGATATTTTAGATCACTGTTACAATGGTTAGAGAGTAACAATGAAATGACCTGATTGTGATGCAACTAAATTTTTGAATCTAGATCTCTTTTCTACTTAAACTTGATCCTTCTTGATCAAATATTACTTTTCTACTCCACAAGGATATCTGCTTGTCCTTCAAGTTTTCTCCCTCTCTTTTGTTCTTAATTCAATCAACATACTTGCACACACTTGAAAATCACAACTTGACCTTATATTTATATCATCCAGATTGTCAATTCAGCTCAATACAAATTACAATCACCAATATTCATCATCATAGTTAGCTAGAAACAATACTTGAAATAATTAAGCTTCTCATGCCAAAACAACAAAATCTTTTATTGGTCGACCCTGCTCGGTAAACACTAGTTTTGAGATGATTTCCTATGTTAACCAATAGAAGCTCAGTTAACACTATGAACTTGCAAAAATCCTTTGGTAACCAAGTGAACTTGGTTAGCACTAACTCTATCCAAATTTTCTTTGTTAACCATGTCAACTTGGTAGACACTATTTTGTACTATAATTCCTTTGACGCTCAAGTGAGCTTGGTAGAAACTCTCTTTGCAGAGTAAACTTTAGGAATTCTCAGTAGACAAGGAAAATTTTCTTGCTAACCAAGTTAACTCAGTAAGCATTAACTAACAACTGATATGACATCAAAGACAATACACAATTAGACAATTGTATCCAACAGAATAGGGGGAAATAGCTAGATCCATGCAAAGACCTATTCAAGGTGCTTTACATGACCCCATACCACTTACTTGAAGGGATAAACACTCTTAACATGAAAGTGCTTCTAGTTTAAGATGATACATTAAGGACCCATTTTACTAAGAGTATGGAATTGATGAAAACTCTTGGTAAAGTAGATCATAACAAAAAGATAATCTTATTAAAATCAAACAGACAAAGAAATACTAGAGCCCCTAGAGACTCAAGTCTTTGTCAACTCCAAGATCACAATAAGAGATACATCTCTAGAAAAAAGAGAAAAAGAAAAAAGAATGTGATTATCTTACACAATGAGAACTTATGTCCCATTGTGAACCACACAAGGAAATTGCACAATTGGAAAGATAGAATTGAACCACCTAGTGAATGTGGCTACTCACTAGTCAACCCATCAAGGATTCACCCTCAATAATATTCTATTCTATAAGAGTAAGGGATCAACAATATTTTAAATTGGAGGGATCAAGAGATCCTAAAATTTAAATCCATGCTTTAAGGATTAGTAATTAATCCAAAAAGGGAGAAAATTTATCTTGAAAAATAATATATATATATTGAAAAGTGCGTGTGTGCAATAAGTGAGCAGAGCATATGCCCCACATTAAAGTCATTGCTAACATTTTAATAGGAGCAATGAATTTTATGGAAACATAAAAAACTCCACTGATTATGTTTCCACTATGAGATGCCCCCAGAAAAAAGACAACTCAAGAGAAATAGTACATAAACATACAAAGAGCACAAAAGGGATCTACCTACTGTGGGGTCAGTATGATCATAAGATAATATATATATGATATTATTGTAAATGAATTGACATCATTCACAAAAGAAAGTAGAACTACAATCACAAAGGAGGAAAGATCACATAAGAAACACAAAGAAGAATCTTTTTAGACCATGACCTAGAGAACCAAAAGAATCAGTGCTATCAAATCACGAATCCAAGTAAATTTACATAAGGAAACATGTATAAAAATGGCACAAGTACAATATAACATGAAACAAAATATGAAAGAATAAAGATACATATAGAGGAATATTACAATAGGTTCAATTCTTTTATCACCTTGCATCTATGAAGTAACAAAGATTGTATAAAAGAATCTAACAACATTTAAACACATCACGGTAGAAACATAGTACAATAGAAAAACACACAATAAAGACTACCATGAAGGAATAGCCAATCAAGAATGCCACCTACTCTCTCCATCTCATTTTTTATCATTTAGGGAAGGTTGATAACTCTCAAGGGGGACTATATCCAACACACTAGGAATTATAGCTAGTTCCAAACAAGGATCCTCTTGAGAATCACAATGTTTGATACTAGGTGTAAGTGTCAATTGTGAGGAAAGTATATTAGGTAAATCAAAATCAATTTCAATAGTTTTATATTCATCATTAACATCATCAGTATAATCAAGAGTATCTTCTTCATCTAATTAATCAAAATAAGATCTAAGATATGAATAAAATCATCAGAATCAGGTAACTTAACATCATAATTAGTAATAACTTCTTCTAAAACAACATGCATAGTTGTATCTAAAGAAGATAAATATTTTTTAAGAATAGAATTATGAGCTTTAATATGAGAATGACCCTATTTACGATGTTCGTTAGTAGATCGGTTACATTTTTCCTTACTTGAAATTTGTTGAGAACTAGGAGGAATAGTTACTAAATCCTTCACAAGTTCTATAGGATGATTAATAGGATTAATAGGAGGCTAAGAAGAAGTAAGAGGATCTTGATTAAAAAATGTAGAGGCTATAGATAAAGGAGGTATGGAACATGTAGGCAAAAGACAATGGTTAAAATCCATAGGAGGTAAGCTTAACTCAAGAATCTTCTACTGCTTATAGACATGATATGAATGGAAAAGATGATTAGGTTGAGTAGGACATGCATTAGGTAAAGAAGGCCAAAATAAGTCAATGGTAGCAACTCACTAGGCCTAGAAGTATGGTGTAAGCTATGACAACCATATTCACTTTATCATCATAAAAAAACTTAAGACATTTATGAATAGGTGAAGCAAAAACATGCATGACACTTAACCATGGTAAACCAAGCTTAACTTGAAATTTATTAGAAGTAGGAACAACAAAAAAGGTAGTGTTCACAATAATTCCACAAATTTCAACTGATAAATCAATAGAACCAAATGATGGATAAAGAAAACCATTACAAGTTTGAATCCATACATCCAATTTATCATAAAATTCACATTGCAAACTTTTCATAAAAATATTTTCTTCTATAATTACATTGACTAAGGAAGTAGGATCAACAAGACAAATGAAAGTAGGTATCTTAGAAACCTTATCATAAATATAAAGGGGACTATTAGGAGCTTTAATAGTCTCATAATCATCAAAGGTAATCAAAAGTTCCCAAGGTCATTTTTCCTAGGTTGTTGTCAAGGTTTAGGTTGAGGCTTCAATTTAGGCTTAGTTTCAGTTGAGGAGGAGCTAAAACTTGAGATTGAAGTAGAGGTTGAGGTTGAGGTGGAGATATAAATGGAACCACATGCTCCACTTGATTAACAACATGATCAAGATCATCCATCTTTGGATCATACACAATATCCATAGAAGATGGCTAAGCAATAGTATTAGTATCATTTGTAGGTAAAGGATTCGTATAGATTTGCAAATTTTGACTAGGAGGATAAACATATTTATTCCCACTGCCATCAAAATTATCAATAGATAAAACATTAGAATCAATTAAGTCCTAAAATTTAAGTTTTAAAGAATAAAATTTCTCAGTATCATGGCCATTCTGGTGATGATATTGACAAATTTTTTTTGGATCAAAAGACTTAGCCACCATTGTAGCAAGTAAAAGAGGACAAATAGGAGGTAAAGTAATCGCATTAGTAGTTAACAACGTATTCCTAATAGAATGTAAATTTTTAGAGAAAGGAGTAAATGTATGATTCAATTGAAAAGTAGTTGATGTAGAAGTGGCATTGTAAGATGCAACAACAACCTAATCAATAACCATATTTTCTTGTTTATTTATCTTGACATAGTTGTTGAATTTTTGAATTTTATTTTGGATTGGGAGTAGCATCACTTTTATCAATAGGAATAGGAGCCATTGTAGTGGTGCTCTAAAATTGTCTCACTTGTAATTGATAATGATGAAGCACTGCACAAAGTTGTTGAAAAGAAGTAAATTTAGTAAACAGAATCTTATCTCTAATATCATTTTGCAAATTTGAAATAAACATACATTGAATATCAATATCAAGAATCAAATAGGAAACATAAGTATGCAAATGCTTAAATATATCAATAAATTCAGTATTTTTTCCTTAGAATTTTGTTTATAATGCATCAAATTAGTCAAAGACACTCGCGGGCGAATTTTGTTTTGAAATTGTTGAATAAAAGCATTAGCAAGTTGAGGAAATGAATCAATAAAATAAGAAGTCAAAGAAAAAAACTATTGTAAGGCCTTGTCATGATAATTTTTATCAAATAACTTTGCTAAAATCTTATGATCATGAGAATAATCACTACAAAGGATTTGAAACATTTTAACATGATGAACAAGGTCTCCCTTACCATTATAATTATCAAGATGAGGCATATTGGCTTGCTGAGGAATGAGAGTACGAATAATCTCCTAAGACATAGGACTTTCCATATCACAAGTAGGGATACAAAATTTTTTTGAGTCAAGGATGCAAGTTGTTGTTATAAAGATGACGTAGTCTAAGCCAAACTAATAATTGTAGAATCATGAGAAGAAATAGGAGAACTAGAAACATTAGAAATACTAGGTAAAGTGTATGAAGCTGCATGAATAGAAGACACAACTAGAGAAACACTAGGAACTACGGTTGAAAAAGGATTATAATAAGTAAAAGGAAAATTATGATAATAAGGTTGTGAAATAGGAAGGGACACAAGAGGAACACTCATAGAAATAGAGGGAACTGTCATAGTCACCAAAGAAGGAGTATAGGTAGGAACACTAGGGAAAGGAATAGAAGAAGGTTCTACACTAGTGATAGGAGTCAAACCTAAATCTTGAGCTTCTTGAACTAAAGGTTTAATGTTAGAATGTAGAAGATAAGTAATACCATGCAAGAGATTAACATCTTGGTCACTATCATGAAGAACTTTCTTAATAGCCTCTATAGCTTGAATATAATCTTGATTACGGTTTTCTTGAAAAAGCCAATTACCCATTTTATCAAGTTCATTTGAAAATTTTTGGACTTGTTCAGGAGGAAATCTTAAAGAATCATCCTCATCATGAGATGAATGAGAAGATTTTTTCTCCATAAGAGGATTAGAATCAAGAAGAATCAAAGTTTCATCCGAAATCCTTAGGAAAGGAGAAGAAGACTCAGGCTCAAAGGTACCCATAAGTCTACGATTGTGTCTAACCCTAAGATTAGAAGTAGGAATAGAAGTAATAAAGCTCATAAACCAGTGCAAGAAAAATAAGCTAAACTAAGAAAACATAAAGCAACAATATTTCTGTATTTTAAAAGAGATTTTGCAATTTAAAAAAATATTTTTGAATTTAAAATACAAGAGCATAAACTAAATCTAATCTTAAGGCAAGAAAAGACCTAATGAAACGAAAGCATATATAACACCACAAAACAAAATAGGGCATCTAATTCCACAAATGATAATATGAAAGGAAATCTAATGCAATATTTAAATCTAACACCATAAAGAAAGAGTTGTCTATCACGGGTTCACCAAAATGAATAGAAAGAAAATAATGTTTCCTTTTCTTAACCCTAATTTTCAATGTGATGTTCCAAATTGATTAAGCACAAGAAAATGTTCAATGTAGAAATGGATCAAGTGATGGAAAATAGGGAGAAAGGAGGTTCTATTATGGGGGAACTATGATGAAGCAAAGATTGAGAGAGGAAAGAGACAAAGAATACAAGATATTAGATGATGATAAGAACATTTTATCTGAGGCTATTGGAATTGAGGTTGATTCTTCTCAACCTATTTTGTTTCAGCTCAGTGAAGTAGTCCAAAAGTTTAAAGAGGACACTGAGAGACAAGAGAAATTGGTTGAAAAGGTAGAAAATAAGTTCAATAATAAAGTGTTGGAGAACATTGCTCAGCAAATTTCTATTAATCAAGATGAATTATCAACAATTTTGGTCAATCTTGAGGTGTCCTATTCAAATGTGTCATCACTTTTTGCAAAGCTATGTGATGTCACCAAGTATACTAAGGAAGTCAAGGATAAATTATCCAAAATTTATATTGATCTTAAGGAAAGTTCTTAGCTGTTGCAACTTGACCCTAGTTCAAGCTTTGGACATTTTAAGAAGATCAAGTTTTTGTCAGATATGCAAGCAGAGTTTTTAAGAGAAGAAGCAAGGATCCATTCCACACTAGTTGATATACAAAACATGATCCTTCTAGTCATGGACTCTATGCAAAAACACATTGTTTATTCAAAAACCCTGATTCATGATAACAAATTCTCTGTTGCTGACCACATGATTGAACTATTAGCTAAAGTGTAAATTGCTATCCATACATGTAAGGTTCTTCAAGAGAACTGGGATAAAAAATTTGCAATTACCCTCAAGGTACACTCTAAATTCTTATCTCATTTTGGTGTCTCCATGTAAATATGTTAGAATAAATCTTTGGCATTATAGTCAAAAAGGGGGAGAAGAGTAGAGTTAAAGGGGGAGATGAGACACGAGAAGAGAAGAGTTACAAGGGTATATATATATATATATATATATATATATATATATATATATATATATATATATAAGAGAAAGTTATGTGTACATAATAGATCACATAGTATAGGGGAGATATATGATATGATGTAGATATACTCTGTATATATCTTACAAAGATCAATTTTAAAAAATCTCAAAAATAGACCAAGCTAGTATCACATGGTGAAAGGTATTCAATTTTGGGCTAATAAGTGTTTTTGTTACTAATGCCAAAGAGGGAGATTGTTGACATGTCAATCAAGTTTGTTGTTAGTGACACACACTTATTTAGATTCTGTACAACTACCAAGCTTGTTGAATAGTTTACAATGTTTGCCATGTAATTCAATAGCCACTGAGCTTCTACAGTTGCTATCAAGTCCTTTGGACCAACTCCAGTGGTTACCGAGAAAATTTAGTTAGTTTGAAGTTTAGCAATTCGAACTGAGTAGTTCTATGTATAGCCAATATAGGTTCTTTGACTTTTGAATGAATTGCACTGTCTTCATTTTGAATTTCAAATTTTTGCTTAGGTCCTTCTATCGATAGCTTAGGTTCTTCAAACTTGGTATGCACTAACTCGATAGCCTCTGAATGTGACTTAGGTCCTTTTGATTCAATTTAAACTTCTTGTAACTCAGTGGCTGATGGAGATTTGGAGAGCTTGGGAGTTGAAGTCTCCTTTTTGTCAAATGTATTTGGCAATGTATCAGGTTCATAGTAGATAAATCTTCTATAGTCTTTTTTTACTCCTTTTTCCTTTCTTCTTTAGTATTTTCTGCAATTGACATATATTATTCCTTACACATGTCTATAATAAGCCACATTCATCATGAATTCTTTTCTATAAGTGGCCTTGATGTGTCATATGCATGTCATAGATTCTCTTTCACTTTTATCCATGTTGACTTTTATGTGTCATAGAATCCTATATGTGACATATTGCATCATATTTTTTTATAGATATTCTAAGGAATATCATGCCAAGTTGCACACTCAAATTGACAAATACCCATCTCCTCATTCATGTCTCACCTCTTGCATTTTGGCTATAAATTGATCCATCTTGCACTCTTTATCAATCCTTAGAACCTCTTAACATTACACCCAAACAATGCTTCTAGTATTATCAATAGAATTCATTATATCATTGTGTCATTTTATTTTACTTATGTGTGCACTATAAGAAATTGGAGCTACATCAAAAATAGAGAAGAAACAAAGACATGGGAACTACAATTGAAAAGGTAGTTTTAACTTGTTTTAATCTCTTTATTTTGATTGGTTTTCGTGATAGATTAGATTGATTTTTAGCATTTGTAGATTGGGTTTCATGGTTTCTCATAGTATGCTAGGTTATAACCCATTTTCTAACCCTACACAAGGTACTTAAATAGGTTGAGATCTAGGATTCAAGATTATATAAGATTTTTTAAATTGATACTATGGAAGAAACATAACAATATGCCTTCAAAGCTGAGGAGATCATGACAAAGAAGCATGAGAAAATGAAGAGAGGTAGAGGTGGTAGATTCCAAAGAGGTAAAGGTAGATCCTATGGAGAAAGTAGTGGATCTAAAATTTTTTCACAATATAAGGTAAATCTAAATGGTAGAGTGAGGAAAAAGGAAAACAATGAGTGGAAAGGTGGTAATTCTTACTGAGGAGGTAATAGTTCTTACCAATGAAGAGGTAATTATTACCTTAGAAGTAGTTTTTGTTGTAAGTGTTCCAAATGTGGTAAAGAAGGGCATAGAACCTTTAAGTGTAAATACTCTAGTGAAAGTGAAAGTGGTAATAGAAATGTTGTGGTCCAAGGTGAACCTATAAATCCTTTGAGTGATCTTGAGGCTCAAGAAAACTTGACGGTGTCAAGAACTCTATGTAGTGAAAAAGTTGCTAAAGAACCTATCTTGAAGAGAAGTCTTTTCAAGACCAAATGTAAGATACTAGGGAAGTGTTGTAAAATAACCATTGATAGTGGAAGTTCAACAAATTTTGCATGTCAGGAGATGTTTATAAATTTTCAATTGGAAAGATTGAGGCATCCTAAACCATATCATGTTTCATGGATCAAGGATGCACATAAGTTATTGGTGTAATCACCTAAAAATGGTCATCTAGACTATTAGCCCCCTTTTCAACATTTTGGCTAAATTAATTTAATCATTTACCTAGACAAAATTGCTAATAATTAATTTATTTGATTATAACCTATAGTTTGACTATGCTATCCTAAGTTCATTATTTGATTAAAAGAACATGTCCCCTTTTAATTAAATAAAAGACCCCATTCTTCTAACCCACTTAAAGTGCACACATAAAGTCTTTTTTTCTATTTTGCAATTAAAAGAAAAGGCTTTGTGACTTTTGTCTTATATGACAAGTCAACTTATATTCTATTGGTTGACTTGTGTGTGCACATGGATCACTCCTCTTTTCAAATTCCACCGTTGATCATCCGCCATCTTCATGTTGATCTCTACTGTTCATATGACTTTAAAAGGGAGAGATCTTTCCCCCTCAAAGGATCCATCATTTGAATATTTTTATGCTGCAGGTTTTCTAATAGGTTTCTTTGGAGCTTTGTGGAGAATTTATCTTTCTTGTCTACATTCTCTCATCCATGGCATTCTAGCTTAGCTTAGCTTTCATTTTTACATGTAGCTTAAATCATATAGTCTAATAGTTGGATTGTAACACTCTCATCCATGCTTAGAATAGCTGCACTTTTCATATTCATGCTAGCTTAATCTTTAGTTGCATTGCATCCTTGAGGAACTCCTTGGGACATTTGCATTCTTGCATCTTGTCTTTGGAACCTCCCATTGCATGGTTTACTAGCAAGAAGAGTATCTCTAAGGCTCATCTGAGAGCCCTTGAACTTGAAATACACTCTCTTGCACTCCATGGATAGGGAGCTCTAAGCCGGCATCCCAACATTCCAAACTCATGGAATCATTTGGATAGAAGGGTTTAGAGCGGGACACTTTCGAGTGTACATTTTTGGCGCCCACCGTGGGGCTTGAATCAAGTTTCTAGCTCCATTTGCTTTTATATTTCATGTTTGATTTTTTACAGCAGCATATTGGATCTAATCAAGTGCTTTTGTAGAATTATCACTTGGGTTTTAAGGCCAACCCATAAGTAGATTGGTTTGAAGGCCAAAAATTTAGTTGGTTTAAAGATTTGATCATATCTTTTAAACAAATTGAATTTTGGTTCTGAAATTTTTTTTGTAGGTTAAGTATGTGTCCAAAATGTCTTAGTCCAATTTTCAAAGAATTTTGACATGATTTGCGAGAGTTATGATTTTTTCTTTTTTTTTCATAAAAAGATATTTCTGATCACAAATCAGCATATTTTTTAGAGAAACTTATGTTTTCAAAAATATTTTTGAATTCTAAGAGGGGTAATCTCTTTGTGTTTTGACTTTTGAGGTCATATTAAAGATCAAAAACTTGATTTGATAAATCTAGCTAGTTTTGACAAACTCGATCTCTAGGGAGCAAATGAAGATTTTTTTTTGAATTTCTTAAATTTTTAGAAAGCTCTCTGATTTTTAGAAAGATAATTATGACTACATGGATACATACCATTCACTTGAGAAACAAAAAAATGACTCTAGACATACTTCTAATAGAACTTTTGCTCCCTTGGAAGATTCTTATGATGACACTTTGCAAAAACTTCTTGGTAATAAGATCATCATGTTACCTAAGTATAGCTCATATGGAAACCAATTCTTGGATATCTATTGTGCTTATCATCAACATAATGATCATAGTACTTTATATTGCATTGAGCTAAAACATAAAATCCAAGATCTTATTGATAATGGAATTATTAATACCTTTAATGATTCATGTGATGAGGATACTTTTCTTGAGAAAGATCATATTAATGAACCTATGTCTAGTGATGGTTTCCTTGATAGCTCCACTTCTTCCAACACTTGTGCATCTCCCAACACTTCAAAGCTTTCCAACATGCCTCCATCAAGTAAAGAATCTAATGCTTTCCACATTGACTACGTGTATCCTCAAGGGCTACCTCTAAAAGAAACTCAAGCTAACCTTCACTTGGCTGCAAACTTTTTCCATGCTACTAATCCTAAATATCCTCAACCTTCATGCACTACTATGCCTAATACAAGCACTACTCCATTCACTCTTCATTCTCCCTTTTCCTTAGAAGTGGCTTCATGTCAAGAGGACTCTAAAAAAAAAAAGCTATAAATGTCAAGAAAGATCAAGATCAAGCACCCTTTCATCTCTTTCAATATTTTTCCCCTCCATATCCTATATCTTGTCCACCTCCTAAGTATGATGAAGATACCACTTCCATTATCTCCCTTGAGCTTACTAAAAATTATGAGAAAATTTCTCTTCATATGCTATCCAAAGCTACTTGTCAAGATCAAAGCATCGCCTCATGTTCTACTTCTCCACATCCACTTCAAAATTGTGCTCAAGCTTCAAGTGCTTCTATTAAAATTTTTGTTCCTATCAAAGGTACTTATGAGTCTATTGATGGCTTTGACCATGTTGCTCATTCTAAAGATGTTGATATCCCTTCCAACTATCCCTTTGCATCTTATAAATCTATCCTTGGTCTTTATCCATCTAAGCTAAAGCATTCAAACCTTCCATCCATATTGGGGCCTTATGTTCCTCCATCTCCTACATTCACTCATAGCTCATCCCCTAGCTCTCCTATATTACCTCAAGATCAACAAAGACACTCATCTTTGATGAATTTTTACCCATTTATACATCTAAACCAGTCATATCATCCTTATTCATCCACAAATCCCAAGTCCTTTGGAAGTGAGAATAAACATAAGAATCCATTGAAAAAGAAAGATCACTATGTACCATCTAATCAACATGTGAATGCTAAGAAGGAGAATGCACAAAAGAGACCGCAAAGGTCCACTACTCAAAAAGCTAAACCAAAGAAAATATGGGTTCCTAAATCTATCATTATACAAAGGCACTCTCAAGCACCCAAAGAACAAGGAAAATCTAAAGGTATATGGATTACCAAGTCTCTTTTAGAAGACTTGAATATTGAAAATATTTCAAAGTTGACATTCAAGCTTCCAAAGGCTTTCATTCCATCTTCCTCCAAAAATCTTCCTAAAATTATTCCAAAGCCTTCCACTCCACTTTTTTCCAAATCTCTTCTACCACCTCATACATCTAAACCTCAAGCTACTTCATCCATGATTCATCCATCATTCCAATACCCTTCAAGGTGTGTGTCAATGTTGATCTTGTAAAATATTTCAACTACCCTCATGAAATCCTCTAAAGCTTACACTAACTTTCTATACATGAACTATTATCCTCCATATACTCTTCCTACTACCATTTCTCTTTCATCACCCTATCAACATCTTTGAGCATACCTTTCTATGGTCTTGGCTTATCATGACTTATCTTTTCTATAGGAGCACTATCTACATTCAAACAGCTTGAGCTCTTTCTAAAAATTCAAAAAAAAAAAAAAATAGAAAAAGAAAAAAAAGCAAAAAATAAATAAAAATGAAAATGTGCCTTGGTGAAAATCACTTCTTGTGGCACCTTGATAGCAAAAGTAAAGAGAAATAAATTCATCCTATGGTGAAAACTACTTCTTGTGGCACCTTGGATAAGTACCATGATGAAAACCTAGCAAACAGGCATCATGCGTAATTCTTCCATCATCCATCTATCCCCTCTTCTCTCTTTGATCTTGACAATGTTGAGTTATCTTTGCATATTGGCTATCTTATCCACAATATTCTTTGTTGTGCTCTCCCATTAACTCATAGCCTCTATCTTGAACTTTATTCTTATTGCTCTATCCCATTGCTATACTATCTAGTTGACCCCTTGGTCTTGATCATAATAAATGAAACATGGTTCTCATAGGTCTCTTGACATGGCTACACTTTTGGACTACACACTTCATGCTATCTCACTTGTTGGCTTCATTGCTTATCCTACATGCTATCTTTCTCATTAATTCTATTGCTTATCCAAAATATGCTTCATATGACTATTTCACCTCTTTCCCTAGCTTGGGTACTCTTGAGGAGTTAGTCCTTGAGGATCAATTTCACTTGCTTCATACTCTTTTTTCATCCATCTTTTCTTATCCACTGGCTCGTTGCTCCATCATATCCTATACCTTGCTAGACATTGGGAGAAAATGATGTGATCTTGCTTGAGAACTAGTGATATCTAAAACCTTCTAAAAAATTCCAAAAAAAATCATATATGATCCTGAAAAAAATCCTAAAAATCAGAAAATATCCTAACAAATGATCATCTTAGTGAAAACCTAGCAATAGGCACTTTGATGTATCACCAAAAAAAATCAAATATAAAAAAATACAAAAAAATGAAAAAAATCCTAAAAAAAAAATCTGTCAAGTGGTGAAAACCTGGAAACAAGCACTACTTGAAACCGTTGCAGCTATGTCTATCAGTCTCAATCATCCACTTTGTTACACATTTCCTGGCTTGGAATTGTTTCTTTCCCTCATCTTGGGGGCATAGCTACTTAGCCTATTGAGGTATTCTTGTGCATTAGGGTTTCTTTGACAACTCACAAAATAGTGTTTCTCAACACTTCCCCCACTTTGACATCAAGTGTTTTTTAACACTTTTTAGATAGTTTACCTATAGTCTCCGATGTCACGATATTTCTCACTATCAAAATCAAGTCTTGAAGAAATGGCCAAGTGACTTACACACACGCACTTTAACACTTAAACGACTGAGCTATGCTGATCTTTATCTACTTTGTGTGCTGTCTATGATGATTTCTTTGCTATGTGTTCCCTCCCTAATAGTCTTTTGAGGATGTTGTTGACTAGAAGACTGGGGGCATGGGACATACTTTCTTGATTTTTGCTTGTGGGTATACTTTGTTTGTCTATAGTGTTGTCAGCATTTATGCTTGTCCTATCCAACATGTTGACTTACAAATGTATCATCCTTAACTGTTTTGCAAGACCACACTCAGAGGTTATCTTGGTGCTTATGCCTTGATACAGGTTAATCTTGCTAAATTAAACTTAGGAAATCTAATCGCGTAGTTATCTTGACTTACATGTCTCTGATGCTTAGATTGGATTTCCACATACCTATCTAATATTGATCATATTCATATCCCCATAGTTATACTAGTGATGGTTGTATGATCTCATGATGTCCCTAATAAATGCTCAATGATGAAATTAAGAGTCTAAATGCTATACACTTCTTGTTGGTAAACCACTTTTCATATTAGCTTGCATTTTAGGTTCATTTTCTAGCTTAGTCTTGCATTCTTGCATATGGGGAGAGCTCTCTCTTCATCTTTTTGTGGACATATCAGCTAACTCCTTTCATATATTTCTTTATTTTCTTCTTGTTCATGTCTTTTCACCTTCTTAATCTTTCACTTCATCTCTTTTCTATCTTATCATCACATTATATAAAGTTTTGACCTCTTAAATAATTTCAACGTCCTGGATTCATTTTCGGCATCGAGATCCAAATTCGAGTTCATCTTGATGGTCAAAATTTTCTTTTAAAATTCTACTTTCTTCTGAGCAGTTAGCTAACCTTTTGAGGTCTAATCTCTGAATCATCACTGGGGCATCTTCATTTCTTCATGTCTTCATCATTTCCATACTTCATATCTACTTCTAGTCACCTTTTCACATCTAAAATCATCTTTCTACTAGATTTGACCTAATTTTTTACTCTATATCCTTAAAGGTCAACTCTAGTCAAACTAGGGCATTTTATCAATTTATTATAGTCATTCTTGGGTTCTAATCATTTATTTGTCATATCAAACATTGCTATATCTCAATTTTCTCATGTCTAGCTAGTTTCTGCTTCCTCTTAACTCATTTCAATTTCGATCCCAAGGGGGCAGAAATACTCTATTGCTGATTGTTACATCTATCTATTTCTTAGGAGCATTTGTTTGACCTTATCACTTACTCTCAATATATTCACTTTGATAGGTGTTAGAATTATTTTTAGATCCTAACATCATCTTCCTAGTGTTCAGTACTACCGCTATCAGGCTGTGCATTCAGGACTTGCTATCTATTTCTACATTTCATTCTTTGAAATTAGATATCTATATCTATCACTGCCTACTTGGCTTTCTATTTTCTTTGACTTAATGTGTTCCCAGATCAATCATGCATTAGTCAAAGAGGGGCAAATGTAATCACCTAAAAATGGTCATCTAGACTATTAGCCCCCTTTTCAACATTTTGGCTAAATTAATTTAATCATTTACCTAGACCAAATTGCTAATAATTAATTTATTTGATTATAACCTATAGTTTGACTATGCTATCCTAAGTTCATTATTTGATTAAAAGAACATGTCCCCTTTTAATTGAATAAAAGACCCCATTCTTCTAACCCACTTAAAGTGCACACATAAAGTCTTTTTTTCTATTTTGCAATTAAAAGAAAAGGCTTTGTGACTTTTGTCTTATATGACAAGTCAACTTATATTCTATTGGTTGACTTGTGTGTGCACATGGATCATTTCTTCATGTCTTCATCATTTCCATACTTCATATCTACTTCTAGTCACCTTTTCACATCTAAAATCATCTTTCTACTAGATTTGACCTAATTTTTTATGCTATATCCTTCAAGGTCAACTCTAGTCAAACTGGGGCATTTTATCAGTTTCTTATAGATTCTATCCACTAGATAATCACCAAACAGATAGTGGACACCCTTCACACCTTGAATGAGAATATTGTCAATCTGGGAGACTATCTCACTACAATTGGCCTTCAAAGGGATGCAGAGCAGAACACAGAGCAAGGATTCAATCGGGATGAATCTTAGAAAGAGGCCAGTGACCAAGTGAATCAGGGGAACTAGATGAACAATCCTACTAGGATTCAGGAGGGTGTGGCTAGTTAGAAGGACAATGATGCTTCAGAAACCTTGCAGGCCATGGACACAGACAGCCACTAGCCTGTTCGCCTGGCTTTTCTTTTTTGTCTCTAGCCTTTGTTCTTTGGCTTCGGGCCTTCTTTTGTCTCTGGCCTTTTGTGGCAATTTTTTATTTGTTTAGTCTGTTTCATCTCACTCTTTTTGCTATAAAACTTTGGGTTTCCAGATCCCTATTAAACCTATTTTACCTAATAAAAAATAATGATCTCTTTATGTATCCTATCAATTATGTATGCTACATAATCATACCCAATATTTGTTTTGGCATCTTGGACATTTAAAGTCATGACATAATGTCCACCCAAGGCATTCATGGTTCCATTTGAACCTAGGACCTTGTTCAAGCCATAGATGGTATTCTGGAAATACCTTTGGAAGAATTCAAGAGGCATGATCCTCTCCACTTCCTTCTTCTTTGGAATCTCACCCTTGTCTTTATGAAATGAAGGGAAATGTCTTGTCATTGCTCTACCCATGTAGAAATTCTTATGGTTCTCAAAATTATTAGTTAGCTCATCCACATTAATAGGTAATTCCATTGGGCCTCCTAGGTCAAATGCCTCTATGAATGTTTCCTTGTCAAGGGAAAGGAAGATTCTTCTATCTCTCCTATGAAATGATTTGCTAATTGAATTGTAGTGTTTAATTAAGGCCTTCACTAGGTGTACATCCAAAAAAACCTCTAGCATGATTAACTTGCCCAAATTTCTTACCCAAGGATTGTAGGTTGGTACCTTCTATATTCTATTTTCATAAAAATTCTAGAACAACTCATATCCATTCTTGTCAGGAACTTTTGCATTTCTACAAAACACATATGGGTCCTTGAAAGTGTGATAATTTGTAGCTTGTGCATTTGTAGAACCTAGAAAATTGTGTATCCATTCCTCTACAAATTAGCTAGGGCTTCTTGTTGGTGATGCTAGTTCTACAATTACTACTATTGTAATCAACTCTCCTTCCTTTTGAGTCATTTCTACAAATAGTTCAATCAACTCTATGTACTAAATATTGAAAAATTTACTAAGAATCACTTTGCAACTCAAATTTGCTAAGAAAACTCAAATAATTATGAAACTGGTAAAGGAAATCTTTGTGCCCTTCAAAATTTATCTATTTGTATAATGGGAACATGAAATTAATGGCATATAAGATCACACACTTGAAAACCTATCAATTCTCAAAAAGCTGGCAAAATCAAAACTTTTTCACATTCTATACTATAGCTCATGTTCTTTTTATCCATCTCAGATGTGGCCATTAAAAATGCTTTTATGCCTTAAAAATGATGAATGCAACCATGCAAAAAGGTTATTTTTTACTATTTCACATCTTTGCATCTTATTTCTCTAACTATTAAGTTTGGCTTGCGATAGTGTGATTTCCCTTTAGTCACTACTTCACAGCTTGTTTTCACTTTACCTTTCCGACTACTATGATCTAGTGATGACTTCTTTATTTACCATTTCACATCCTTGCCACCCTAACACCTTTTATCGTTGTGATGTT
The DNA here is from genome assembly GCA_028749045.1 of Cupressus sempervirens. Classification (NCBI taxonomy): domain Eukaryota; kingdom Viridiplantae; phylum Streptophyta; class Pinopsida; order Cupressales; family Cupressaceae; genus Cupressus; species Cupressus sempervirens. Next base: position 538,204,435 of record CM053787.1, on the reverse strand, counting down.
TCAAGGCTTTATATTTTTACCTTATCACTCCTCCATAGTTGCCAATCATGACAAACATTTTAACTGTGCAATGCTGCACTAAGCATTTTCCATGATTGTTATTTCAACTATCAACATCACAACTTAATATTTTGATTGCTCATGGAAATGTGCAAGAGTGCGATAAACACTTTTAATTGCAACAATTTCTTTGTTTACATGTTTGCATCAGTATTTCTTTAACTTAAATCTTATCCCACAAAGATGCAATCACTAGTTTGTTTGACCATTGTCTCTTTCCACAACTTCGCTCCTTTGATCTTAACTATTATGTAAACCCTTACAAACTTGTGCTAGTCTTTAACCTTAACCATTTTGAACTTATTTCGCAGGTTTGCAACTTCAAATTTGTAACTAGAGTTAAACCTTGCAACAATGTGATCTTGAGCATTTGCCACTTCACAACCTTTACTCTAAGTTAATCACTAACTCAAGAGACATTGCGATAATATGAAAACTTAACTACATGATCACTTGATCACTCCATCACAACTTAATTTATCAATTTACTTTAGACCTTTACAACCTTATGATGACCATTTATACTTAAACTTTTTTCCTTTACTACAACATTGCCACTTAAAATCCTTTGAGTAAAAAATGTCTTGTGATCATGCGCTCTTCCTTGTTTTGCTCATTTGCTCCTCTAACATGGATGTTAACAATAACTACTAAAAAGCCACAATGAGCTAAGAATAGATCTTTTTGCCTCCTCACAACCTTAAAAAGGGTTAGTGAGAAAAATAGAGCAATGTTGTGATCATATAGACTTTGCAACATTGTGACTTAAAAGACATAAGAGATCATGAAATATACAATGAATATTAGCTCAAAACTTAGGGATATAAAGATATAACATTAAAGGTTTTTCACATATCCCTTTTTGAATTGAAAATTGATTTCTAATGAACTCAATATACCTTAAAAGACAATATTTTTCCCTTAGGGATTTTCTATGAGGGTTACACAAACTTTAGAAACCCTAAGCAAGGATAAACATAACTTCATAGATTTAAAAAAAATTTCAGGCAAGTGAAAATTTAGGCCAACACTTGTAATAAACCTTAGTATTAGTTTTACCATCAAGTGTAATATATCACTTTCCCTTAATAGGACATGGATCATTATTCCTAAATCTAACTATGCCATCATTATAACTAGTAGGCTCAATAAATTTATCTCTGTCACCCATTATTTGATGTTAGAATCCACTATCTATTATCCAACCAAATTTCTTTTTCTCAATTTGTGACACATGTGCTTTTTCTTCCTTAATAAGAGTTTCTTCATTTATAAAAACAAAACATATCTCATCTTCATCCTAATTGTCTAAGAATTTTTTTTTTTTTTCCAGTTCTATTTCGTCATCACTATCATAAAATAAGTCTTTTGGAATTTGTAATTTGTAAGGATTTGTAGGCTTAGCTTTTGATTCTCTCTTTGGACACTAATAAGAAAAATGACCAAATCTTTTGCTCTTCCAAAATGAAAATGAATTCTTACCTTTAAGTTCTCTCTTTATAACTAGTGAAATAATTTCATCAATTTCATTTCTTCTTCCTATAATTCCTCCCAATCTCTAGCATAATAACTACTAATGCTTGCACATTTAGTTAGTACCATTTTATCATTATGCACACTAGCTTTAAAAATAGATTCAACTCTAGGAAATTTATCATTTAGTCTACTAGATTCAAATCCTTTCAGTTTTCCACTAAATGACTCTCTATTAAAGTCAAGATGATGCAAGAGCATCCTAGGTTACCTTGTTATCCTGCTCATCTTTGTACATTCTGTTAGTTATTGTTAAGTTGTAGTTGTTGCCAAGTTCTAGTATTGGCTGAGCGTAGTAATTTCTGAGTGTTGTAATCATTGAGTTTCCTATGATGGTTGAGTTCCTACTTTGGACAAGTTCTATTACTCCCAAGTTCCTCCAAGTGCCAAGTGAGCACGTTGGTTTCTTAATGCTTAGTTCCTTCTTTGGATGGGTTTGTCCATGATTGGTTCCTAGTAACTCATTTATTTAATTTTAGTCATGAATTTAATGTAAGGATCATGCATTGGGATGTGTAAAGACCATTATGAGGTCAACCTTCTCTTTTATAATTATCTAGAATCTTTTGTAAGTCATCTTGGTAGGTATAAGTAGAGGCAGGGTATTTTTTAGTAGCTGATATTCGCTAATTGGCTAATTTTAGGAAATTTTGGCTAATAATTTAGTTAAAAATATTTAAAATCACCATATTTTTATTAAATTTAGTTATATAAAATATTTAAATAGTTAAAGATTCTCCAATTAATAATAAAAAATATTTTTATTTTTCAAAATAATGTAAGATTTGCCAATATTTTTATTTCTCTTTTTTGAGGGGGATTGCTTAAAGTTTACCTTGAGTAGAGGTGTCTAGGATTAGGTTCAATAGTTCTTAGAGAGTTTGGGAAAGTGCACATTGTAATCAACCAAAAATGGTCATCTAGACTATGAGCCCCTTTTCTAGCATTTTTGTATAATTTATCTAATGCTTGTCCTTGATCAAATCTCTAAAAATCCATTTATTTAATTTTATCCTATAGTTTGATCACTTTTTCCTAAGTTCATATTTAAATAAAAGAACATGTCCCACTTTTAATTAAATAAAATTCCACACTCATCTCTTAGCCTAAGTTGCACACACAAAAGAATTTCCCTTATTTAAAAAGAAAAGAAAACAAATTTTGGTCCCACATGGGGGACAAAAGTCAACTCTTCATCACAATTGGTGGAAATGCTTGTGCAAATGGATCACTCCCACTTTCAAACTCCACCCTTGATCACATGCATCTTGCCTCATGATCTTTATCATCCATTTCTCTTTAAAAGGGAGAGCTCTCTCCTCACTTCACAACTCCACTCTTTTACTAATGTTATGCTATAGGATTGAAGATCTCATAGTTGTGGAGATCCTCTTCTTCTATCTTCTGTTCTTCATTCTTCATGCTTCTCATTCATTCTAGTTTCTCTCCATGCTTATAGCTTAAATAATCTAGTCTAAATAGGGGTTGTAATGCTTATTTTCTAGTCTAGATTGCACTCTACTTTCTCTCATTTAGCTACTATTTGCATTACATTAATTCTAGATTCTTGGATGCTACCATTCCTTCTCCCATATTTGAATCTCTCATTCTATGGTGCACCTTGCAAGGGTTTCATAGTTTGGTTCATTTGAGAGCCACCATCTCATGGCCTTTGCACATCATAGATAGAGAGCTATAATCTACCTCTTGAGATGCCCTATTTCATTGGCATTTTTAATAATAATGGTTTATAGAATTGTGACACTTTTTGTACACATATTTTTGGCACCCACCATGGGGAAGAATGCTATGGTTTTGCCTCTTAATTTGCACTTTTTTCCTACATTTTCTGCTTGCTATCTGATCTTTTTATTTTTACAGTTGTGATTATCGAGTGATACTTTCTTAATATCATATGATAGTTATCTATTCATCCATGCCATACTTTTCCATTAAAAGTATAACACACCCATATGGAACTCTATCACACCAGTATACCAAGTTTTATAGTGTGGCTATAGAGAGAAATATTGAACAAAACAAAAGTATCATATGACCATATTGAAAAGTATTGTACAATATTCTGTTAGCATAAAAATATTGCCTAGCCTAAAACTTGTTGTTGTTTGGGTTCTTTAATAAATTTTTGGTCTTTGGCATTTTGTTCTTTAGGTTTTTTAGGTCTATTACTATTTGATAGAGATTTACTGTAGTTTTTTACCTTGTTTTTGGAACTAACATTTGTTGGACTAATGTTTGTGCTTGTAGGTTTTTCCTTAAACACTTGAAAAATTGCCTTAAATGAATGCATATCAAAGCTTCAAATGCAAAATGGCTACTAACAATTGTTTGTAGGGCTGCCTAAAAGCATAAAAGCTAAACAAGTGCTTCTATTTCCCTTGTTTTTTGTGCATCAATACTACTAATTGTTTATTTTTCATAGACACATAAGACTTGTGACTATGGTCTCTTGGTGGTAGGAAAGTATACTCTTCACTCTTGTGGTGATTTAGAAATCTTGTCCTGCCTTTAGATTTCAAAAAAAGAGGTTTAATTGAACTTGTTTGGCATGTCTAGGGGACAAGCAAAATTAACTATTCTGACCCACTATAAAATCAAGGCTACCAAGGAAAAAAAACCTTGGTAGACATAGTGCTTTTATTCATCTAATGGAAGTACTTATGGGATTGTGACCACAAGAAAATTACTAGGTGAGAATTCTTAAGGTACCCTTGTGGTTGCAAGGTCCATTACTTATCATCTGATAAGATTACTCATATTGGGAGCAAGAGGAGTGCTATGAATAGAAGCCCTTACTAGACACCTTAGGATTAGAGGCCACACTATTTTTTTGCTCAATATCTTGGTGCAAGGATAATCCTAGTGGACTACTTGGACCGCCCCAAGATTTTACACTCACCATTTATGTCCCTTTGGTTGTGCCATTGGTATTTCCATGGGAAAGACAACATCTATTGTTGGAGACCACTTTGTATGAGGTGAGGGGGTATCATGCATGGGCCAAGTTTTTGATTAATGAACCATGACCTTAGGTAGTTTTTCTTGGAATGTGTCTTTGCAAGTGAAAAGAGTTGTGAAAATATTTTGAACATACACATGATGATAGTTCTAGGGCTTTCCTTTTTAGAACGCACATATGCTTGTATCATGAAAGGTTTCTTTGTCCCTTGCTTGATTTTTTGAAGACTACTCCATGTGTCACTATCTTTGTTGGAAAAAAATTTCTTTTAAACATCAAACTTGCTATGCTATCAACTATTTCAAACTATTTTCAACCAAGTCAAAACATCAAATGCAAATATTTGCTTGTGTTGCTTGCTACTGGGAGTCTCAATATTTAGCTTTGATTTTCTATTTCTCTAGTACTTGAACATGCTTAAAGTGGCTTTTGGTATTTCCCACCTTCTTCATCTATGACCTCTTTCTAGGACCCTATTTTTCTAAAGGTTACCTTGATCTATTGACTACACTCCTTGATTGGAAGATTTGTTCACTTATTTATGTTTATCTATCTACTTGGCTATTTGGGCTTCTTTCTTAGCTCTTGACTTGAGTCACTAGTATCATAAGATGCTTGGACACTTTTCTTGAAAAGTCACTCATTCATTTCTACCTCTCTTTGAAAAATGAACACTCTACCTTTCTAGTTTGGACATCAAGTTATCTTGTGTCACCTTATTAGCTTCCTCTAGTCTCCCTTATGCTTGATCATCTATCTACCACTATGACATTAAAACCTTGTGTCACCAAAGCTCAACCAAATCTAGATGATCATGCTATCCTCCATGCCACTAAAGAGTTTCAAGATCTATACACTCAATAAAAATAACTATAAGAGATAAATGATCTTTCTTACTTTCATCTCTTTAAGAAAATGATAGAAATGAAGTCTAAACTTGAGAAAAGGTTAGAGGAGAAGATTTTGTTCTTAAATGAATCTCCCTTAAGACCTTTACATACACATGGGTCATCTATCTACCACTATGGCATTCAAACCTTGTGTCACCAAACCTCAACCAAATCTAGATGATCATGATATCCTCCATGCCACTAAAGAGTTTCAAGATCTATACACTCAATACAAATAACTATAAGAGATAAATGATCTTTCTTACTTTCATCTCTCTAAGCACATGATAGAAATGAAGTCTAAACTTGAGAAAAGGTTAGAGGAGAAGATAGTGTTCTTAAATGAATCTCCCTTAAGACCTTTACATACACATGGGTCATCTTCTTAAAGGTCTACATATTCTACTCCACGACATCAAATGTCTTCATCTTCTAGATCTAAAGACCTCTTTAGAGAACAAGTTGTTAGGGGTTTGATAGATTTGAAAAAATATAAGAATAAATAGTTATATGCAGAAACAAAAGAAGAAAATAAAATGAACACAAATAACACACAAATGTAATGTGGTTCACCAATAACCTAGGCTATATCCACCTACATAGACTTCATCCTTTCTATTATCTAGAAAAAAATACACCAACATTACAATGCATTATGCATCTTAGCCTCTTATAATAGCATTTTAGGGAAACCTCTATAATTGACCATTTTAGGGTTTTACAATGTTGTTAGCTTTCTTGGTACCTCTTTTTATCCTATGCCAAGATTTCATTATGGACCTATCTTTGACCAAGATAATGATGAAGACATGGATGCATGCTATTAACTTTAGAAACAACAAAATGATCATGGAGATACTTTTGAGAGAACTTTTACTCCATTAGAAGATTCTTTTGGTAACATCTTGCAAACACTTCTTGATAATAAATCCATTACATTACCAAACAACTCTAGACCTTATGAACTTAAAATCAAAAATCCATGATGGAGAAATGATTATTATTGTCACTACCATATAAAAAAATGTCATAAAATTTAATATTTCATAGAGTTGAAACATAATATCCAAGATCTCATTGATGATGGGATTTTTGATACCTCTAATGACTCATGTGGTGAGGATATTTTTCTTGAGAAAGATCATGCTGATGAAACTATGTCAAGTGATGGTTTCCTTGACACCTTCACTTCTTCTAAAAATCATGAACCTCCTAAAGTGTCAAATATTTCCAAAATGCCTCTACCAAACAAATAACCTAATTCTTTTTGCATCGACTATGCGTATCCTCAAGGGCTACCTCTAAAAGAAACTCAAGATGATCTATAATTGGATGCAAATATTTTCCATGCTACCAAGGCTAAAGATCTTCAACTTTCATGTGATGCTATGCCTAATATTCCTACATTAGCTAGTTATTTGTTAACTCTTCAAGAATTTATCATGTAAACCTCATATTCTCCCTTTTCCTTAGAAGTGGCTCCATGTCAAGAGGGCTCTCAAAAAGATAAAACTATAATTTTCAAGAAAGATCAAGATCAAGCACCCTTTCATCTCTTTCAAGATTCCACTCCTCCATATCCCATATATTATTTACCTCATAAGTATGATGAAGATACCATTTCCACCATCTCCATTGAGCTTATTGAAAATCATGAGAAACTCACTATGCCTATGCTATCCAAAGAAACTTATCAAGATCAAAGAATCCCCTCATGTTCTACTTCTTTATATCCAATTCACCACTACACTTCAACTTCAAATTCTTCTTCTAAAGGTGTTTCTCCTATTAAAGACACTCTTGAGTCTATTGATGACCTTGGTTACATTTCTCACTCTAAAGATGCTGATATCCCTACTTAGTATCCATTTGCATCTCCCAAATCTATCCTTGGTCCTTATCCTTCTAAGCTAAAAAATTCCAACCTTCCATCCATACTGAGACCATATGCTCCTCCATATCCTAATTTCACTCCTATCTCATCCCCTGGCTCTCCTATTGTACCTCAAGATTAACAAAGACACTTGTCCTTGATGAATCTTCATTCATCTATTCATCTAAACCAGTCATATCAACCTTATCCATTCATAAGTCCCAAGTATTTTGGAAGCAATTTAGATGTTGAACATAAGAAACATAAGAATCCATTTACAAATGAAGATCACTATGTCCTATCTAATCGACATGTAAATACAAAGAAAGAACAATTATTCAAGAGACTATAAAGGTCCACTACCCAAAGAGCTAAATCAAAGAAAATATGGGTTCCTAAACCCATTATGGAAGAAATGTGTTCTAAAGTATCCAAAGGAAAATATAAAGCTATATGGATTCCCAGGTCTCTCTTGGAGTACTTGAATATTGAAAACAAATAAAAATTGACATTTAAGCTTCTAAAGACTTCCATTCCATCTTCTTCCAAAAATATTCCTAAAAATATTCCAAAGCCTTCTACTCCACATTTTTCTAAATCTCTTCTACCACCACATGAATCTAAACCTCAAGATATTTCCTCCATGATTACTCCATCAATTCACAACCCTTCAAGGTGTGTGTCAATTTTGATTTTGCCCACTTTTTCACCTACCCTTATGTAATCCTTTCAAGACTAAACTTATGTTCTATCTGTACTCCTTCTAGCTTTCTAAGGCATGAACTCTTATCCTCCATATACTCTTCCTACTATCATCTCCTTTCCATTACCCTGTTAGCATCTTTGAGCATAACTTCCTATGGTCTTGGCTTATCATGACTTATCCTTGTAATAGGATCCCTATCCAAATTGGAAAAGGATTGAAATATTTAAAAAATAAATATGCTATGGTGAAAATCACTTGTTGTGGCACCTTGGTAGCAAAAGTAAAGAGAAATAAATTTTTCCTATGGTGAAAACCACTTCTTGTGGCACCTTGGATAAGTACCATGATGAAAACCTTGCAAATAGGCATTATGCATAATTCTTCCATAATCCATCTATTCCATCTTTCCTCTTTAATCTTGAAAATGATGAGCTATCCTTGTGTATTGGCTATCTTATCCATGAGCTTCCCTATTTTACTTTCTCATTCACTCATAGCCTTCATATCCAATTTCATTCTTATTTCTCTATCCTATCACTATCCTATCTAATTGACCCCTTGGGCTTGATCACACAAAGAAAAAAAGGTTCTGATAGGACTCTTGCCATGTCTAATTCTTTAGACTACACTTTCATGCTATCTCATTTATTGTCTTCTACTATCTTCTACTACTTATCCTATATGCTATCTCACCTATAGGCTTTAACTGCTTATCCCACATACTATCTCCTTTCATGGATTTCTTGGCTTTTCCAAAATGTGCTTCATATGGTTATATTATTCTTTCCCTAGCTTGGGTACTCTTGAGGAGTCAGTCCTTGAGGATCACTTTCACTTTCTTCATACTCTTTTCTTATCCACCTCTACTTATCCACTAGCTTGCTACTCCATCATGTCCTACACCTTTCTTGATGATGGAACAAAATGATGCAATCTTGCTTAGTAAATAGTGATCTGTAAATCATTCTAAAAAATCCTAAAAAATCATATATGATGCCAAAAATAAAAAATAGAAAATGTCCTAAAAAAATGATCATATTAGTGAGAACCTAGAAATAGCTGCTTTGATGTATCATCAAAAAAATAAAAAATCTCATAACATTCAAAAAAATTGCAAAAAGTCCTAAATTTTTTTCTGAGTGGTGAAAGCCTAGAAATAGATGATACTTGAGACCCTTGCACTGCTCTCTATCTTGATCTTGGTTTGAACTCATACACTATTCACCTTTCTTTTTCTTTCCTAGCTTGGAATTGACTCTTTTATAAGTCTAGGGGGCAAGAACTACATAGATTATTAGGGTCTCCTTATTACGTTGGTGTTTCTTTGATAGCTTGTTAAATAGTGTTTTTCAAATCCCCTTGACATCGAGTGTTTCTCAACACTTTTTAGATATCTTACCTATAGTCTAGGATGCTATAATATTGATCACTATTAGATGCAAGTCTTGAAGAAATGTCCATGTGACTTACACACACACACACACACACACACACACACACACACACACACAGACATTAAATTTTCTGATCTATGATGAACTTTATCTTCTTTGTATGTTGTCTATGATAATTTCTTTTTTGAGCATCCTCTCCTTGATAGTTTTTTGAGGATGTCATGGACTAGAAGATTGGGGGCATGGGGTATTTTTTACTTTCTTTTTGTATGTGGGTATACTTTGTTAATCTAAGCTATTAAGAGCCTTTGTGCTTGTCCTACTTGATGCTTTGGGGCTACAATGTATCATCCTTGTCTATTTTTTCAAGATCACACTTAGGGGTTATCTTGACACTCATTCCTTGATATAGGTGTAATATTGCTATATTAAACTTAGGGAATCTAACTACATTAGCTATCTTTACTTACATGTCTTGGATGCTTAGGTTGGGTTCCCACATTTATATATGATATAGATCATATTCATATCCTCATAGTCATACTAGTGATGATTGTATGATATTCTAATGTCCCTAATTAGGCTCAATGATAAAAACTAGGACCTATCTATATAACCCTTACAATTGAACCTTTTCATAATAGCTTGAATTCTAGAGTTCATCCTAGCTTATCTTTGCATTTTACATGTTGAGAGTGCTCTCTTCTTTATCTTTCATGGACTTGATAGCTAACTATGTTCATCCTTCTCTTGCATCTTCTCGATCTTATCTTATCTCTTATTTCCTATTTCTCTCTTCTTTTCTATCTTACCATCTCATCTATGCTTTTGACCTATCTTTTCTAATCTCGACATCCTGAATCCATTTTTAGGATTGAAATCCAAATTTGGGTTCATCTTTCTAGTCAAAATTTCTTCCTTCTTCTATGTATTTGGCTGACCTATTGAGACTTAATCTTTGAATATTGTTGGGACAATCATAATTTCTCCATTTCTTCATCATTTCTACCATCTTCAACTCTTCACTTTCATTTCTATTTCATCTTAGTTCATTTTTATTCTTTCTTTGACCTAATTCTTATGCTTTATCTTTCTTGGTCAAACTTAGTCAAATTGGGGCATATCTTCATTGCTTGGTGGTCACTCTTTGGTCTTCATATCTTATCTATCATCCAAAAATTTTATATGGTCTAATTTGATCAAATTTATCTTATTTTTGCATCTCCTCTATCTCATTTCAATTTTAATCCTAACAGGGCAGGAATATTCTATTATTATTGAAAATTGCTTTCTGCTACAACTATCTATTTTCTGTTGATCTATCTGCTTTCTTTTCTTGACATACCAATGCTCATCTTGAGTACTAATATTGTCTCTTCTCTCTCCAAATTTTTAGTATTGTTGCTAAATAGACTGTGCATTCAAGATCTACTATCTCTATGTGCTTTTTTCGTTAGAGTCAGATCTCTCTATCATCTTGGCTTCTTCATTCTTTGACATAATGTGTTCCCAAACTGATCACACATTAGTCAGAGAAGGGAAAATTTAATCACCCAAAATTGGTCATCTAGACTATGAGCCCCTTTTCTAGAATTTTTATATAATTCATCTAATGCTTATCCTTGATCAAATCTCTAAACATTCATTTATTTAATTTTATCCTATAGTTTGACCACTTTATCCTAAGTTCATATTTAATTAAAAGAACATGTCCCCCTTTTAATTTAATTAAATTCCCCACTCATCTCTTATTCTAAGTTGCACACAAAAAAGCATTTCCCTTATTTAAAAATAAAAGAAAAGACATTTTGGTCCCACATGAGGGACAAAAGTCACCTCTTCATCATGATTGGTGGAAATACTTGTGCACATGGATCACTCCCTCTTTAAAACTCCACCCTTGATCACATGCATCTTGCCTCATGATCTCTATCATCCATTTCTCTTTAAAAGGGAGAAGTCTCTCTTCACTTTACAACTCCACTTTTTTAATAACATTATGCTGCAGGATTGAAGATCTCATACTTGTGGAACTCATCTTCTTCTATCTTCTATTCTTCATTCTACATGCTTCTCATTCATTCTAGTTTCTCTCCATGGTTATAGCTTAAATTATCTAGTCTGAATAGGGGTTATAATATTTATTTTCTAGTTTATCTTGCATTCTACTTTCTCTCATTTAGATTTTATTTTCATTACATTCATAATAGATTCTTGGATGATAGCATATTCTTGGATGATAGCATTCTTGCTCCCATGTTTGAATCTCTCATTCTATGGTGCACCTTACAAGGGTTACATAGTTTGGTTCATTTGAGAGCCACTATCTCATAGCCTTTTAATGCCATAGATAGAGAGCTATAAGCCATCTCTTTCATGGGTATTGTCAAGAATAATGGTTTATAGAAGTGTGACATTTTTTGTGCACACATGATCATAGATGAGCGAGTCTAGAGTTAGAATTTGTAGAGATCATGGTTCTTGAAGTTGTAATTTGTAATTATCTTGTATTGGCTACAAACTAGAAGGTCTTACAACCACACATGTTTGTGGATAATTTGATGAATCAATAAAGATATTTTGTTTTATCCCTCCCTAGTGTTGCTATATGTTATTTTCTTCCATTGTGTTTATTGAAAAAGGTGTTTGGATAGTTAGGTGTACCTTTAGACCTAATTTTTTTATCCATCCCTGAGTTAGGTGGTATCAAAGCTACAGGTTAATCCTTGAGGAGATTTGATCATGTAACACCTTAATTTCTTTTGGTTGTGGGGTGGAAGATTTGCATATTTTACCTATAATGGGTAGAGGGTTACAATCTTGCAAGAACCTATTCATCTAAATGTTTAAAGGTAGAGAAAATGCTGATAATGCCATATTAGATATATTGAGATAGATTGCAGCTAGATTACATGTTGTGGAGACAACCTAGAGGAGAGAAAGGAATCTAAATTATGTGAGTAATAATGAAGCAATGACACCAAACCGTAATCCAGAGCCTAAAGAAGATTAAAATGAGGAAATATTGTTGAGAGCATTGTCTAGGGAACATTCAAAGTCTTTAGTAGAAGTTTTTCCTTATGATGGAAAGTTGGATACTAATGTTGTGTTGGATTGGATCTTTTATATGGAGAAATTCTTTGAGTTTGAAAGAACTCATGATACTAGAAAGGTAAAGATTGCAATCACTAGGCTATAAGGTCATGCCTCCCTATGGTTGGAGAATTTTTAAACTAATAAACAAAGAAGAGGAAAAGAAAAGATTAGAACCTAGTTGAAAATAGTGAACAGGGTAAAGAAGAAGTTCCTTCTTGCTAATTACCAAGTTAGTTAGCTAAGAAAGTGTTGGAATATTCAAATATGGAAAGAGTACTTATGAGAGGGGGGGGGGGGGGGGGGGTGAATCATAAGTATCAAACTTTAGCCAATAAAACTTTTAACTGAAAGTAAGTTGCATGCATGTAAATACATCAAATAAACATGTAACAAGACTCATGCATCAATAACTCATAACACCAGAATTTTGGTAATCCAAAAACCCTCCAGGAATAAGAAGGTAAAACTGGGGTGGGGATGATACCCACAAAAATTTACTGCAACAATATTGTTCAACCACTTCTAATGGTTTGCCCTGTTAAAGGCCTTCCCTGTTAAAGGCTTTACACTATATTAATAGTGACCTGGTTAGAGGATTTACAAACACTTAACATGAAGTGTCACCCAGTTAAAGGATTTTAATCACCTAATCAAAAGGTTCTTACAAAATATCTGTAAAGCTAACCTATCACCATAGGATTTTCATTCTAATACAATTGCTAGAGAGTATTAGATACAATAAACTTGACAGATTACAATCCTTGATTGCTGAATATAGGCTCCTTTTTTGCCTTCTCCTGATCTTGATCCTTTGCAATCTGATAACTCTTGCTTTTGAAAATAGATTTGCTTATGCACCCTTGTATGTCCTTCCATATGTATTCCATCTCTCTCTTTTACAGTGAAATTTCATCTTCCTTATAAAGACTTCAAAGATTTAGGGTTTTTTTTGGATGTACGATCCATATTGATTCTCAATTTCCTGCTCAATACTTATCTTTTTCTGATTGGTTGCATGCCTTTATTCATTTTTCTTATTGGCTGCATGAAAATTGCATGGGAAAAATAAAAGATTCAATTATATCATTAAATCCTTTGAGATTTACCTTCTGTCGGTTGCAAAAACTATTTGCATCATAGTTTGTGCAATTTCAAACTTTTATGCTGATCTACTGAGTTACTCGGCTCTTGAAGTATTTTTGATACTCGACACATGTTGTTTCCTGGATAGCTTGACACCTAAACAAAACTGTATTACTCGGCACATGTTAACACTCGGCACCTATTGTCACTCGACACCTGTTATCACTCGACACCTGTTATTACTCGGCACCTGTTGCACTCGACACTTGTTATTACTTGGCACCTATTACACTCGACACTTGTTGCACTCGACACTTGTTATTACTCAGCACCTGTTCCACTCAACACTTACTCTTGATCTTGGTTAAGTGTATTGACACTCAGTTGTCAAATTTATTCTTTGAGATAACAATCTCCCCCTTTGACATGAGTGGCAAAAATAGTTAATTAAGATCCATGTGACTCAGTAATTTATCTTACATTCAAAATTTGCTATCTCCCCCTTTTATCATACTTCCCAAAATTTACTATCTCCCCCTTTTATCATACTTATCGTTTCATTTCTGTACTTAACTCTTATTACTTATTCTCCCCCTTTTTGACACTTATGTCAAGGGTCTTTATAATGAAATGCCATACTTGGCCAAAAATGTGCTATTTACTTCAAGGAGTACCTTCAGAGCTGCATCCCACTTTGCTAATGTGACATCCAATGTCTTATGCTGGATGGAAATCTCTACTGCTAGGTGTACAAGTCCATTAGATGAAGAAAGATTGGGGTCTTTCCTGAGGACTGTTTCTGCATTTATCTGCTCCTTGTGAAGTAATTCCAAATGAGGAGTAATTGATGATTGAATTTGTATCAATTTGGCTTTTGTGGTTGCTTCCTCTGCTGCTAAAATAGCTAACTCTCTTTGTGTGTGAAGTGATTGGACAAAATGCTTCTCACTCTAAGTTGGATCTGTGGGGATTTGCATGCTAGAAATTTTTAGATTGTTTTCCAAGCTCAGTATTTTTTGGCTAGTGTCCTGTGTGAATGTGGAAAAATCACACAACTTGTTGTACAGGGAAAAGATGTTTCCTAGTACAATTTTAAACTGTTATAACTTTCTTTGCTAGTTCTTCTTTAGACAGTGCTATATCACCGAATATTTTACTATTTACTTTTCCTTGGAACTTCTTTTCTAACCATTCAAGAAATCTGGCATTTGTTTCTTGGTCTTCATTAGTCACCTAGTCAACTATATCAGATAGTTGTTCCATAATTGGTCTTGACTCATTCGGAGTTTGTAAGCAAAAAGCTTCTATAAATGTCTTTAATTTCATTCAATGTAAGCTTATGCTTGTATTCCTTTCTTAGTGCTTCTTGTCTCCTTCTTTTGTCCAATGCACTCTGAATTTCATTAATCTTTTCTTTAGTAAGAGTGCTAGATTCATAATATGGAATCTTTATTTCTTCATCAAGCTCAGGAACTCCATAGTGAAGTCTCCTGACTGCCTTTGATGAGCTCGAGCCTAGTGTTCTGATTTTCAACTGTAATCCATCTGTGCTCGGCTGCTGAAGAGTTTGTGTTGGAGTACCAGATTTTGGTAATGCAACCAATTTTTGTATTGTATTCTCCTTTTGCTTTGTCTCTTTCTCTTCAACTTGAATATCCCTTTTATGAATGCTAGGTGGGGTTGAACTTGTTGGCTATTTAGATGTTTCTTTTATTTCCCCTGCTGCTGTACTCGGCATTTGGAGTGTATAAGTGACTATACTTGGTGGAAGTGGTGGTGGAAGGAATAGAATACCAGTAGTTTGTATGGTCAAAGGTGGCACTTGTACTTTTACCTTGACTTCTAGATTCTATAATTCATCAACACTGACCAATATAGGATTTGAACTTAATTTTGCTACTAGTGATTATTGGTCAAAGATTTCCAAGTCCTCTGCAGTTAATGGATTGATGTTTAGATTTGAAGTATCTATAACTGTAATCACCTAAAAATGGTCATCTAGACTATTAGCCCCCTTCTCAGCATTTTAGCTAAATTAATTTAATCATTTACCTAGACCAAATTCCTAATAATCAATTTATTTGATTATAACCTATAGTTTGACTATGCTATCCTAAGTTCATTATTTGATTAAAAGAACATGTCCCATTTTAATTAAATAAAAGACCCCATTCTTCTAACCCACTTAAAGTGCACACATAAAGTTCTTTTTCTATTTTGCAATTAAAAGAAAAGGCTTTGTGACTTTTTTCTTATATGACAAGTCAACTTATATTCTATTGGTTGACTTGTGTGTGCACATGGATCACTCCTCTTTTCAAATTCCACCGTTGATCATCCACCATCTTGATCTTGATCTCCACCGTCTGTACATCTTTAAAAGGGAGAGAGATTTCCCCCTCAATCCATCCTCATTTGAATATTGTTATGCTGCAAGTTTTCTAACAGGTTTCTTTGGAGCTTTGTGGAGAACTTCTCATTCCTTGTCTCATTCTCTCATTCCATCACATTAGCATAAGATCATATGGCATTCTTAGCATAGTTGCATTTTAGTTTAACTTTGATTTCTTGCAATAATATCACATAGTTTAAATATTTGGTTTTGTAACAATCTCATACATGCTTAGTATAGCTGCATTTTGCATTATCATCTTAGCTTAGTTTCCATACTTGCATTGCATTCTTGAGGGATTCCTTGAAGATATTTGCACTCTTGCTCTTGTCTCAAAGAACCTCCCGTTGCATGGTTTACTAGCAAGAAGTACATTTCTAAGGCTTGGCTGAGAGCCTTCATACTGAAATACTAACTTCTTGCACTCCATGGATAGGGAGCTCTAAGCCGGCATCCAAGCATTCTAACTCATGGAATCGTTTGGATAGAAGGGTTTAGAGTGTGACACATTTCTAGTGTACATTTTTGGTGCCCACCGTGGGGCTTGAATCAAATTTTCAGCTCCATTTGCTTTCATTTCTTATTTCTAATTTTTTACAGCAGCATATTGAATCTAATTAAATGCTTTTGTAGAATTATCACTTTGGTTTTAAGGCCAACCCATAAGTAAATTGGTTTGAAGGCCAAAAATTTAGTTGGTTTAAAGATTTGATCATATCTTTTAAAATGCTTGGAGTTTGGTTCTGAATTTTTTTTTACAAGTTGGATATATTCTCAAAATGTCTGAGTCCGATTTGTAGAGCATTTTGATGTTATTTTTGGGAGTTATGAGTTTTTCTTTGTTTTTAATAAAAAGCCGTTTCTGATCTCAAATCAGCGAATTTTTTTTAAAAACTTACATTTTTAGAAAGATTTTTCAATTCTAATGGGGGTTCTTTTTTTGTATTTTTAATTTTGAAGTCGTATTAAAGATCAAAAATTTGATTTAATAAATTTGGTCTGTTTTGACAAAATTGATCTCTAGAGCGCAAATGAAGAGATTTTTTAAAATTTCTTGCATTTTTGGAAAGCTCTCTAATTTTTAACAGAGGTCTCTTCTTTTCATTTTCATTTTTGGATACAAAAATCATAGTAAACAAGTCCAATCTTGTTGACTAGGTCAAAATCAAAGAGTAAAAATGAGAGCATTTGTGATTAACTTGCACTTTCTTTGCATGCACTTGGTTGGAAGATAAATTGGATTTTAGGAAACTCACCACTTTTTATTGCAAATTTTTATGTTATTTCATACTAAATTTTGATGCTAACAAGTTGTGATTACAGGTTGCCATCCTTATCAAAAAAATTGAAACATTGCATAAAAAGAACGCATGTCAAAGCTTCAAATGCACAAGGTCTACTAACGATTGTTTGCAGGGCTGCCCAATGCATAAAAACTTAATTTTTCTTGTTCTTTACTTTTACATGTGCAGAATATACTAGTTGTTTACTTTTAGGCACATTAAAACTTACAATTGGAATCTTTTGGTGATAAGAGAGTATGCTCTTCACCCTTGTGGTGAATCAAAAATCTTGACTTACCATTTAGTTTCAAGAGTAAGAGGCAACTAAATCTTCTTGGTGTGTTTGGGAGAAAATGATTGGAATAGGAGAGTATGCTCTTTGCCCTTGTGGTGAATAAAAAATCTTGACTTCCAAAAATTGATCCACTCTTTGTGTAGTTTAGAATCCTTTAGAGGGCCTGCTCTCGGACAACCTGAGAGGAACGACCCAAGTGGGGACAAGAAAATTACCTGGCTCTTCCAACCCACTATAAACTCAAGGCTATCAAGGACACAAAACCTTGGTAGACATAGTGTTTGTCTTCGCCTAGTGTGATTGCTTATGGAATTTTGACCATAGGGAGATCACTAGGCAAGAATGCTTAAGGTACTCTTGTGATCGCGAGATTGGTTACTCATCACAAGGTGAGGTGTCCCGTAATTGGGAGCAAGAGGAACACTATGAACGGAAGCTCTATCTAAACACCCTAAATTAGTAACTACCTTTTTTAGCCGCTCAACTTCCTGGTGCAAGGATCGATCCTAGTGGACTACCCGGATCACCCCAAGATTTTACACTCACCATCTGTGTTCCCTTGGTTATGCTTATGGAATTTTCACGAAAAAGCCAATATCTCTTGTGGGAAACCACTTGGTGTGAGGCAAAGGAGCATCAAGCATGGGCCAAGTTATTGAGTAATGAACCATGACTTCTATGTAGTTATTGCTTGATGTGTTCTTGAATGTGATAGACCTGTGAAAATCTTTTGAACATACACATGACGATAGTTTTAGGGATTTCTTTTAAGACCTCACATATGCTTGTATCATGCAAGGTTGCTTTGTCCCTTGCTTGATTGTTTGAAGACTACTCCATGTGTCACTATCTTGCTTGGAAAGAAATTGCTTTTGAACATCAAACTTGCTATGCTATCAACTATTGTCAAACTTTGTCAACCAGTCAAAGCATCAAGTCATAACATTTTTCTTGTGTTTCTTGCTAAGGGGAGTCTCATCATTTGACTTTGATTTGCTATGTCTCTAGTTCTTGAACATGCTTAAAGTGACTCTTTGGTCTTGGTGCTCTTTGTCTTTTTGTCTTCATGGTCTATGTCCACTTGCTAGTCATCCTTTTGCTAAAATGGTTACCTTGATTTCTTGACTACACTCTTGGGTTGGGAAAGTTGTTCACTTGTCACCCTGCTTGCTCTATCTATTTGGCTATTTGGGCATCTTGCCTAGCTATTGACTTGAGTCACTCATGTCGTAAGTTTCTTGGACATATTGTTTGACAAGTCGCTTTAATCTCTCTCTACTATCTTGGCAAGTGAACACTCTACCTCCTATAGTTTCAACATCAAGTTATCTTCTAGGCCCTTTTATGCTTGGCTTTGCATCTAAAACTATGGTATCTAAACCTTGTGCTACCAAACTTCAATCGAATCTATATGATCATGATATCCTCCATGTCACTAAAGAGTTTCAAGATCTATATGTGCAATACAAAGAGCTAGAAGAGACAAACGATCTTTCTTACCTTCATCTCTCTAAGCGCATGATAGAAATGAAGTCTAAACTTGAGAAAAGGTTAGAGGAGAAGATTGCATCATTACATGAATCTTCCTTAAGGTCTTTACATGCATGTGAGTCACCTTCTTTGAGGTCATCCTCTTCTTCTAGGTCTACATGCTCTACTTCAAGACATCAAATGTCTTCATCTTCTAGATCTAAAGACCTCTTTAGAGAACAAGAAAGTGATACCTTCTTTGAGCCTATGCAAAAATTTCATGATGGACCTATCTTTGACCAAGATAATGATGAAGACATGAATGCATTCTATTCACTTAAGAAACAACAAGAAGATCCTAGACATACTTCTAATAGAACTTTTGCTCCCTTGGAAGATTCTTATGATGACACTTTGCAAAAACTTCTTGGCAATAAGATCATCATGTTACCTAAGTCTAGCTCATATGGAAACCCATTCTTGGATATCTATTGTGCTTATCATCAAAATAATGAACATGCTACTTCTGTCTGTATAGAGCTTAAACATAAAATCCAAGATCTCATTGATGATGATATTGTTGATCTTGGAACCTCTAGTGACTCATGTGTTGATGATATTTTTCTTGAGAAAGATCATATTAATGAACCTATGTCTAGTGATGGTTTCCTTGATACCTCCACTTCTTCCAACACTCATGCATCTCCCAACACTTCAAAGCTTTCCAACATGCCTCCATCAAACAAAAAATCTAGTGCTTTCCATATGCAATATGTGTACCCTCAAGGGCTACCTCTAAAAGAAACTCAAGCTAACCTTCACTTGGTTGCAAACCTTTTCCATGCTACCAATCCTAAACATCCTCAACCTTCATGCACTACTATGCCTAATCCAAACACTACTCCATTCACTCTTCATTCTCCCTTGTCCTTAGAAGTGGCTCCATGTCAAGAGGACTCTCAAAAAGACAAAGCTATAAATGTCAAGAAAGATCAAGATCAAGCACCCTTTTATCTCTTTCAAGATTTTTTCCCTCCATATCCTATATCTTGTCCACCTCCTAAGTATGATGAAGATAGCACTTCCATTATCTCCCTTGAGCTTACTGAAAATTATGAGAAAAGTTCTCTTCATATGCTATCCAAAGCTACTTGTCAAGATCAAAGCATCCCCTCATGTTCTAATTCTCCACATCCACTTCAAAATTGTGCTTAAGCTTCAAGTGCTTCTATTAAAAATGTTGTTCCTATCAAAGGTACTCATGAGTCTATTGATGGCTTTGACCATGTTGCTCATTCTAAAGATAATGATATCCCTTCCCACTATCCCTTTGCATCTTCTAAATCTATCCTTGGTCCTTATCCATCTAAGCTAAAGCATTCAAACCTTCCATCCATTTTGGGGTCTTATGTTCCTCCATCTCCTACATTCACTCCTAGCTCATTCCCTAGCTATCCCATCATACCTCAAGATCAACAAAGAAACTCATCCTTGATGACTTTTCACCCATCTATACATATAAACCAATCATATCATCCTTATTCATCCACAAATCCCAATTCCTTTGGAAGTGAGAATAAACATAAGAATCCATTGAAAAATAAAGATCACTATGTCCCATATAATCGACATGTGAATGCTAAGAAGGAAAATGCACAAAAGAGACCGCAAAGGTCCACTATTAAAAAAGCTAAATCAAAGAAAATATGGGTTCCTAAACCCATTATTGAAGAAATGTGTTTTGAAGTATCCAAAGGAAAATCTAAAGCTATATGGATTCCCAAGTCTCTTTTAGAAGACTTGAATATTGAAAATACTTCAAAGTTGACATTCAAGCTTCCAAAGGCTTCTATTCCATCTTCTTCCAAAAAACTTCCTAAAATTATTCCAAAGCCTTCCACTCCACTTTTTTCCAAATCTCCTCTACCACCTCATACATCTAAACCTCAAGCTACTTCATCCATGATTCCTCCATCATTCCAATACCCTTCAAGGTGTGTGTCAATGTTGATCTTGTACAATATTTCAACTACCCTCATGAAATCCTCTAAAGCTTACACTAACTTTCTATACATGAACTATTATCTTCCATATACTCTTCCTACTACCATTTCCCTTTCATCACCCTATCAACATCTTTGAGCATACCTTTCTATGGTCTTGGCTTATCATGGCTTATCTTTCCTATAGGAGCACTATCTAAATTCAAAAAGCTTGAGCTATTTCTATAAATTCAAAAAAAGAAAAAATAGAAAAAATGAAAAAAATGAAAATGTGCCTTGGTGAAAACCACTTCTTGTGGCATCTTGGTAGCAAAAGTAAAGAGAAATAAATACATCCTATGGTGAAAACTACTTCTTGTGGCACCTTGGATAAGTACCATGATGAAAACTTGGCAAACAGACATCATGCGTAATTCTTCCATCATCCATCTATCCCTTCTTCTCTCTTTGATCTTCACAATGTTAAGCTATCTTTGCATATTGGCTATCTTATCGATGAGATTCTCTATTTGTGCTTTATTCTTATTTCTCTATCCCATCGCTATCCTATCTAGTTGACCCCTTGGTCTTGATCATAATAAATGAAACATGGTTCTCATAGGTCTCTTGACATGGCTACTCTTTTGGACTTCACGCTTTCATGCTATCTTACTCATTAGCTTCAATTTCTTATCTTATATGCTATCGCACTTGTTGGCTTCACCGCTTATCCTACACGCTATCTTTCTCATTACTTCCATTGCTTATCCAAAACATGCTTCATATGACTATTTCACCTCTTTCCCTAGCTTGGGTACTCTTGAGGAGTCAATCCTTGAGGATCACTTTCACTTGCTTCATACTCTTTTTTCATCCATCTTTGCTTATCCACTGGCTCGTTGCTCCACCATATCCTATACCTTGCTAGACATTGGGAGAAAATGATGTGATCTTGCTTGAGAACTAGTGATCTCTAAATTATTCTAAAAAATTTTAAAAATCATATATGATGCTGAAAAAATCCTAAAAATTAGAAAATGTCCTGAAAAAATAATCATCTTAGTGAAAACCTCACCTTGATGTATCACCCAAAAAAAAATTAAAAAAAATAAAAATAAAAAAAAATCTGTCAAAATAGTGAAAACTTGGAAACAGGCGCTACTTGAAACCCTTGCACCTGTCTATCAATCTCAATCATCCACTTTGCTACACATTTCCTAGCTTGGAATTGTTTCTTTTCCTCATCTTGGGGGCATAGCTACTTAGCCTATTGAGGTATTCTTGTGCATTAGGGTTTCTTTGACAACTCACAAAATAGTGTTTCTCAACACTTCCCCCACTTTGACATCAAGTGTTTTTCAACCCTTTACAGATAGTTTACCTATGGTCTTCGATGTTGCAATATTTCTCACTATCAGAATCAAGTCTGGAAGAAATGGCCAAGTGACTTACACACACACACTTTAACACTTAAATGACTGAGCTATGCTGATTTTTATCTACTTTGTGTGTTGTCTATGATGATTTCTTTGCCATGTGTTCCCTCCCTAATAGTCTTTCAAGGATGTCATTGACTAGAAGACTGGGTGCATGGGACATATTTTCTTGATTTCTACTTGTGGGTATACTTTTGTTTTTCTATAGTGTTGTAAGCATTTATGCTGATGCTATTCAACATGTTGACTTACAAATGTATCATCCTTGACTATTTTGCAAGATCGCACTCAGAGTTTATCCTGGCGCTTATGCCTTGATACAGGTGTAATCTTGCTAAATTAAACTTAGGGAATCTAATCGTGTAGTTATCTTGACTTACATGTCTCTGATGCTTAGATTGGATTTCCACATACCTATCTAATATCGATCATATTCATATCCTCATAGTTATACTAGTGATGGTTGTATGATCTCATGATGTCCCTAATAAATGCTCAATGATGAAATTAAGAGTCTAAATGTTATGTGCTTCTTGCTAGTAAACCACTTTGCATATTAGTTTGCATTTTAGGTTCATTTTCTAGCTTAGTCTTGCATTCTTGCATATGGGGAGAGCTCTCTCTTCATCTTTTTTGTGGACATATCAGCTAACTCCTTTCATATATTTCTTTACTTTCTTCTTGTTCATGTCTTTTCACATTCTTAATCTTTCGCTTCATCTCTTTTCTATCTTGTCATCACATTATATAAAGTTTTGACCTCTTAAATAATTTTGACGTCCTAGATTCATTTTCGAGATCGAAATCCAACTTCGAGTTCATCTTGATGGTCAAAATTGCATTTTAAAATTCTACCTTCTTCTAAGCAGTTAGCTAACTGTTTGAGGTCTAATCTTTGAATCATCGCTGGGGCATCTTCATTTCTATGCTTCGTATCTCCTTCTATTCACCTTTTCACATCTAAATCATCTCTCTACTAGATTTGACCTAATTTTTATGCTATATCCTTCAAAGTCAACTCTAGTCAAACTGGGGCATTTCATCAATTTCTTATAGTCATTCTTGTGTTCTAATTATTTATCTGTCATATCTTGGACATTGCTATATTCTAATTTTCTCATGTCTAGCTAGTTTTTGCATCCCCTTACCTCATTTCAATTTCGATCCCGAGGGGGCAGAAATACTCTATTGCTGATTGTTACGACCATCTATTTCTTAGGAGCATTTGTTTGACCTTATCACTTTATCTCAATCTATTCACTTTGCTAGATGTTAGAATTCTTTTAGGATCTTAACATCATCTTCCTAATGTTCAGTACTACTGCTATCAGGCTGTGCATTCAGGACTTGCTATCTATTTCTGCATTTCATTCTTTGAAATCAGATATCTATATCTATCATCACCTACTTGGCTTCGATTTTCTTTGACATAATGTGTTCCCAGATCGATCACACATTAGTCAAAGAGGGGCAAATGTAATCACGTAAAAATGGTCATCTAGACTATTAGCCCCCTTCTCAGCATTTTAGCTAAATTAATTTAGTCATTTACCTAGACCAAATTGCTAATAATCAATTTATTTGATTATAACCTATAGTTTGACTATGCTATCCTAAGTTCATTATTTGATTAAAAGAACATGTCCCCTTTTAATTAAATAAAAGACCCCATTCTTCTAACCCACTTAAAGTGCACACATAAAGTCCTTTTTCTATTTTGCAATTAAAAGAAAAGGCTTTGTGACTTTTGTCTTATATGACAAGTCAACTTATATTCTATTGGTTGACTTGTGTGTGCACATGGATCACTCCTCTTTTCAAATTCCATCGTTGATCATCCACCATCTTGATCTTGATCTCCACCGTCCGTACATCTTTAAAAGGGAGAGAGCTTTCCCCCTCAATCCATCCTCATTTGAATATTGTTATGCTGCAGGTTTTCTAACAGATTTCTTTGGAGCTTTGTGGAGAACTTCTCATTCCTTGTCTCATTCTCTCATTCCATCACATTAGCATAAGATCATATGGCATTCTTAGCATAGTTGCATTTTAGTTTAACTTTGATTTCTTGCAATAATCTCACATAGTTTAAATATTTGGTTTTGTAACAATCTCATACATGCTTAGTATAGCTGCATTTTGCATTATCATCTTAGCTTAGTTTCCATACTTGCATTGCATTCTTGAGCGATTCCTTGAAGATATTTGCACTCTTGCTCTTGTCTCAAAGAACCTCCCGTTGCATGGTTTACTAGCAAGAAGTACATTTCTAAGGCTTGGCTGAGAGCCTTCATGCTGAAATACTAACTTCTTGCACTCCATGGATAGGGAGCTCTAAGCCGGCATCCAAGCATTCCAACTCATGGAATCGTTTGGATAGAAGAGTTTAGAGTGTGACACATTTCTAGTGTACAGTAACATCCTTTATTTTTATGATATCTGCAGGTGTGATGGTGGCATGAGGAGGACTAGGAGGAGATACCTGTATGTCTTGCATGCTTTGATCTTGTGGCTCAGCTGTATCTTTCTCTTCCTCTTTCTCCTCATTATGTGCCTCTTCTTCCTTTTTTTCTTTACTCTCCTCCTCCACTAGCTTCTTCTCTTTGGTTTTTGACACTTTCCTTTCCTTTGTCTTGGCAATTGCTTCTACCTTATATTCTTCATTATATACATCTTCAATTTTCTTGTAAACTATTTTCCACAATCTTGTGGATTTAGTAACTACCTCTTCAATTTTATTCTGCAATATGCTGAATGCTCTATACTTAGGAGTGAATATGTTATTATGCCTTTTACGACATTTATTATTTGATCTTTAGTCAAATCAGGCAACAATCTTGCCAATGTTGACTCCCTTATTTCTTTTTCCATTTGTAAACAAAAATGCCATTTATCTTCTATAATTTTATACAATTCTCTTGGCATAGATTCATCTAATTCTAGAGGTGTGTGCTTATATTCAGCCATCATAGCATACACAGATTCCTCTAATTTATTTTGCTCTTCTTTGGTGAGCTTAGAAAAATTTAGGTTCTTTAGACCTTTTAAATCATTATTTCTAATTTTTGAACATAATTGATCAACAACAGTCTGGGGTTTGTGTCTTACCACTTGAAATTGACTATTGTCCTCTGACTCTGTTCTCTCCTCATCTGTTTTAGGCTGTGGAATAAATTTCTTTTTCTTTGACTCAACAACCATCTTCTTTGAGTCTTTCTTCTTTCCTTTTGTCTCCTCTTGGGCTCTTTGTGCTGCAACCCTTGTGGTAGGTCTCTTTGGTGCAGGGGCATCTTCTTTCCTCCCCTTGGATTTAGGAGCAGAAGGAGTTGTGGTCTTTCTCTTAACTGGTGCTTCCTTGGCTTCTTCTACCTCAGCACTTTCCTCTTTGTCTTCTCCTAACCCTTGAGTCTGACCTTGAAGTTTATCTCCTTCTTCTTCAATGTCTTCTCCCTCTTCTTCTTCTTCCATGCCAAATTTTCTTTTGATTTGTCTCACCATTTTCTCTTTCTTCTTTACTGCTGAAGTAGTCTTGAAATCTGTTATTACCTTTGACTTGACAACATCATAAGTTCCAATTTTTTTTGCATTTTTATCAGCTTCTTCTGCAAGTAGAACTATTATTGCTATAGAGGCTTGATCAACATCAAGTTCATAACCTAGTGGCCTAAGCCATCTTACTCTAGGTATAACTGCTTGTATGTAGGTATAATCTATATCTACAAGAAAACAAATATCTTTTTCATATTTCTCAGTCAATGAGACTGGAATGCTCATTCTTTGTTTCATGGACTTTTTGAAGTCCTCAAAATAACCAGTCATTTGGGCATCAAAATTTTCACCCATCTGTTCAATGTATCCATTAATTTGTTCAACAATTGTTTTATCTAGATTCCATTTTACTTTACCCTTAGAAGGAAATTCTTTCATCAGATAGAAAAACATACACATCAAAACTAATCCAAATTTACATTGAGCTCCCTTGCCCTTCCTTATAGCTCCCAGATTTTCATTAATCTATTGAAACATGAGCTCTACCAGATCATAAGTATGATCCCTTTTGATTATCTTGTATGCAACATCAATTGCTATACAAGGTACACTATTCAACCTTCTTGATTGATGGAATTTGTGTGAAATGATTCTCACAGAAAAATCTAGTAGGGGATCTGTGACAGTGTCGATAGTCATTCCTCTATTGTTCCATTTGGCACCTGTATTTTTCTCTATTACCTCCCTTTTGTCACTTCGCAGGGTCTTTGGCCGATCTAGGGTTGGAATACCAATAACCCTATGAACAGTTTTCTTGGTGAATTTTACTGGCCCTGACTCTAACCAAAAAGCTCCATCATGTGTTCAGCTCAAAACTATCCGTACCCATTCAGTTTTGAAAATAGTGAAAAATGCCAGGGTTTTGGTTAACCCTTTTCTTTCAATTATTGAAAACTCATTTTTCAGTACTTTTTTTTCACATAGTTTATCATATGCATTATGAATTTCTAAGTCTCCTATGGCACCAATTTTTCAATTATAGCATCTGCGAACATCTTGGACCATAACAACTTTATGCAGAATAACTGATAATGCACCTACATGGTCATTCTTGTATGCTACTTCTAGAATGGGCTTAAATTCAGGTTGTTTAACTTTGTTACTGACCAACTGAACTTCATGACTCTCTATACCCTTAGTGGTTCTTGACCTAGATGCCATTGTTTTCCAAACTAGGGTTTTTAATTTAAACAAGTTTATAAGTCCTACGTAGCTTGACACTTAAGTAAAATACCTTAGATCGATGAAATTTGTCTTGATTCACTATTGAAATCTTCACTAATGACTTCTGAGCTGATCTTGATCTTCTCCGCTTTTTTTGGCTTTGCTTCTTGTTCAAATGGTGGGAAAATGATCAAAAATTGGATTTATGTACCCTTCAAAATAGAGTAATAAATGCTTAGTACGCTACCAACTGTCTACTTGGCTTCTAAATTTTTTTTGACCTAACTTGGCTTCCATTATGTTTTACTTTACTTGGCTCTTATTGATATTTCATAGCTCAGCATCAACTATCAACTTGGTCGTTGTTAGCATCTCGGCTCTTGAAGGCAACTTTGATAGATTTTCACAAAAGTTCTCAATTTTGACTTAGCATCTCTATTTTATGCTGATTTCATTTTTGCAGTTCTTATATGTCTTGGGACTGATTTATGATGTGACTAGGTTTATCAATCCCACACACTCATTCTTTGCTTAATTTGATGAAGTGTGATCACTTGACCTATTAGGTGAAGTGATCTCTGTATTTGATGTGCTAGACTCATCTTTCTTCCTCCATGTCTTATTCATTTCACTTCTAATATGTCCAACATCTATCTTTGCCTTTTCATTACTAAACTCAGAACTTGATGCCTTTGACCTTGTTGGGCAATTCCTGCTGACATGACTAGTTTTTAAGCAACTGAAACATGTGGTTTGACTCAACCATCTTTTGTAGTTCGCTTTAAAATGTGTTCTTATGTAGTTTTGTGGGATATGTCTATATTCTTGACAATAGTGACAGCTGTACCTGGTGTTGTAATCCCAAAATTCATGGTTTGATGTCTTTGCTGGTTGATTTACTATCCACATAGGTTTTGATCTGCATTCAAAAGCTCTATGTCCATACTTTTTGCAATTATAACAATGTCCATCAAATCTTTGAGTCCTTGTGACATTGGATCTGCAATTTTGTGTCATATGTCCTTGCATGTTGCACTTGTGACAGAAACTTTTGGGTATATTTGATTGATTGAATCTTCTACACCTGCACACATTAGTTGTATGTCCCTTCTTATTATAGAAATGACAAGTGGGTTTTGAATTCTTACCTTTATCACTTCTTTGTTCAACACTCTTTGATGATTCTCCAACTTCAGTGCTGTTATATCCAAGTCCTGTTGTATCATGGGTTGATCTTGGAGATTTCAATATTTGCTCAAAATATTTGATGGCTTCACTTGATTTGTTGAGATTTTCTACCACCTCTCTTTCTCTGTTTAATTCATTCTGCATTTGTTCCTTCTGCATCGTCAAAGTAGAGATATCAATATCTTTCATATTGAGTTCATGATGAAGATTCATCATTTGAGGAAGTGTATCCATCTGCATGTTTGCGATCCTTGTCAATTCAGTACATTTTTCTTCAAGTCTATTTTCAAGATTCCTTTTGTCATTTTCCATCATGACCTTATCATCAAGTGCTCTTTTCTTTTGTTTAGTAATTTCACATATCATTATAGCCTGTGATTCATGTTCCATCTTGAGAGATCTTATCTCATCTACTTGAATTTTATTTTTCTCCATCAGTTCTACTATTGCTGCATCAAACTCTTTAGTGTCTCCACTGGAAAATATGTTGGTGGTATCAATCTCCTTGTAGTGCATATCATTTTCAGCTATGGCTAGATCCTTCCTCTTTTTTAATGAGCTTCTCAATTTGTTTCTAAATTCCTCCAAGCTATGCAGAGCAAGTTGTACATCTATCACCTGATTTTCAATGATCTTTCCAAGTTTGAAAGCTTCCATCTTTAGATCTTTTCCTCCAAGCTGTTAGGCTTTTCCTTGTGAGAACCTAACCAGCTCTGATACTAATTGTTGGAATATTCAAATATGGAAAGAGTACTTATGAGAGGGGGGGGGGGGGGGGGGGGGGGTGGGGTGAATCATAAGTATCAAAGTTTAGCCAATAAAACTTTTAACTGAAAGTAAGTTGCATGCATGTAAATACATCAAATAAACATGTAACAAGACTCATGCATCAATAAATCATAACACCAGAATTTTGGTAACCCATAAACCCTCCAGGAATAAGAAGGTAAAACTGGGGTGGGGATGATACCCACAAAAATTTACTGCAGCAATATTGTTCAACCACTTCTGATGGTTTGCCCTGTTAAAGGCTTTACACTGTATTAATAGTGACCTGGTTAGAGGATTTACAAACACTTAACATGAAGTGTCACCCAGTTAAAGGATTTTAATCACCTAATCAAAAGGTTCTTACAAAATAGCTGTAAAGCTAACCTATCACCATAGGATTTTCATTCTAATACAATTGCTAGAGAGTATTAGATACAATAAACCTGACAAATTACAATCCTTGATTGCTGAATACAGGCTCCTTTTTCGCCTTCTCCTGATCTTGATCCTTTGCAATCTGATAACTCTTGCTTCTGAAAATAGATTTTCTTATGCACCCTTGTATGTCCTTCCATATGTATTTCATCTCTCTCTTTTACAATGAAATTTCATCTTCCTTATAAAGACTTCAAAGATTTAGGGTTTGTTTTGGATCTACGATCCATATTGATTCTCAATTTTCAGCTCAATACTTATCTTTTTCTGATTGATTGCATGCCTTTATTCATTTTTCTTATTGGCTGCATGAAAATTGCATGGGAAAAATAAAAGATTCGATTATATCATTAAATCCTTCAAGATTTACCTTCTATCGACTGCAAAAATTGTTTGCATCATAGTTTGTGCAATTTCAAACTTTTATGCTGATCTACTGAGTTACTCAGCTCCTGAAGTATTTCTGATACTCGACACATGTTGTTTCCTGGATATCTTGGCACCTGAACAAAACTGTATTACTCGGAACATGTTAACACTCGACACCTGTTGTCACTCGGCACCTGTTATCACTCGACACCTATTATTACTCGACACCTATTGCACTCGGCACTTGTTATTACTTGGCACCTATTACACTCGGTGCTTGTTGCACTTGACACTTGTTATTACTTGGCACCTATTACACTCGGCACTTACTCTTGATCTTGGTTAAGTGTATTGACACTCATTTGTCAAATTTATTCTTTGAGCTAATAGAAAGATGCAAGGTTTGTGACAAAAGGAAATGAATATGAAGGAGTTCAATCAAGAATTCTATAGACTTGACATTAGATCTAGACATGTGGATGATGAGGTTGAAAAAGTTACAAGTTGTAGATGCTAAAAAATGGTTCATGTTTACTGTTTAATCATATTTTCATACTAACATGTCCTATTTTCCCATTTCACTAAAATTGATCTTCTGGCCAACTTTATTATCATTCAAACATATTTCAACAATATTCTTTGTCACCCACACCTCTTTCAGATCAACTGAAGATCATTTTAGAATCAGTTTCTATTTTATCTAAACTTTTTAGAATCAACTCTAAATAATTTCAACATTATCAAAATCTCATCCAATCAACCCTAAACAATTTCAACATCATAAGAATCCTTTCTAATCAACCCAAATCAACCCTAATCAATCTGAGACATGTTAAATATCTTAAATCAATTTTTATTTTTACAACCCTAGGCATTTTCATGTCCTTAAGTTCCTTGACAATCTATCAAACTTATCAAATATGACCTTAGCACTCCGATTTCCCTCAGTGCTAGGTCAAACATGTCAATTTTATCGTGTGATCAATCGACACACTCGAGTCCCTCAATGTCAGATCATGACATTATCCAATCAATTTAATAACATTGACACTATTTTTCATGTTATTATGATCAATCTTATCAATAAATTTCAATCTTGTGGCGTTTATGTTAAATGTCACATGTCCTTAATCTATGTCATATGTCCTTGACATGTCATCAATCCTAATCGCTCAATCAATTTGATCATGGCTTTGATATACTCACCATTATCCTAGTTGATCTACATAATCATTACATTCCATCAAAAGGATAATCCTACATTTATCTAATCAAATTGGCCAATCATTTACTAATCTATCCTATAGGATTAGATAACCCATAATCTATTCCTATATCATCTCAATAATTTTTGCATCTTGCCCTACTAATTATTATTACTAATCAACATTCTCAATTAATTAATTGATCACCTTTGCAATTTATGGAAATTCTCAATTTTCTAAGTCCTATTTTCCCACTTCTAATTTCTATTTTACTAATTTCCTTTTGTGTGGAATTATGAATTTTTAATTCAAATATTCCACCTAATCTTGACACATGGACATAATGTGTCATAGATCCTCTCTTTGCACTTGGCTAATATTGTGTTATATTTGACATATATTATTCCATACACATGACTATAATAAGCTGTATTCATCATAGATTCTTGTCTACAAGTGGCCTTGATGTGTCATATGCGTGTCATAGATTCTCTTCCACTTTTAGCCATGTTGAATTTTATGTATCATAGAATCCTATATGTGGAAAATTGTGTCATATTTGTCACATATATTCTAAGGAATATCATGCCAAGTTACACACTTGAATTGAAAAATGTCCATCTCCTCATTCATGTCTCACCTCTTGCATTTTGGCTATAAATTGAGCCATATTGCACTCTTTTTTGATCCTTAGAACCTCTTAACATTATGCCCAAACCATGATTATAGTATTCTCAATGGAATTCATCATATCATTGTGTCACTTTCTTTTAATTGTTTGTGTACTATAGGCAATTGGAGCTACATCAACAAAGGAGAAGAAATGACATGGGAACTAAAATTGTGAAGGGGGTTTTTACATTTTTTAATCTCTTTATTTTCATTGTTTTTCATGGTAGATTAGATTGGTTTTAACATATGCTGATTGATTTTTGTGGTTGCTCATAGTATGCCAGGTTTTAACCCATTTTCTAGTTCTATAATTGGTGAACCTGATGTGAACAACATGCTTACTAACTTGGGCTTTCTTTGTTTGTGCTTGTAGGTGCAAGGAGGGAGCTCATTTGAAGGAGTCTAAAATTTGTTTTTTTTATTATGATCACACCTAGTCTAATTATGATGTCCATTAACAAATTTTTATCTACTCTATATGCATTTCTGTAGGTCTCTATTCTAGGTATGTACTTGGTACTATCAAGGCACAATTGGGTGCCTTAGGAAGCTATTTTCGGGGCCTAAGACCCAATATCATCTCCATTTTTAGTTCTCATTTGACCAAATATGCCCCTAAATTACCAACTACACCCTTTTGGGCCCTAAGTGAGGCACAAGCACACTTGGAAATGTTAGAGCACACTTGGTAGCCCTAACTTTAGTTGTGCATGTTATAGGTGCCATTTTGACTTTGTTTTACCCTATTTGGTTTGTAGCTTCCCAACTCTACCCCTAAACTACCAAATGTGCTCTTTTGGGCCCCAATTTAACCATAGGCATAGTTGGCACTATCTAAGCATATGTGGGACCCTCCTGAGTGTTTTTGGCCTTCTCTCACATAGTTGGTTCACATAATTATCAAATTTCAATGATGCTCTATTTACAACATGTGGAGTTCATTGGGAGAAGACTAATCACTTGAAAACTACTAATATGTTTGGTGCGGGATGTCAATGAAGACTTGTGTACTTGTCCAAACTATGTGTGTGGTTTTATTTAGATTAGCTAACACTTAGTTTGGCACTTTAAAATGAAATTTCTTTTTTGATTAGTATGTTTGCATTGTTTAGAACCCAAAGAGTTGCATGGATGTATCCTCTCCCGTCTCCATTCATGGATCTTGAGTGTATGAGAAACCCATTAAATTTATTTTAGAGAGGCCTACCTTGGAACCAAGAATCGACACTTGGTGAGTTCCAAGGGTCAAACTTAAAGTGGTAATGAGCCAACACTAGGTCTACACTCCACCTACTATAATAAACCCAATATGGTTAATGCCCTATCAATGATATTCCTAAGTGATAGCTCTCCTCTAGTACCCTTTTAGTATACCAAACCATAGTTCTTGGGGCTAGGAGACCTTCTAAGGAATTTTATCATTCACTAGTCAAATGGAGTGCCCAAACTAAATACCATGTCTTAGTGGTAAAAATCCTTTCTATCCACTAGTTTAGGGGGTAACCCATGCTGGTGAAGACATTCCACAATCTCATGGTCCTTAGTAGAGGAAACAATCCCTTGGGAAGTAGATCTTGGTAGCCTTGAGAAGTGAGTGCACTATAAGGGGGAGCTTGTGGTGCCAAGATCCTAGTTTTTCCACTCTAGATAAGTATGGATGAACTTCAGTTGAAGTGAGAATTTAGTGGATATAGTCTTAAAGCCTAGATTGTGATGTGTCTTTTAAGTTTAACAAAAACTATTCTTGTTTACTGTGTCTTGTGTGTGTGCATAACATTAATAAAGATACTGGCATGAATCTATTGAACAATTCTCGCAATAGCATGATCGAAAACTTCAGATCAATTAAATGGCTTTTCCATGAGCTTGAGGATGTCAAAGATAGGGTTTCCCAAATGGAAAAAATCAAGAGCAAGACAGGTGCAGAAAGCCAAGGCGACCGGAACAGCTGGGAGACTCTGATGGAGAGGAGAGTAAAAAATATTGAGAACTACAATCACAACCTGGCAAGCCAAATGATCTCCCTCCTTGCTTCGATCAACGACAACATCCTCTCTCTCTTGGAAAATCTCAAAGATAGGAACCAGATGGAGGAAGATGATAAACAGAACAGAGACAAAGATAGGCTGGATGTGGATAAAGCCAAGGACAACACTATGGAGCAGGATTTGATGAACACCTAGGATCATAAGGCAGAAGAGCAACAAGAGTGCGCCGAAGCTGCCCAAACCATGCTCGAGATGGAGAAGTAGTCTGCTAGGTTGGGTCTCTGTCCTTTGGTTTTTGTTTCTCCTGGTTTTGACTTTTTGTCTGGTCTCTATTTTTCTGGTTGGTTCTCTGGCCTTTTTAGTGGGTAGTTGTTTCGGGCTGGGCCTTTGGGCTTATTTTCAGCCGTAAGGCTTATGTTTTGGCTGGGCATTTTTTTGCTTATTTTCAGCCTTTCTTGTTGTTAAACTTATGGGTTTCAGGACCCCTTAAAACCTGTTTACCTTATCAAAAACATTAATAAAGATACTTCCAAATTTACTAACTCACTCCAAACACATTTGAACCTTGGACACTTTCACAAATCCACAATGTCAAAACATTACAAACTCTTGTCAAAATGTTACAATATTTTTGTCAAAACCCTTGTGAAATTTGTAAACATGAAGACTTGTAGCCTTATGAGTCTTTGGCATGGTTTAGAGTTCAATTTTTCATAGCATACCCTTGCATTTTCCATCTTTTGATCCTCATACTTGCATCTTTTAGTTCCCACTTTGCATCTTTTAGTCCTCATAGAGCATCTTAGCCTTCATTTTGCATCTCCTTGTCTTCACCCTTTAGCACCTAGTCTTCATCTTCCATCCCCCAACTTACCTTCTTGCATGCTTAACCCTCATTTTGCATGTCCTAGTACTCATTTCTCATGTCCTTGTCCTCATTTTCCATCCCCATTCTAAACATAACATCATCCCTAGTCAACTTACTCTTTGGCATAACAACCTTAAAGTCACCAAGTCCAAAATCACCAAGTTTTAATCTTTTTTACCAACTACACCCCTAAACTACCAATTGTGCCCTTTTGGGCCCCAACTACATCATAGACACAATTGGCTATGTTAGAGTGCACTTGGTGTTTTTTAGACATACTTGGTTACTTAAATAACCCATTTCAACTTCCCAATTGCATTTTGAGATCATAGGATCACCTTTAGATGCCTGTATAGGTCCTCATTTTGATGGCTTGAACATCATTTTGCACCCTAGGATCCTTGCATCTTGTATACCCAATTCACATAGCCCTCATCTAATCCCCCTCTAAACCTCATTTTGAACCTAAAACCCCTTTGAAATTAGTAAAAAATTAGAACAAAGTATGAGTCTTAGAGTATATCCTTATGTCGATGGATGAAGTATCTTGACCTTGGTCTTTTTATCATCTTTTTTTGTTATTATTCTTGGGTCAAACTCTATCTATTTCTTGATGGATTTGACCTTGTCCATTTTATCAACTTGATCTTTTCAATTTTTTTTTCTCTTTTGGTCAAGATCCAAAGTCCATCTTCATGATTTTTGACTCTTAGATTGATACTTTCCAAATATTTTCTCTAAGTTAAAACCTTTCATACACTTATCATAAATATTAGCACATCTTTAGTCTCCCTAAATGTCATTTTGCCTAACCCTAGTTGCATAATCACTTCAGCTTGCATAGTCCAAAACCCTAGTATTTCCTCCAAGTATCAAAATCCCACAAACATCTTTGATAATTAGCTTGTCCCAATCATTTGTCAAACCCAACACTTTACATAATCACACATCCCTACTTTCATATCCTAAATGCCATTATCAACATTTTCATAATCTAATCTTAAGTTGAATACATCAACCTATAACATCATTTCCAAGTCTAAGGTCTAATAAAGTATTCACTTTGCATACCTTAGAATCATCTTCATATCCCTTATTCAAAATCCAAAATATCACTTGCATTTGCACTTGTGCATCATCCCATTAGGTCATTTACACCTTGCATATTATAATCCTAGGTCATTTTTCACTTCCTTAGCTTTCATAACACACCTGAACCCCTAAAATTCCTAAAAAAGTCATATCGTGTGTAAATCCCTTTCAAATTATCAAATTTTAACCTATTTTATGAACTTCACCCCTATTTTTATCAAGTGCACAACTTAGGTGTGCACTTGGTAGTTTCAGAGCACACTTGGTAGTTTTAGGGTGCACTTGATAATTAGGGAATCCTGTTTAGGTTCTAGAGTCCAAACCTGCATTTCCACAACTTGCATTACATGCAAAAACCCTAAAAAACCCTTAAAAACAATTAGAACATACATACTCTACATTTTTGTCATCCAAAAACTTCATACCAACTGCACCCTTCTAGGTTCCAAGTGCACACCTCTGGGGTGCACTTGGTACTGTTCAAGTGTAGTTGGTAGTCTACTTTCACACTTGGGAGGTAGAGTGTCCATTTAAAAATTACCCATTGCATATACATACTTAGGTATCATGCCAAATATCACAAGGACATAATCAACTCCAAGACCATAAGACTTATATCAACCCTTATTTT
This sequence comes from Cupressus sempervirens, assembly GCA_028749045.1. Lineage (NCBI taxonomy): Eukaryota > Viridiplantae > Streptophyta > Pinopsida > Cupressales > Cupressaceae > Cupressus > Cupressus sempervirens. Next base: position 538,168,030 of record CM053787.1, on the reverse strand, counting down.
TTGAAGTGCAAACACAACCAAAGGCTTGTCCTAGAAAAAAGAGGATCAAACAAAATCAAAATTTTTTTGAGACATATCAAACTAAAGTTTCACAACCATTACTCATGGAACCTTTAAGCATGCACCCAAAAAATAGAAACCTTCAAGAAATGAGACAAGAAACCCTCAACAACATGTCCACCGTGAAATTTCCTCTTAACACATCCCACACACAAAATGGTTCAATAGAGTCCCAATTTTGAACCTATATTTGTACCTATACCACCCGGATGTGGAAGTGTACCTATAATACCTGAGGATGAAAAAACCCATTCATTTGCATTTAGTCAACCTAACACAAGTACCCATAATAATTTAAAAAATACAACCAATTACCTTACACTTAAGTGATTATTTTGACATAAACTATGGTATCCTTGATGAAGAAATGACTAAAGCATGGCAAGAAAAAACCTTTTGAAATAACTTAAAACTCTTGGTAGCTCAAGAAAGAGTCAATTTTAACCTCGACTTGGAAGGACCCAAGTCTAAAAATCAACACAACCCTACATTTGCAAACATACAACCTATGATTAAGTTAGACTTGGATAAGGAGAAAGAACATTTAGAATTTTCATCTAAAAAGGTAAAACCTAAGAGACTTCATATATAATCAACCATTGAGATTATCCAAGATACATTTGAACACATAAATATCAATCCCCTATTTGATTAATCTCTATCAATTAGTGACAACAAGACTCTTTCAAATTATCTTGAAAGGACATTAAGGATTGATGTCAACCAAATAATTTAACAACAAGAAATGCCTAAGGGTACTTTCACCATAGGGACACTAATTATACATCCTTTGGAAGAAAATCAACAAAGTGCACCCTTACTCTTAACCCTACCAACTACTACAACATCAACACTTATTGCAAAAGCACCTATAAAATCACAAAGGAAGAGTCTTATTAACATTTCACTAATCTGCCAAATGAATATGGCCCATTGCCAAATAAACTTGATGTCTCAAGGTGAAGTATCAAATTCCTAAAAGTATCAAATCAAGGATCCTAACACAATGTGCACATCTAAGGGACATAGTCAACATCTAAGAAAAAAATAAAATCAAGTGGTACAATGGCCCAAAATTCCTAATATACAACCTAATCAACATCTACTTAACACATACACAACATACCAACATCCATAGAAACAACAACAACATCAAGTGGTGCAAGGACTCAACTTTCCTAACACACAACCTAATCTAAATCCACTTGAGTTACATGTAGTGTACCACAAAAAATTCCAACAACAAGCCATGTTTGCAAAACAACAAGAGAAATTAAAAAAAAAATTGGAATATCAACAATGATTGGAAAAAAATTGCCTATCAACAACAATTATTGCAAAAAAACATGTCCCACAACAATCTCAACAAATACCTCTGCAACAACACCCTCATACATGGCCATACATTCAAAAAATAGAGGTACCTCAAAAACAACCACAACTAATGGTACAACAATCAAAATCAATGATACAGTGAATACAAAAAGAACCTTTCCACCTTCAAGGTGCCAACATACTTCAACCTCCTAGTGATACATCACCAAAGTCTTTAGATACAAATATGTCAAAACCAAGTAGATAGTTTTTTCCACAACAAGAGATCTACTTGAAGATACAAAAGACTCGAGGGAAGGACTAGGGCTCAACACCCTAATGAGGATTTGCTACACCAATTCAAACAATTGGTTAAATTGTCATGCCCAAACTTACAGGGCAAAAAAGCAATAATTTTTTTTTTTCATCTAACTCATTATGTATTGATGACATATATCCCATGATTATACCCTTTAACCTAGTACATACATTCTACTTGACCGACAACCCAACCAACAAGTATGATATACTATTGATGCAAAAAGATTCATGTAACATAAGATATTCAATACATCATCTCACTAATCCTTTAACCCTATCTACCCTAAATTTGTGTAATAAAACAATCTACCTTATCCTATTATATATATAACACTATGTTTTTTTTGTTCAACATACCCTTAAAGATTATGACTCCTAGATGAAAGTTTTTTCAAAATGCCTATTTAACAGTGGATCTTCATCACGATTCACATATCTTGCATGAATGAAAAAGTGTGTCAATGATATAATGTGATACTTAAATCTTTACACATAAACATTTATGACAACAATAATTATATCATTTAATTTGTTATTCAATGATTCCACTATACTAACCACATGATTTTCTAATTTATTTCAACTCTAATTACACCAACTACTAATTTAAGTTATCTAACCATATCAGTCCATAACTTGTATTATTTACCATGCTTACTTACTTTAACACTATTACTAAATATTAAAACTAACTTATTTATTTTAACACTATTACTAAATATCAAAAAACTAACTACATTAATTTTACATAATATGTAGTCCTAACCCCTAAGTTACTTCCTCTAACCAATCACTAATACCAACTAATATTATTATGATTAAATTTCAAAACCTTCAGACTATCTACTATATTTTCTACTTACGTCCTATCCATTTATCCATCCATATTCAATTTACCTAGCACTACTTTACTTGCTTTTGATGTCACACTATTAAGCTATCACATATTGAATTTACATTATACTATTAAACTTTCACATTCTAAATTAAATTTTTTATTATTAATCTATCACTTATTAAATTAAAATTCTACTACACACATGAATTCCTAGAAATCAGATCTACCCTACACAACCCCCCCATCCCATCATACTTCTCTCCCTCAACCCAAGGCGCTCACATTGTCAAAGGCATTTATTTTTCTTTTTAGCAAGTATGATGCAAATTTTGAAACTCTATAGCCCTCCTTACTTGGCGCTAATTCCTCCTACCAATGATGTGATGTTGCTTTAAAAGCAAGGGGTCTATGTTTTAGTTTTACTATGCCTTTCACACAAAAGTGGGTAAGAACAATGTTTAATCTGCCATCAATCAGAGTGGTTATTAAATTCCAAGCACACTTCCTATGAAGAGCATGGGAGATTGATGCCAAGGTTGGTGGAAATGGGGGCCACTAATCATGTGGCAACATTTCCTTTTCAAATCCCCTAAAAAACTAGTTGCCTAGAGAAGTGGGTTTGTCCTAAGGTAAGTATTGTAGCCCTGCACACTTGCACCCATGGCATTAAGGAGGGTAGGTGAAATGTGGGGTCCACTAGTTTTTTTCAAAAGTTGATACACTAAATTGTCCTCCTTTTTGATGAGGATGATGCCTAGAGATGTATGATATATTATTTTATTTTATCTTTTCAAAATTATTATTATTAATAATTAAGTACTTGAAGTGAATTTAGATTTATGTCTTGTCATATTAATCTACTTAACCTATTAATGCCTTGCAAGGGATTCTAAGAATATCACTTGAATATTTAATTGGTCTGTAATAGACCCAAGACTAATTTTTTGGCATTCCCATACAAAATCTAGAGAGCTGAATGGGAACCTACAACAAGTTATGCCTTATGCCTTCATACATTCTATATCATCCATTTTGATTTTGATTATTATCATTATTATTCTCTTCTATAATTTTAGGGTACTTTTAATAGGCTATTACAATGATACATTAAGGTTATTAAATATGTTGAGAAAGTCTAAATTAATAAATTTATTGATTCATTTGTACAAATAACTCAATACAAAGGCACATACAAAAAACATGATAGAAGTCTTAGGTGAACAAACTGATTTAATCTAATTTGTGAGTAATGAAATGTGGTAAACCATCTGCTCAAGATCTAACATTGCATTCACATGCAAGGATCCAATACAATGATGCATATACACTTATTATTCAAGAGAGTTGAAATGATAATATCATTCCATGGAACTAATTCTTCTAATATGGATATTCTTCCATGATAATTAAATTCAATCTTGCATTTTTCATAGAAGTAAAAGAGCTCAATAACTTTAAGATCGAAGATAACTTATCTTCCTGCACATAATACATGCTTACTCCAATAATTCTTACAATGCACAAAAGGTGGTGAAATATTTATAATATAAAAACATAATAAAAAAGCTATTGACTAAGCACAGATGTTTCACCAAATCTCCTTGCCAATGAGAAGCAATAACACTACTTTTGGAATACATTTAAATGCCACAACAAGATGGAGTTTTCTCATAGCCTCAACTCTAAAACACCAAAGAATGTTTTCATCTCCTATGCACATAAAAAGACAGTAAGAGCTCCAAGTTTTTTCAAGATCTTTCAATAAAGACCTACAAACAAGAAATATAATTTTTGAACCATGGAGGCTCACCTCCCAACCTAGGCCTCAAGGAGACCACCCCCACACCAAGTGAAACAAGGCTCAAACGGGATACATCCAAAACAATTTCACAAACAAGAACAACAAGAACACAATATTTCTGTAACACGCTTACAACCCCAACCAAGGTTTGCACAATGATTCACAAATGGAATCATAAACATAAGGTGAAGGTGGGCTTTCAATTAGGAGACTTTCCATATCATACCATATTTGTAGCAACAATTTACATTCTCTTTCGAGGCTTTTATAATAAAAAAATTCCATGTCCTTTCAGGGCTTTCACAAACTTCCTCCAAAACATACTACCATCAACCATAACATCCTTGAAAACCCATACCCATAATCTATCTTTCTACACCATCATTTTTCTTATCATCCCAAAAATAATATGTGAATAAATATGGCATGCAATGGAGCCTATACTACAAGGTTCTCAACTATATTTCAAGCCCAACTAACCCCTTCACCCAAAGCTTCTCTTCCCTCCCAAGTGTGAGTGAAGCCTTCACACCCATGAACAAATTTCATCATTCAAACAAAACAAGGAAACCAAACAAGAAACCCCAAGAAAATTCATGAAATAATAAACACAACCACAACACAACACAACACAAAGATTTCAATGACAATACATGATCCCATATCACACACATAGATTTTACAAGAAGAACTCTTACGATTTCCAACTTCAACTTCATAAGATGGAGAAAACATGGCATGAAGCATTAACCTCCTTCCAAGCTATGATTATTAAATGGTGATCAAGATCATTCCTTCCTTGGCTTCCAAGCTTCCTCTTCCAAAAACCTATCTGTCTCTACAAGTAGAGAGTGGGTGAACAACAACTAAGTTTGGCACAAGCTCCCTAAAAGGACCTCCACTTCCATCCCCACCTACCACTCTTACCCCCTTGTACCTTTCTACCAATGGAAAATTAACCAATTGGAGGGGTGAGGCAAGAAGTCATGTGGTACTCTAATTTTTGAATTGGCTTGAAAATGACTAATTTAGAGGAAGTTTGGCACAATCTCCCTAAAAGGACCTCCACTTCCATCCCCTCCTACCACTCTTACCCCCTTGTACCTTTCTACCAATGGAAAATTAACCACGTGGAGGGGTGAGGCAAGAAGTCATGTGGTACTCTGATTTTTGAATTGGCTTTAAAATGACTAATTTAGAGGAAGTTTGGCACAATCTCCCTAAAAGGATGTCCACTTCCATCGCCTCCTACTACTCTTACCCCCTTGTACCTTTCTACCAATGGAAAATTAACCAAGTGGAGGGGTGAGGCAAGAAGTCATGTGGTACTCTGATTTTCCAATTGGCTTGAAAATGACTAATTTAGATGTCTCCTAAGTCCCCTAGGCCAACTTATGGTTATACTTAGACTCCCAACCTATACTACTACCATGTGGAAAACTTATTTTCACCAAAATAACACTTGGGAACCACTTTTAGTCTCTCTAAAGTTCCTACAAAATTTAATTTGAATTTCATCATGAAGGCGACTCATCCTAACACTCTTCAAGGTGGGTTAACTTAATTTCATAATGGGGTTAAGTTTAGATTAAGTGACTTCATGCCCAAAATCCTACCTGACATGCCATTTACACGTACACAACACAAGTGTCAAATGACACACACACCCATTAAATACTTACACATCATGATGATATGTCACTAATAACCATGAACTTTAAACTTATAACACCCATGCACAATCACATTACAAAATAACACATTACAATGAGGTTTTGAATCTTCCAAAGATTCACCCTGGCTTAACCATGTTCACATAGGTTTGAACCTTTTTTCCCCAAATAATTTCCATGGTTCAACTTTCCTGCACACTCAACTTAAACATTAGTAGTCAATTGAAATAGTATAAAAATACATACAAATAAGTGCAACATAATCCAATATCAAATAATTCACTTAACATATAAAATTAACTTTCATCTAATCATTTCCATAAATATTCAAAACATTGCAAAATCAAAATATGTGTATCAACATTTATCTTTCTGAACATAATGAAATTTCCATTCTAAACACTATTACCATACTTATAATCATGAGACACTAAAGTCCTATCTACTAAATCATTAAAACATGTAAAATGAACCTCAATATATATGTCCTAAGTGAAAATCACTAATATGCAAACTTGTTAACTAGTATCCTTTCAATCAAGTTAAACATACCAATAGTCTTAGCAATATCTCTTTATCACATTATGAGGGGTTTGTGTGTGAGTTTCTAGGGTTAATTCCTCATACTGTTAGAATGTTTCCATACTTATGTCATCATAATTTAAAACCAATTTTCAAATGTAATCATATGTCTTGTTGTCATTATAACCCTACATTCATTATTGTCCTCACTAGAGTAAATGTTAATTTATCTTTCCTTTTTACCTTGTAGATCATACCTTGAATCTCGTGACCAGGTTCCCAACTTGAACACATTGAGTCTCATTTTCATGTGGTCTTATCTTATCAACCTAATGTTATTGGATAGGGTATCCACCTTTTAATAATCAAAATCTACATTAGTCTCTAATAGGACCTCATAGATAATTGTTAATAACGAGAATGTCTATCATGACCTAATTAACTCCTAATCATATTCATTCCTTATGTTTATAATATAGTACGAAGGTGGGCCTTACATAAATAAGTTGAGGCATTAGGAGTCCAAAAGAAATAAGTTTTATACATAGAAAGAGATTTTTTTCCTAATCCCTTTGACACAAGTCTATATATGCCCCCATTGAAAAGATGTTTTAAGGCACTAAGATTTGAGAAATACCCAGGAAAAGGCAACCCACTTGATCATATCAAAGATTTTTGTGCCTCCTATACTAGGCTCAATGATGAACCAACTTATCTCATGAGATTATTCCCTATTCTCTGAGTGGGCCAACACTTGAATGGTACTTCAAATTACTGAGTAATATAAAAAATTGGTTATAACTAGTAGACAAATTCATATCCTACTTTTCTTTTAACATAACAAATAAGGTGAAACTATCCAATTTGTGATTAATAAAGAAAAATATGGGAGAAATATTCATAACATTATTATTATGTTGGAGAAACCTTGTCAATCAATGCTCATTGGATATTGTAGAAGAACAACAAGTCTATAAGAATATATAGTCCATTGATATAACTTGGGGGGGGTGGGGGTGGGTGGTGAATCAATTATCCAACTATTTTCACAATCATTAACCTAAAAAAAACTTAACCATATGAGTAATATAAACTAAAACTATAAAAAGATACTCATACACAATTATCACTAGATATATTAACTAGGAAAACCCTTGATCAGAGGGAAAACCTCAATGGGGATGGTACCCACAAGATGATGTACTAATATAAATATTCCTTGTTAGAGGATCGACCCTATTAGGAGTCTATTACAACATTCAGTACATATGAGTCCTTGTTAGGAGACTTTGAATTCCTGTTAGGAGATTCCAACCCTATTAAGAGTTGTGCCAACCTTGTTAGGAGTTGTGGAAGATAGTTGGACCCATTGCCCAAAAACCTTCAAGGTTAAGATCAAAGAACCCACTGTCCAAATGATCTCTTTACTATTTCTTATGGAATAATAGAACTAAAATGTGCTTCCTTCCTCTATCTCTATCCTATCAACCAAACTTCTACTCTTTCAAATATTGTAACCAAATCTCATAGTACACATCCAATGATCCCTTGAATTGCTTAGACACTTTCAGTAAGCATTCTGCTCCTTCTCACTTTGCACACTAATACTTCACATCCCACTTGATCCTCTTCTTCAAGATACACTAAAAATAAGGAAAAAAACTTTATTTTATATCATATCTTCATAATAATTCCTTGAGTCAGCCTTGAGGCTTTCCCAATTAATTAAAATAAGATAATTAATTAATTCACAATTACAATAGCACTATTGGCTCACAATCTATACAAGACTTCATACGTGTGAAACCACATCTTATACACACATTGGTGTCAACACAAAATTGTCTTCTATCACTGTGAAAGTATACATCTCTTCATTACATCTCAGATGAAAGATAGCGATATATCATCTGAACTCTATTTTCTAGTACTCTATTTCTGGACTACTTCTAGTAAATCAAGTGTAACTTTTGTACACCATTGGCTTAGACTTAGTCCTCTTAACCACATCATTAGGAAAACCTTAGGAACATGTCCTCCACTATGTATCATCTAAAACTTCCTTATCTTTTGTGCATCATAAGATCTCTAACTTCTATTCTTCCAGTCTTTACAAAATTGATAAGTAGGAGATAGTTTCCACAACAAGTCAAAATATGATATTGCTATCAGGATTTAACTGTGTGATTTTGAGTCAAACTCAATGACCCATGTTTCATGAGTAGTGATTCAACAAAAATCCATCTCTCATGAGAATAAATGGAACACTTAGCACTCATTGGATCTAGCTGATGCTCATAGGGGTGAAGCACTGGGACTTCTTGAGAGGTCACCCATCCCAGTACTACTCTAGCTTGAGCACGCTTAACTACAAAGTTTCCTCCATGGTTAAACCCAAAGCTTGAAATCCCATTTGAAAAACCTTCACCAAGTGTTGCGCCTTATGAACCGTTCATTAGAAAGCCCCTTAAGTTCATCAATTGATAAGTAGAAAATAATTGCCATAGCAAGTCAAATTATGATATTGCTATCAGGATTTAACTGTATGATTTTGAGTCAAAATCATTGACCCATGTTTCATGAGTAGTGATTCAACACTAATCCATATCTCATGAGAATAAATGGAACACTTAGTACTCATTGGATCTAGGTGATGCTCACAGGGGTGAAGCACCGAGACTTCTTGGGAGGTCACCCATCCCAGTACTACTCCAACCTATGTGTGCTTAACTACAGAGTTTCCTCCATGGTTAAACACAAAGCTTGCAACCCCATTTTCAAAACCTTCACCAACTATTGTGCCTTATGAACCATTCATTAGAAAGCATGGGTCAATGAGTTTGATTCAAAAGCACATAGTTAAATCCTGATAGCAATATCATAACTTTATAGAATTACCACTATGTTGACATCAATGAAAAATACAATCATGAATGCAACATATTAATACTCTTCAATGCTTAGGATACTCCCCCAATGTAGTATCATCAACATTCATGCTAACAATCTCCCCCTTTGGCATTGATGGCAACATAGATGAAAAATATCTAAGTTCCAAGAATACCAAACTATACTCTGTTGCTGCTGCTATTATCTTTTCAAATCCTCTTCATCAATCTAAAATCTTCTGGTTGTTGTAATGAGTTATTTATGGTAAAAAAATTCCAACTCTTTTCTGGCTGCATATCTTTCGCATAGAGATATCCTTCTACACACTTACATACTCTTCTACGCACTCTCATATTCTTCAGTGCACTCACATATTCTTCTGCACACTCTCATATTCTTCTACACACTTACATGAATCTTTTTAAATCTCCCTAAAGAGATAACACTCCCTTACTTAAAGCTCAATAGGTACTTCTCTTATAGTTTTGCATTTGCCTAGGAGATGTTTTTCATGTACACATTCTCTCCCCCATTGACATCAATGTCAAAAGTATCAATGCAAGTACACAATGCAAATTGATAATTACCAATTTTTAGAATATACTTCTTCCAACTCTTTCAATCAGATCAAGTGTCCAAAGATACTATTTAATACAAAATACAAAAATACCAAGAGACCTCAATGACTCATTACATACTAGATATTCCCCCATACAAGAAGCATCAACATTCAGTCCAGTCTAACCATAGTGTTCTGTAACCCTAAATTGATGCAATCCTTGCATCATCTACTTTGAAGTAGGTAGGGGCATAACCCCTAGCATACCTCTTAGGTACTCAAAATTATATTTAGGAAAAGGCTTCGTAAAGATATATTCAATTTAATCTTTAGTACTTACATACTCCAACCTTATTTCCTTTTCAATTGCCTTTTATCTCAAAACATGATACTTAATAGATATGTGATTTGTCATATAATACAATACTAGATTCTTAGATATACTTACTATACTTGTGTTATCATAGTAAATGATAATTGTAATCACCTAAAAATTGTCATCTAGACTATTAGCCCCCTTCTCAGCATTTTGGCTAATTTAATTTAATCACTTACCTAGGCCAAATTGCTAATAATCAATTAATTTGACTATAACCTATAGTTTGACTATGCTATCCCAAGTTTATTATTTGATTAAAAGAACACGTCCCCTTTTAATTAAATAAAAGACCCCATTCTTCTAACTCACTTAAAGTGTACACATAAAGTCCTTTTTCTATTTTACAATTAAAAGAAAAGGCTTGTAAGACTTTTTGTCTTATGTGACAAGTCAACTTATATTCTATTGGTTGACTTGTGTGTGCACATGGATCACTCCTCTTTTTGAATTCCACCGTTGATCATCCAACATCTTCATCTTGATCTCTACCATCCATATGACATTAAAAGGGAGAGAGCTTTCCCCCTCAAAGAATCCATCCCTCATTTGAATATTGTTATGTTGTAGGTTTTCTAACAGGTTTCTTTGGAGCTTTGTGGAGAACTTCTCATTTCTTGTCTCATTCTCTCATTACCATTGCACACTAGTTTAGATTCATATTTACATGCTAGTTTAGTTATTTTCTTGTAATAATCTATCTCACATAGTTTAAATAATGGCATTGTAACACTCTCATTCATATTCTAGCATAGCTGCATCTTGCATCTCCATTCTAGTTTAGTCTTCCATCTTGCATTACATACTTGAGGGATTCCTTGAGATAGTTGTACTCTTTCTCTTGTCTCAAAGAACCTCCTATTGCATAGTTTACTAGCAAGAATCACGTTTCTAAGGCTTAGCTGAGAGCCTTCACGCTTGAATAATAGCCTCTTGCACTCCATGGATAGGGAGCTCTAAGTCGACATCCAAACATTCCAACTCATGGAATCGTTGGGATAGAATGGTTTAGAGTGTGACACATTTCTAGTGTACATTTTTGGTGCCCACCGTGGAGCTAGACTGTATGTTTTGCCCTGTATTTCCCTAGTTTTGCTTGCACTTTCTTTACTGTTCTATTTTCCTTTTTTTTTTTTACAGTTGTGGTGTTGGGCAACATCCTTCTAGTTTCACACGACAGTTCATAGTACTGTCGTGCAACATTTATTGGAAATAGTGTCGCACTTGAAGCCTGCATTCTGTCACCCTCTGTGCAAAACTATGTCGCATAATTGAAGAAAAAGTATCGTCTGCACAGAAAATTTTGCCTTTGTATACTATAAAGTATCACGCGACATTTGTTCAGCAACAAGTATTGCCTGAAAAGTTTTGCTAGTTTCTTGAGGAATTTGATCAAATTTCTTCTCAGCTGGCTGACTGTTGTTTTTTAGCAGATTTCTAGGCTATTTTATAGAGGTCTAGTTTACAATTTTTGTGATTATTTCATGCTAACTTGTGGGCTAACAAGTTGTGATTGTAGGTTGCCCTCTTCGTGGAGAAAAATTGAAACCTTGCATACAAAAGAACACATGTCAAAGCTTCAAATATGCAAGGGCTACTAACATTGTTTGCAGGGCTGCCCAAAGCATAAAAACCCAAACTTGCTTGATTTTTTGTTTTCATGTGCATCATTGACTAATTGTTCATTTTTCATAGGCACATAAAACTTGTGATTGGAGTCTTTTGGTAATAGGAGAGTATGCTCTTCACCCTTGTGGTGAATCAAAAATTTTGACTTGTCATTTGTTTTCAAAAGCAAGAGGTAACTGAATCTTCTCGGTGTGTTTGGGATGCTCTTCACCCTTGTGGTGAATCAGAAATCTTGACTTTCGAAAGTTGATCCACTCTTTTTTTAGTTAGAATCTTTTAGAGGGCCTGCTCTTGGACAACCTGAGAGGAATGACCCAAGTGGGGACAAGCCGATTATCTGGCTCTTCCAACCCACTATAAACTCAAGGCTACCAAGGACACAAAACCTTGGTAGACGTAGTGTTTGTCTTTGCTTAGTGTGATCGCTTATGGGATTTTGACCATAAGGAGATCACTAGGAAAGAATGCTTAAGGTACTCTTGTGGTCACAAGATCAGTTACTCATTGCAAGGTGAGGTGTCCCATAATTGGGAGCAAGAGGAACACTATGAATGGAAGTCCTATCTAAACACCCTAAGTTAGTAACTACCCTTTTTAGCTGCTCAACTTCTTGGTGCAATGATCGATCTTAGTGGACTACTCGAATCACCCCAAGATTTTATAGTCACCATATGTGTTCCCTTGGTTGTTCTTATGAAACTTCCATGAAAAAGCCAATATCTCTTGTGAGAAACCACTTGGTGTGAGGTGAAGGAGCATCAAGCGTGGGCCAAGTTGTTGAGTAATGAACCGTGACTCAAAGGTAGATTGTTTGGCTATTGTTTTCAATTTTTTGACCAGTGTTAATGTTCTTGCAACATAAACATTCTAATAAAAGTTGTTAGGAAGGCTATCCTGATATCCCAAATGCATATTAACAAGGTTGTTTTTACCCTTGATCAATTGTTTTAAGACATGTTAAAACACTTACTATTTGCAAACATTGCTATTTATTGATACAAACTAAAACAAAACATTGTCTGATTGAAACAACTATCTGATTGACAAATTGAAACAAACTTTAAACTAAAAATTGACCTTTTCTTGAACCAAATTGGCACTTTGTCGTACGCTCTCATGAGAAATATCATGCTACAGATTTTACCCAAAAATTTGTCACAAGTCAGTACTAAATTTTGTCGCACTACTTGTAAACTTCTATCGCACTCAGTTACAATATCTATCACTTAAACAAAAAGTGTCGCACCCATGTTAAAATTCTATTGCGTGACACTATATGCTGAACTTATGTTGCCCTCCTTCTAAGAAAATATTGCCTAGAGTTACTTTGGGTAAAAAATAGAGTTTATAGTTGGATTTTTTTGGTCTAAGGAGTTTCATGTTGGTCACCCTTGGTCCTAGCTATGTATTAGTGTGTGAATAATTCATCCTAGGTTGAAAAGATGGGTTTAGTCTGTGAATGTAAGTCTTGAAACATCTTGATGAATCACTTGTCAAAATTTAGCTATTTTCTATTCTAGCTATCCACTATTGAGCTTCTCGCTCGTCCACTCGGCTCGAATCACCCGTGCTATAAGATCTTGAGCACTGTTTGACAAGCCATCTATCACATTTTGACAAGTGACTAGTCCTAATCATAAAAGCTTCAAATTTGACTCACTTTTCTTGTCCTACTAAACAAAGAAAACTCTTTACATGCCGGTCACAACTAGATACCAAGTTGGTAATGGTAGCCACACGCCTTTCATTTTCAAGAAATTGGAAACACCACCCAAATGTCCTCGCAAACAAACTTGTGATAAGCATCTCAAATTTTCTCAAATACAAATGGCCAACGTTTGGCATGACCCACTTTATAGTTTTGAAAATCCATTTGGTACACCCTCTGAGACACCTAAGGATATGAGTGGTATAGTCACTATGGTCCACCCTGATGACATTAAATGTCACTTAGAAGCACAAGCATGTGAAACCAAAAAGATTTTGGAGGCTATATACGCTATGGAAAGAGAAAACCAACAAGTTGAAACTGACAATCAGGCACACTATGAAGGACATAAAGGAACTTGTCCTTGAAATCCTTTTGAGAACAATGATGGCAATCACATGCCACCAAGGACTCCTAGAACTACCACTGATGCATTTCCTTCACCACCTAAACCATCCCATCATGATAGTGATGAAGAAGTAACTAGTGAAGACGTGATCAAATTTCAACAAGATGGCTTTGCCCAAAAACTAATGCTTATAGCTTTAGAGGAAATGGAGACCAATACTTTTGATACATGGCAGCTAGGGGATGGAAACTCCCTCAAGGTTTTGATGTTGAGCATATAATTCCAAAATGAGAGCCCATTGAGGCTGAAATCTTAAGGGAAGAAATACAGGAACTAAGGAAACAATTTGCACAACTGCAAACTTCAAAAGAGCCGCCTAAAACATCATTTGTTGAATCAATTTTCTCTCTTCCATTTGATAGGAATCTATACATGCTGCCATTTCCTAAGGATATAGAGGTTCCTAAGTATGACAAATACAGTGGAAATGGTGACCCTCATGACCATGTGAGACATTTCTATGCTATTAGCATGGACTTTATGCATGAAGACACCTTTCTTATGCGTCTATTCCCTAGAAGTTTGAGAGGACAAGCCATAGAATGGTTTACCAAATTGAGTCCCCCTCTTAAAACATTTGATGAACTCACACAATGCTTTCTACAACAACATTCATACAACATCCAACATCCTGTGACTGTGTTGGACTTATGCCAAATCAAACAAAAATCAGGGGAACCTTTTGCCATATACCTCACATAGTGGAAATCTCTATACTCACGGTACCCTCAGAAAGTTCCTGAAGCTGAGAAAATTGACATTTTTGTCAACACAATCATACTTGAGCTATACTTTGATCTTAGAAAATGACTATTCACATCCTTAAACACCATAGTTGAGAGCCATATTGCATTGAGGATGTTGCTATCAAGAAAGGGGACATTGTCATAAACAAGGATAAAGTTAACAATGGAAACAGTAAAGACAAAGGCAAACCTTGGAACAAAAACAAGTATGAGCAGTAGACACTCCTAAGACTAAGGATCCTATATTTAACCTTTCCAATGCCATCTATGCAACAAAACAACAAGAAGGTTCAAAGCCACAACCCTTTGAGAAAGGCTCTAAATTTGTGAGGAAGCGACGTGTGTACACACCTATGGTTGAACCTTATGAAGTGGTTTTAAAAACCTTAATTGCAAAAAAATTGGTTACCTTACCTAAAAACTCATGTCCTTATGATCCACCCATTAGACCTCCATGGTGGAGAGAAGATCATACTTGCAACTATCACCGAAGTAAAGGACATAACACAAAAAAATGCTTCAAACTCAAAGATGTAATTCAAGACCTCATCGAAGTTGGCAAAGTTGTCACAGATGGCCTTGTTAAAAATGCTGATCATAAGGCTTTCCAAAAACCATTACTCAAATATGAAAAGGGTGAAAACTCAAGGGTAGCTGCCAAAAAGAATCATGACGCCAAAATTAGTTATGCTTATGCTGACATTGATAATGTTATAGGCATGCTTGAGCCTATTGAATACATATGTATGGAAAGCTCCAAAAATGACAACTGGCCAAATTATGACACTAAAGATGAACAACCAAAAGTGGTCTTAAGGACACGATCCACTCCTCAAGACCATACTAATACTAGACCCAAGGTGGTACTCTGAGTGGCTGAGTCTTTGTCTTCTTAGAGTGAACCACTTAATGCTATTACTAGGGGGCAATACAAGGTTGTCCTAAAAGTTGCTCATGACCCTAAAAATGCTTCATCATCTAAGCAACCAATTACTTCCAAGATCTCCAACTATGATCTTGTTAACCAACTACAATGCACACAAGCACAAATCTCCATTTTTGAATTGCTAGAGTTATCTCCTTTGCACAGGGATATCCTTGAGAAAGCTTTACGCTCTACCAACATTCCCATAGGTATTGATGCAGAATGATTCCAAGCTATGGTGAACCACATCTCCTTGCCTCACTATCTCACCTTTTCTAAAGAAGATGACCGAGCTCTCAATCATCCCCATAACCTTGCTCTTCCCATCGAAGTTCAAATCTTTCGTACCCACGTCCTTCGAGTCCTGATAGACAATGGTGCAAGGTTAAATATCATTTCATTCAATGTAATCCAATAGTTTGGCATGTCTGAATTCGCCATCGATCCTAAGCAAAAGATCACTATAAAGGCCTATGATGAGGTTGAAAGCCTTCTAAAGGTCTAATTGTACTTCCAATCAAAGTTGGTCTAGTTGAGAAGAATTTCATTTTCCAAGTCTTAGACATACCACTTGCATACAACTTGTTGTTGGGATGACCATGGATTCATGATATGCAAGCAATACCCTCCACATACCATCAGTGCATCAAGTTCCCATTCAATGGTATTGAAGTAGTTGTCCCTGAGGATAACTCCATGTCTATCAACACATTATCTACTGCTGAGACACTGGTTCCACATAATCACTCATCTCATGAGCTGACACCATCTTTCATAGAGTGTGAAGAAAAACTAAAAATGTTGAGCCTTGGCATGGGCAAGTACACTTTGGGCTCTATTACTACCTTACCAGTTTCCCCTCGGTCCTATGGGAAACCAACTATTGCAAAGAAGCCTTTTTCTTTCGCTATGATACTTTTTGGCACTTTTGTACAATCATCACTACCTCTAGAAGCAGAGAAGGAAGAATAGGCCATTAAGGACTAGATCTACAAAGAAGAGGAAGATGAGGAAGTTACAGTGATTACTCCTATTTCTCCCAAAAGATATGGAAAAGGCTATAAATTTTTGGCAAAAATGGGCTACCAAGGCCACGGGTCCTTAAATGGTTGTAAGAATTCTCTAGTTGAACCTTTAAGTCACACTCAAGGTCGTGATACTCGAGACACCACTAGTCTAGGCTTTGGGCTAAACATTGATATACCAACCTGTGATTGAAGATTGCTCATGTCTAGTGAATCAGAGGATGATGACCCTCCAGTAATTGCTACCACTTCACAAGACAAAGACTTTGTTCCTCTCACTTCCCTCCTTTGGGGAGAAGAAATATTGACTGCTAATAATGAAGAAGCAGGGTCTACTTCCCAACAATAGGAACAAGAAGGGTCTACTTCTGAGGACATAAATAGAGGACGAATTAGACAGAATATTGCTCATCTCATAGTTAGGGATTAGAGTACAAATTCTCATGAGTATGAGTAGGAAAGTCTCTCTGATGCATCTTGCGAGCTAGGGGTGGATGTCATTCATGCCTATACAACCCAACCCAACAATAGGAACAATAGGAACAATGAGTACAGATTCTACCTCCCAACAATAGGAACAAGAAGGGTCTACTTCTTAGGACATAAATAGAGGACGAATTAGATAGAATATTGCTCATCTCATAGCTAGGGATTAGAGTACAGATTCTCATGAGTATGAGTAGGAAAGTCTCTCTGATGCATCTTGCGAGCTAGGGGTGGATGTCATTCATGCCTATACAACCCAATCCAATGTAGTCAAAAATTCTAGTATAGGGTTGGATGAGTTTGACTCACAACATGTCTCAATGGATCATGCTAGTCCCTACAGGACAATTCCTAAGCTAGACTCCTTTGCAACATTTTCTATAGGATCAACTTCACAAGTCACCAGAGATGACTCCTTTCATGTCAATCATATTGAAACTTCCTTGCCACTCTCGCTAATTCACCCAGATCTCATAGATTGGTCTCTCCCAAATCAAAGACCTAAAATACGATCTTTCAAAAATAACTATGAGATTGCTTGTTATCTGAATGCCATTGAACCTGTCACTTCTTCCACTAGTGAAGCCATGGTTAACATGATGAAATTAGATATCAAGTACCTCAGTCGAAAAATTAAAAGGAAAAATAAGCGATCAGATGGCGAAAACCACATTGTGGCGGTTTCTGATCCTCAAAAAAGTAAAAATAAAGGCGTATCTAATGGTGAAAACCTCTCTAAGACACTTGTGGATGAGGTACTTGGTAGTCTACCAAGCTATTTATAGGATAGATCTTTGGTTCTCATTGAGCCTACATAGCCTATAAACTTGGGTATGAATGTCCTCAAATTATCCATGTAGCTCAATCCTTGTCAGACGAAGAAAAGACACAATTTGCCCAATTCTTTCAAGACAAGAAGGTTAACTTCGCATGGACATACTCTGATATGCTAGGGCTTGATATAGATCTCATCATGCATCACTTATCAATTCTCACCAGATGTCAAGCTTGTCAAACAGAAGTTGAGAAAAATGCAATTTCATGTGGCCCTACTGGTCAAGACAGAGGTTGAAAAACTATTGAATGCAAGCTTCATTAGGACCATTGATTATGCGGAGTGGATTTCCAACACTGTACCTATCTCTAAGCATGACAAATCCATACAGGTTTGTACTAATTTTAGAGATCTCAACAAAGCATGCCCCAAGGATGACTTTCCACTACCATACATCGATATGATAGTGGACATGAATATGATTTATGAGATTTACTCACTTATGGATGGATTTTCTAGGTATAACCAAATCATGATAGCTCTAGCAGACCAAGAAAAGATAGCTTTTACATGTGCATGGGGTACCTTTTTCTAGAATGTCATGCCTTTTGGGCTTAAAAATGTTGGTGCTACATATCAAAGAGCAATGACAACCATCTTTCATGATATGATGCATAAAAACATGGAAGACTATGTTGATGACACATTGGTTAGATCTAAAAAATGAGACACACATCTCGAAGACCTTAGTCTAATATTGGACCATATGGAACAATTCCAACTTAGGCTGAATCCAAAAAAATGTGCCTTTGGTGTCACTTCTAGAAAATTGCTAGGTTATATCATTTTAGCAAAAGGCATTGAGGTTGACCCTAAAAAGGTCCAAGCTATCATGGATATTCCTCTACCTAAGAATATTAGTCAGCTTAAAAGTTTGCAAGGATGTCTACAATTCATAAGAAGATTTATCTCTCAATTAGTTGATAAGGCTCAACCTTTCAATAAAAATATGCATAAAGGATCTACCCATGTTTGGAATAGTGACTGTCAAAAAAGTTTAGATCAAATCAAAGGCTACTTGGTGAAACCTCCAATTTTGATGCCACCCATTCTGGGAAAACCTTTGATGCACTCTTAGTCCAAAGTGATGAGACGGGTAAAGAAAGAGCCATATACTATATCGGTCAAACTTTGGTGGCTTATGAACTAAACTATACAAGTATAGAGAAGGCATGCCTTGCTGTAGTTTTTGCCTCCATAAAACTTTGGCATTATATGTTGGCACATACAGTTCACTTGATTACTAAGATAGACCCTTTGAAATATTTGTTAAGTAAAGCTGCACTTATTGGTCATCTTGCTAAATGGATGATGGTTCTTTCCAAATTTGACATTCAATATGTCAAATGTAAGGCAATCAAAGGACAGGCCATAGCTGACCTGTTGGCTGACTTCCCACTTGAAGATGTAGCACCTATGCAAATTGAGTTTCTAGATGCCTCGATCATGTATATTACTAAGAGAACATGGAAGATGTTTTTTGATGGATCCCATACACAAAATGGAGCTAGAGTAGGGGTTTTGTTTGTTTCCCCTCATGGTTATATGATCCCAAAGTCCTACAAACTATTATTCCCATGCACAAACAATATTGCAGAGTATGAAGCATTAACAAATGGGATCAAAATGGCCCTTGAATAGAAAATAACTGAGCTACACATCTATGGGGATTCTCAACTGGTTGTGAACCAAGTGAATAATGAATATCTAACAAAGGATGACATGTTGATCCCTTATAAAAAGTTGATAGATGCTCTAAGGAACTATTTCACTTTTGTGACATTCGAATAGATTCCTAGAGTAGAAAACAAGGCTACTAATGCTATGGCCACCTTAGCATCTATCCTCCAACTACATGAACATGAATTGTGATTTGAGTTCTTGGTGGAAGAACTGCATCATCCAACCTATGATTCCTCGGATAACTAGGTGATCTGCACTATTGTGGGTCATGATTCCTCTCGCTATGTGGCTATTTTCTCCTACTTGCATGATTAGGTTATTCCTGAAACCCTCATGTGCAACCAAAAATGCCAACTCCTTTGTAACACCCCACACTACACTTTGGTCTCTAGCGACTTGTATAGGAAGGGTCTAGATAGAACATTGCTTAGGTTTTTAGAGCTAGAAGAGTCTGAGAAGGCACTTGCCAAAGTCCACAATGGCATTTGTGGGGCACATTCTAATGGCCTTGCACTTTCCCAAAAACTACTTAGGATGGGTTATTACTATACACTCGAAAGTGTCCCACTCTAAACCCTTTATCCAAATGATTCCATGAGTTTGGAATGTTCGAATGCCAACTTAGAGCTCCCTATCCATGGAGTGCAAGAAGCTAGTATTCAAGCATGAAGGCTCTCAGCCAAGCCTTAGAAATGTGCTTCTTGCTAGTAAACCATGCAACGGGAGGTTCTTTGAGACAAGAGCAAGAGTGCAAATGTCTCAAGGAGTTCCTCAAGAATGCAATGCAAGTATGGAAACTAAGCTAAGATGAGAATTCAAAATGCAACTATTCTAAGCATTGATGAAAGTGTTACAATTCAAATATTAAGCTATGTGAGATAGATTATTGCAAAATAGAAGCTAAACTAGCATGCAACATGAATCTAAGCTAAAATGCTATGGTATGAGAGAATGTAGACAAAAAATAGAAGTTCTGCATAAAGATCCAAAGAAACCTGTTAGAAAACCTGCAGCATAACAATATTCAAAAGATGGATTGATCCTTTGAGGGGGAAAGCTCTCTCCCTTTTAAAGATGTACGGACGGTGGAGATTAAGATGAAGATGGTGGATGATCAACAGTTGAATTCAAAAAGAGGAGTGATCCATGTGCACACACAAGTCAAACAATAGAATATAAGTTGACTTGTCATATAAGACAAAAGTCACAAAGCCTTTTCTTTTAATTGTAAAATAGAAAAACGAATTTATGTGTGCACTTTAAGTGGGTTAGAAGAATGAGGTGTTTTATTTAGTTAAAAGGAGACATGTTCTTTTAATCAAATAATGAACTTAGGATAGCATAGTAAAACTATAGGTTATAATCAAATAAATTTATTATTAGCAATTTGGTCTAGATAAATTATTAAATTAATTTAGCCAAAATGCTAAGAAGGGGGCTAATAGTCTAGATGACCATTTTTAGGTGATTACAATTACTGGTCCAGCATGCAAGTTGATGTTGTGAGCTATGCAAAGTCCTGTAAGAAATGTTAGCTCCATGGCAACTTGATACATGCTCTCAGGTGAGAGTTAATCCCTTCTATGACATATTGGCCATTTCAACAATGGGCCTTTCACTTGGTAGGAAAGATTCATCCAAGCTCATCTAGCGGTCACAAATTCATCATCACAGCAATGAAGTATTTCACTAAATGGGTTGAAGCTATACCATTATCTGTTGGTACAGGAAAACATGTTGCCCTATTTATATTAAATCACATCATTTGCCAATATGGTATCCCATCCTTTATTATTACAGATAATGGAGGGTAGTTCAAGAATAAGGACTTAAAGCAACTGTACAAAAAGTTTTGAATTAAGCAACACTGGTCCTCTATTTACTATCCCCAAGGGAATGGCCAAGCTAAGGCCTCTAATAAAACATTGCTAAAAATCCTACACCGCATAGTTCACAAGTCTGGGAAAGATTGGCACTTGCAAATAAATTCGACACTTTGGGCCTATAGAACCTCTATTCATACTCCTACAGGGGCTATGCTCTTTTCTCTAGTCAATGGCTCTGAGGTTGTTCTCCCATTAGAAGTCGAGATCCCCTCTTTGTGAGTCTCCTTACATGGGTTATAATTGATGAGGACCATAGAGCTATATGAGTATAGGAATTAGAGACTCTTGATGAATGTCGTAAGGTTGCTTTTGATCACACGAGGGCTTATCAAAAGTGCATGTATACTCAGTACAATAAGAAAGTTCACCCTCATGAGTTTCAAGTAGGTGAACTTGTTCTTAGACAGAATCCAAAAAATCAACAACATTGAGAGCAAAAAGGGAAATTTGAACCTAACTGGTTGGGTCCTTACATTATCATAGCAGCATTTAGGTCTGGTGCTTATCAGTTGTCTACTCCTAAAGGGGAAGAGATTGCAAAACCTATCAACATCCTACACTTAAAAAATTTCTATGCTTAGAGACTTGCTGCTTAGCTATCTTATATATATCTATGATCCTGAAAAAACCCTAAAAATAAAAAAAAGTCCTAAAAAAAAGATCATACAAGATAGCTACAAAAAAACTGAAAAAAGTCCTGAAAAAATCTATCAAGTGGTGAAAACCTGGAAACAGATGCTACTTGAAACCCTCGCACCTCTGTATATCTCAATCATCCACTTCGCTACACATTTCCTAGCTTGGAATTATTTCTTGTCCTCATCTCGAGGGCATAGCTACTTAGCCTATTGAGGTATCCTTGTGCATTAGGGTTTCTTTGACAACTAACAAAATAGTGTTTCTCAACACTTCCCCCACCTTGACATCTAGTGTTTTTCAACACTTTTCAGATAGTTTACCTACGGTCTCCGACGTGGTGATATTTCTCACTATTAGAATCAAGTCTTGAAGAAATGGCCAAGTGACTTACACACATGCACTTTAACACTTAAAAAACTAAGCTAGGTTGATCTTTATCTACTTTGTGTACTATCTATCATGCATTCTTTTCCATGTGTTCCCTCCCTACTAGTCTTTCAAGGATGTCATTGACTAGAAGATTGCGGCCATGGGACATATTTTCTTGATTTTTGCTTGTGGGTATACTTTGTTTGTCTATAGTGTTGTAAGCATTTATGCTTATCCTATTCAACATTTTGACTTACAAATGTATCATCCTTTACTATTTTTCAAGACCATGCTCAGGGTTTATCCTAGCGCTTATGCCTTGATACAGGTGTAATCTTGCTAAATTAAACTTCGAGAATTTAATCGCATAACTATCTTGACTTACATGTCTCTGATGCTTAGATTGGATTTCCACATCCCTATCTGATATCGATCATATTCATATCCTCATAGTTATACTAGTGATGGTTGTATGATCTCATGATGTCCCTAATAAATGCTCAATGATGAAATTAAGAGTCTAAATGTTATGTGTTTCTTGTTGGTAAACCACTTTGCATATTAGCTTGCATTTTAGGTTCATGTCATTTTTAATCTAGTTGTGGATTCCTACATGTGGGAAGAGATCTCTCTTCATCTTTTTGTTTATATGTGGACATATCTACTAGTTGCTTTCATCTTTCACTTCTTCATGTCTTTTCACCTCCTTAATCTTTCGCTACATTTCTTTGCTATCCTATGATCACAAGGGGTTAATACAAAAACATCACATATGATCTATCCAAGTGTCACATATTTTCTCAAAAACATTTAAGTCTTTACCATCCATATGAGAGATCAAAATCAATACACATGAGCATATACACATACATGAGCTGAAAACAAAAACTAAAACACTGCATGTAAGTTGAAACATACATTTTGAGACAAGTAAACAAGAATATCAATAAATCCAGTATCTCATATATATATCAAATGTGTCATGGTACATATACAAATATGGGATCCAAAATCTGGATATATGTCTCAAAAATACATAAGGTACAATCAAAACATAGCTATCACTCAACATCATGTCTTACTACCAGCCTCTTTAGCTAGTGTTGGCCTTGGTGGGGGAGCTTGTCTCCTATCCAGTGGCTACATTGCGCCCTCTGATCTACCCGCTTGCTCTGCATAATTAGGAAGATCCTTTCTTGGTGGTATGACACCCCTATAGGTGGTGTAATAGTATGCAGCTCGTGCACCATGATACATTGCCTCTTGCCTCGAGGTATCACACTCTCGGTGTAGCTCATCTTCTTGTGCCTGCTCATCCATCAACTGTTGATCCCATATTGTGATAATCACTCGAGCTACCAGCAACTCTACCTCCAAGGCACAGATCCTCACACCCTGATCCTCTCCTCCTACTGGTTTCTTTGCAAGTGCCTATACCCTCACCGCTCGCCCTCACCTTAGGGGCACCTCCTCCTCCTCACCATCATCATCATCAAACTCTGATGACTCCTCCTCCTCCTCCTACACCATATGTGCTCGCGTCCTACTCTGTCCTACTTAGGAGCTCTCCCCCTCCCTCTCCCTCTACCTCCTCCTCCCCCATCACCTCCTACTCCCTCGTCGCCTTTGCATCCCACTCCTGTGGGTGCTGTATCAGGATCTATGAACCAAGTTAATGGGTGTCTCTACATCTCATAAAGATACCTTGGATCTGTCCCTACATCTACCACATCTAGGCGATAATCCCAGGGAGTCGGCACTAGTGCTGCTATATCTCAAACTTCTATATGATAGTCCAATATCAGTAGCCATCCCAATCCCTCATCTATGCGTATCTACGCATAGGTGGTGGTCTCCACCGATATCACCTACCACTTTGCAGACTATCACCATACATGACTGATCATAAATTGCTCCACAATGTCTATGCTTCGACCCACTAGTGGTCTGCTATATCTAACATAGTCAAGCTCCCATGAGTCTAACCATCTACCACACTCCTAGTACAGTCGCCATGTGAATGCAGTTAGCTCATCAAACACGCATCGGTAGTAGGTCACATCTCCACTATGTCTCTATGGGATGGACCCTCTATACCCAAAAATGTAAGGCTGGTTGCACTCTCATGGCTGCACCCAAGGTTGGATCACAACGATGTGCTCCCAAGCCCAAATTTGTGCTAACCCTTCTTTGCATGCCCATGACCCACCCTCATGGTATACTATCTCATGGAGCTCGTGGTACATCTCTGCCAATATGGTAGGCCCCCATGCCATCTTATGTGGTTGGGAGATCAGATCATACACCAGTCGACCCCATCCTAGCAAGAAGCCCTTCTAGCCTCAATTTGTCACCAAGGCCTGGGCTACCAAAGAGCATAAAAAGTTGGGCAAAGGATAATCATTTTTGTACTTGATCATCAATCTCTCCCAACTCTGGTGATGATCCAAAATGGTTACATCCTCGAATAGCTCCTACACTCACACTCGCCCCTCTGTTGGGGTCATATCATAGTACACCTATGCTGCCATCAAACTTGACATTAGTACACCTGGCATCCAACATCAAAATTGCTAAATCAACAAACTACTAATCAAGAAACTTACCGAATCACCATGGCATGGCACTCACAGAATGTGATATACGTCCTCCAAGGTAATAGAGGCCTCATCCGTTGGTAAGTGAAAGGTGTTATGCTCACTATGCCACCTCTCTGCCAACACACTCAGCAAATTATGGTTTGCCCAAATATGGGGCATCCGTATAACCCACCACAAGCCCATAGCCACTAGAGCGGTCTGCTCATCATTGCTCAAATGCTCCACAACGCGCAAACGCACCACCCTGGGAGCTCTGATCTATAATGTTGGGAATACCTCCTATCCAGGTAAAACATGCAACCATCAGTACAATCACATGACGAAAAAAAAAGAAAGCATTAAGAAAATCATCAAAACCATCAGTGCGACACTTTTTAGATGCAACATGCGACACAATTTGTTGCAATAGTGTTGCGTGACACTTTTTTTGAAGTTGTACGACATAATTATGTTGTACGATATTTTGCACCATTTCGTATGACATGTGGGTATAGTCGTAGTGACACATTTTTCTAGGTGGTGCAATACTTTTTTCCAAAAACCCTTAAAACATGCGAAAAAGCTCACAAAAAGCTCAAAAAAATGACAAAAGGTAATTACTTACTGGTGCCCCATATCACTCTGGCCGGTTGTGCAACTGGCTGTGCTCAAAATGATGTCGATGAAGAGGAATGTTCACCTGAGACATGATGCTATGTGGACCACTCACAAAATCTCTCAAATCACAAAAAGACAAATGAATAGTGAAAATGACACTTGGACCCCTTTTATAGCCTCCAACCTCATTTTGACCTCATTTTCAAATTCCTCAAAATTGCGTAAAAATTGCACCCCTAGCTAATTTTGACATCTTGGATCCATTTTTGGGATCAAAATTGAAATTCAAGTTCATCTTGATCGTGAAAATTGCATTTTAAAATTTTGCCTTCTTCTGAGTAGTTAGCTGACCTTTTGAGGTCTAATCTCCAAATCATCACTAGGGCATCTTCATTTCTTCATGTCTTCATCATTTCCATACTTCATATCTACTTAAATTCAACCTTTTCATGTCTAAAATCATCTTTCTAGTAGATTTGACCTAATTTTACACTATGTCCTTCATGGTCAACTCTAGTCAAATTGGGGCATTTTATCACTTTCTTATAGTCATTCTTGGGCTCTAATCATTTATTTGTCATATTGAACATTGCTATATCTCAATTTTCTTATGTCTAGCTAGTTTTTGCATCCTCTTACCTCATTTCAATTTTGATCCCAAGGGGGCAAAAATACTCTATTGCTGATTGTTATAGCTATCTATTTCTTAGGAGCATTTGTTTAACCTTATCACTTGCTCTTGATCTATTCACTTTGCTAGGTGTTAGAATTCTTTTCGAATCCTAAAATCATCTTCCTAGTGTTCAGTACTACCGCTATCAGGCTGTGCATTCAGGACTTGCTATCTATTTCTGCATTTCATTCTTTGGAATCAGACATCTATATCTACCACTGCCTACTTGGCTTCGATTTTCTTTGACATAATGTGTTCCCAGATTGATCACGCATTAGTCAAAGAGGGGAAAATGTAATCACCTAGAAATTGTCATCTAGACTATTAGCCCCCTTCTCAGCATTTTGGCTAATTTAATTTAATTACTTACCTAGGCCAAATTGCTAATAATCAATTAATTTGACTATAACCTATAGTTTGACTATGCTATCCCAAGTTCATTATTTGATTAAAAGAACATGTCCCCTTTTAATTAAATAAAAGACCCCATTCTTCTAACCCACTTAAAGTGCACACATAAAGTCCTTTTTCTATTTTACAATTAAAAGAAAAGGCTTGTGAGACTTTTTGTCTTATGTGACAAGTCAACTTATATTCTATTGGTTGACTTGTGTGTGCACATGGATCACTCTTCTTTTTGAATTCCATCATTGATAATCCAACATCTTCATCTTGATCTCTACCATCCTTATGAATTTAAAAAGGAGAGAGCTTTCTCCCTCAAAGCATCCATCCCTCATTTGAATATTGTTATGTTGCAGGTTTTCTAACAGGTTTCTTTGGAGCTTTGTGGAGAACTTCTCATTTCTTGTCTCATTCTCTCATTACCATTGCACACTAGTTTAGATTCATACTTACATGCTAGTTTAGCTATTTTCTTGAAATAATCTATCTCACATAGTTTAAATAACAGTATTGTAACTGTCATGCCCAAACTATGAGGCAAAAACACACAGACTTTTTTTTTTGACTTAAATTGCTCTAAGTTTGATATAATTGTGTTCATAGTTAAGGTATAAGTTCTCTACACAAAATCCTAAGCTATAGTCTAGAGGAGATATTAAATTGATAAATTTACTAAGCATTTTTAATTTATAATAATTACTAACTAATATTTAGGAAAAAATATATAAATTTATTTACTCATCCAAAACTCTTAACTATAATAAAAACTTTATTCTAATAAAAATTTCATTAATATTATATTCTATTTTAAATGAAACGTTCTAAATAATAACATTATAACTAAAGTAAAATATAACTAAATAATAAAATAAATGAAACATAATATCATTTTCAACAAATCTAATCATTCACAACAACTAACGATCTCTAACTTTTAACCTTATAATAATCTATCATACTTAAACCAAACATAAGTTTAATTAACTAACAACTAACTAATTTAATTTAAAACTAACTAAATCTAATTTTCATCTAACCACATACAAAATAATTGACAAAACTTTAAATAAAACTTAACTCTAACACATATTAATCTAACACAACTTTAAACCTTAAGTAAAACAAAATTAAAACTAACTAACTAAATTATACAATAAACTAATACCACTAAATATATATATAATTTTTAAAACAAAAACCTTAAAAAAATAACAAAATTATTAACTACTAAAAACTTTACTTAAACTATTACTAAACTATACTGAACTAACATCAAAATAATAAATCAACTAACCTAAATTACTAACTAAACCCCTCACTACACAAACTTACCCTATCATAAATCTCCCCACTCCACCTACTCAAATCCCATCCTCCAAGACCAAACCTGCACGCTGTCTTGTAGTACCATGGCAGTCTTGTCCCCCCCTCCTTTCTTGTCATGGAAGGGAGCCAAGCTGGCGCTTAGGGGAAAGAGCAAGGTTAAGTTTTTTTTAAAAAAATTGCTTGCTTGTTTGAATATAATATATAAACTTCTACCAAAAATGAGGTGAGCGCCCAGATTTGAAAATGAGAAGAGGTACAGTGGTGACATCACTCTATGTCAGGGGATAATGACCATGCAATCAACTCTTCCAAGCCCCCTACTATGAGCTGGCGCCTAGGAGTAAATTAGTTAGTGCAAAATAGGTTGGGGCTGATGTTAATGACAAAGTGAATGGGGTATTAAAAGAAATCAACTTCATAACAATAAAGCAAACTTAAAACTTTTTCCTTCCACTTGCATACTATGCCCAAGGTGATGGGACAAGTGGGTGACAACCTCAGCGACAAGATGGCACTTGCAAGGCAATGCCTAGGGAGTATGCAGGGGTAGATAAAGACTGAGGGTTAATGCATTAAGTTATAAAGTTTATTAGGTAAGAATAGGATATTTAGAATATATTTTCTCTTTCTTTTTTCTTTTGATAGATATTTTATTAGTGTTTTTTTTTCATTTTAAATACAATATTCAATAAAGTAAAAGGGATAATAGGAGAATCTTTTAGATTCTTTGTTATAAAAGGGCATATAATTTTCTCCTCCCATACAAAAAATAAAGAGTTTTTACTCTCTTGAAACACATTTTTGTTTGGTCTTATAATTTTCTAAGTATAAAATTTTCATTTGATTAATAACCAAGGGGGGCGATTTTTTTTTTTAAAGCACATTGAATAGATCTACTTGAAAATAGATAAACCAAGAAATTTAGATAATCATTTACACCACAATGCAAGAATTGATTTAATTCCAATAATCACAATAACTAATCTTTCATTCATAATAGAATTTTCATTTCCAACATATAAGGAAACTTGAAATTTTCCTAATTGAATCAAACATCATTTCCATCCTATTCTTGATGTGCATCCATCTAATTTAAAATTATAATTAAATCACATGATAAACAATTATACTCAATCACCAATTTTATTGGTAAACCTGATTCAAAGGCTTAATCGAGAAAGAACCAGGAAGAAAACCCGACGTCGTTGCCATTACATCAAGGTTTTGAAATAAAAAATACATAGGATTCCAATCCCAAAATTTACAACAATGTAATTGAATTTCCTTCATGACCCTCATAAGGGGTTCCATATCAATTTTTGCAACACATTTCTAAGAACTATGGAGGGAACAGAATCTGATTGGGTGACAACCAAGCATAACCAAGAGACAATCAAACATGCATATTCATACAAGGTTTACACAATATGATTCACAATGAATCAAAACTAGGGAAAGGTGGATTTTTCCAACAAGAGATGTCAGACACAACACCAAACTAGGTGCCCAATCGGGGCTATAAATCAAGAACTTTCATTCTTCCATTCTTACATGCTAAAACTCACACGTGGTTTGTGCTAACAGGTAGGGGCCCATAACACCCTACCCTCTCTCCCTCTTCTCATCGTGAGAAGAGACGCTACACTGTTGGAGTCCAACTAAAAGGACCTTTCCCAAAATTGGTCACTTCTGCCCTATCCAAGGGTGAGTAATACCAAAACACCCATACAAAAAAACCTCAAAATTCAAACATAAACATGAAAAGAAGACATTAAAAAAAAACATGGTTTTCAAATCTTCCCAACATACCCACAAACATACAAGAATTCAAACAACAAAAAGGTAGCATAAGCATGAAACAAACATGAAAATTTGAACAAGGGAGATGAGAATTCCTACCCGCACAAAGAGGTAATGGAAAATGAACAAGTTTGAGTAGAGCTTTTCCCTTCCTTGCTTCAATCTTCCAAGACTCCTCTCTAAATGTAGAGATTGGGTAACAACGTCAACTAGACCAAGAAGGGCCTCTAAATAAGCCTCAAACTCAACCACCAAAGGGATCAATAACTTCTCCCACCCACCTATAAATCTAGAAGCTCCTAACTCAACGCATACTATGGTTAACCACTAGGTGGAGGTGAGGTGAGACAACTCATGGTAGCCATAGTCAATTTTCGCATAGAAGCAAAAAGAGACTTTTTGAGTGGCCTCAAAAGGCAATAAAAGGGGCTTAGGCATTGGAAAAGACCCCCAACCCATACCCATACCCCTTGGGTATAAATATTTCATGTTTTAAAGCCTTTGGAATAGGTTTAGAGCCAAACAAAAGCTAGGAATTAAATAGGACCATCTAACAACTCAAAAATGTAGATTAAGCACTAATCTGGATTAAGGATGACTAAACTTGATTAAGAACCAAATTAGGAAAAAAGACACTAACTTAGTCCAACCTAGGTCCAAAGGTTACACAACTAAGCCTAATTAGCATGCTGAAGAGCATACATAATTCACGAGTATCAAGTGACACTATAAGAACACCGTTTACGAACATTAACATTTATTGGTCACAGAAAGATACATACATACATCTCACAATTAAAATACTTGAATTATGAACAACAAGGTTTCCAAAATTAGTACATAGAGATTAGTTCTGTTTCTTCGTCGGTTTTCTTGGCTAAAATATCTGCACACTCATTGCACACATCAGTAGTGCCATAAAATCACATTATATATATATATATATCAAAAATTCACATAAATTGAAACATACATCAATTAGGGTTTCTTTCATCCTACTTAATTCTTAACCATTTAAAATCTCTTAAATCAAAGTATCAATCCTACATTTACTGATTTCTTCAACATACATATACATATAACATTAAATGACAAACATCAAATATCTGAAAATAACATCACACAACATGAAATAATATAATATGTTCAAAGCATCAGATAATATCTCAGCATCTTGAGTCATGAGTATCAAAATGATAATAGGGTATCACTATGCTACGATGGGTCAGGGTGAGGCCTCATAGTAATACTCTCATTCATATTCTAGCATAGCTACATCTTGCATCTCCATTCTAGTTTAGTCTTCCATCTTACATTACATACTTGAGGGATTCCTTGAGATATTTGCACTCTTGCTCTTATCTCAAAGAACCTCCCATTGCATGGTTTACTAGCAAGAAGCGTGTTTCTAAGGCTTAATTGAGAGCCTTCACACTTGACTACTAGCCTCTTGCACTCCGTGGATAGGGAGCTCTAAGTCAGCATCCAAACATTCCAACTCATGGAATCGTTGGGATAGAATGGTTTAGAGTGTGACACATTTCTAGTGTACACTAATAGGTTATGTAAACTCAATCCCAATATACTTCAACATTTGTTTCATCTACATAACTTGATTACAGTTATTTGCTACTACAACATACTTTTCCCGAGTTGTACTCTGAGAAACATAGTCTCATTTCTTGCTCAACCAAGAAACCAATCTTCCTCCAAGAAAGAATGCTTGATCATTGGTGCTCTTTCTAACATCAATATCACCTACTCAATCTGCATTAATATATGTGCATAAAGTGAAATCACTTGATCTATCATTCAAAAATCCATAATTAGATGTACCCTTCAAATTTATGAATATCCTCTTTACTGCTACATAATGATACTCTTTAGGATTATATTGAAATCTTGCTACATTCCCAACTACATTTGCTATATCTGGTCTGGTGTTAGCTATTGCAATCCTCCAATCAAAGATCTATAATTTTTTTTCTCAACTATAGGTGTTTCATCTTTACTAGATAACTTGTGACTAGTTATCATGGGTGTAACAATAGGTTTGCAGATTTCTAAACAAAATATTTTCAACAAGTCTTTCAGATACTTGGTTTGTGAGATAAGTATCCCATCCTTGTTCTGTGCAATTTTCAATCCTAGGAAAAACTTCATTTGTCCTGTCATGCAAATTTCAAATTCATTTTTCATCTCTTCAACAAACTTATCACTTTCTTTATCATCTCCTTCAAATATTATGTCACCCACAAATATTACAATGATGAACAAACCATCATCAATTTTCCTTAAATATAGATTACCATATGCTGTACCTTTAATAAATCTAAGCTTAAACAAATACCTATCCAACCTTGCATACTAGGTTCTAGGTGCTTGCTTCAGACCATACAATGCTTTCTTTAGTTTGCATACAAACTATTTTTCTTCTATTAGAGGGAATCCATTAGGTTTCTTAATGTAGACTTCTTCTTCAAGTTCTTCATTTAGAAATGTTGACTTGACATCCATCTGATAAACCTTAAATTCTTGCTTGCTACATAAGCCAAGAATATCCTTATTGCTTCCATTCTTTCCACAGGTGCATATATTTCTTCATAATATATGCCTTCTTGCTATGAGTAACCTTTGCAAACAAGTCTAGCCTTGTTTATCACAACTTCTCCTTGCTCATTCATCTTATTTCTAAATACCCATTTGGTTCCTATAACATTTTTTTCTTTAGGTCTCGGAACTAATTCCCATGTCTCATTCTTCACAATCTGATCTACTTCTTTCATTGCTTGTGTCCAATGATCATCCTTACATGCCTCATCTATGCTCTTAGGTTCCACTTAACTAATTAGACATAACTCCTCATTCAATGTATTCCTTGTCATCACACCTTTATCCTTGCTCCCAATAATTTTCTCTCGAGGATGATTCATTGCATGTTTCTACTAGTAGTAGGAGTTAATCTTTTTTCTTCTCTATGCTTAATAGATACATCATTTTGCAGATTATTTTTAGTCTCAAAAAGAACTTCAACATTCTATCTAACAATTCTAGAATTATCCTCTTCTTCATTAGAATTATAATCTACCATCTTCTCTTTAGTACCAAACTTTTCATCAATCCTTACATTTTCATACTCAACTATTGTCTTAGTTCTTTAGTTGAAACATCTACATGCTTTAATTTTCAATGAGTAACTAAGATACATACCTTCATTGCTTCTAGGATCAAACTTAACAATATCATCATCTCTCTTTATGTAACACTTACTTCAAAATATTCTAAAATACTTGATTGATGGTGAGTGACATAACCATAACTCATAGGGTGTCTTGCTCATACCTTTTCTGATCTGTACTCTATTTAGAGTATATACTATAGTGTTAATTGCTTCTCTCCAAAATGTCTTTGAGACATCATTCTCAAATAACATCACTTTTGCTGCTTCTACTACTAAATTGTTCCTTGTTTCAATAATCCCATTTTGTTCAAGTGTTCTTGGTTAAGATAACTATCTTTTGATTCCATTCTCTTCATAGAACATGTTGAACTCTCTAGAGGTGAACTCTGCTCCTTTGTCTGATCTCAAATATTTAATCTTGACTTCTTAATTTTCTACTCTATTCTTAAATATCTTAAATTTCTCAAAGCTTCAAACTTCTCTTTAAGAAATGCTATCCACATCATCCTAGTGAAATCATCAACAAAAATCATAAAGTACCTTTCACCATAGAATCCTCTGGTTCTTGTATGACCTCTCATATCTATGTGAAAAATCTCTAGTTTCTATGTAGTAGATAATGTCTTTCTAGACAAAGATACTTTCCTCTATTTAGCCAAAATAAATTCCTTTGAGATAACATTAGTAGCCTTAATAATCTTAGGTAGATCTCTCATTGTAAATATACTACTAAATTTCAAGAGATTATCAAAGTTTATATGACAAAACCTTCTATGCCATAATCAACTATTGTCAATGTTTGCAACCAAACATGTTATTTTAGTAGGATTCAACTAAAATACATTACCTATGGATCTAGTTCTAGTACCAATCATCTTACCATATTTGTCTCTGATAATGTAAGTCTTCTCTATGAACTACAACAAATATCCCTTGTCTACCAACTGTCCAATGTTTCAAACTGTCAAAAAAGTAAACATCATTAGTGTTAGTTTTACCATCAAGAGTAATAGATCCAATCCTTGTAATATAACAGGTTGCATTATTACCAACTCTAACAATACCTCCATCATGATTTTTGAACTTAAATTTTTTTTTTTAATAATATCATTAGTCATGTGATGTGAACATCCACTATCAATTATCCCATATGATTTCTTCTCAACTTGAGTAACTAGAGCTCTCTCTTCTCTAATTTCTCTATCAAGATCATCTTCCTTGATAGCCACAAATCCTAATTCATCATCACTTTCAGTCTAATATTATTCATTATATTCTTCATCCTCATTAGCATATAAACAATTTCTATCCTTATCTCTTCTAGGCTTAAATTTTCTTCTAAACTTTTTCTCTCTTTTAGGAAATTTAGATGCGCAATGACCATATTCATCACAAGTCCAACATTTAAAGATTTTCTTACCATCTTTCTCTCTTCTTACTAGAAGGGCTATTCCTTCTTCAATCTTCTTATCTTCTTTAGATCTGCTACTACTTGCAAAGTCTCCTCTTGCACTTGCACTTCTTGATAGATTAGGTAAATTTCTATAGCACTAAAAGTTGTTTCAACTCTAGCCAATTCTCCAGACTATCTCATTTTTGCTTCGACTAATTCTAATCTTCCAAGCAATGTTTCCTTTGTGAAATCTTTGGTGTAGGATATTACTAACTAAATCATCTAAGCTATTTGGTTGAATGGTGGTGTTAAACTTTTCAAGATCTTCCATAAAACCTCATCATCTTCTTTAGTTCCATGAAGAGGTTGGATTCCTACAAGAATTTTTTGATATTCTTCCTACATAACTTCTTATAGATTCATCTTCCATCATCTTAGCATCTTGAAATGCACAAATCTAATTTGGAAATCTAATTCTTTATGCATGATCAATACCTTCAAAAGTAACTTCTAATACTTTCCAAATTTCATGAGAAGTTTGAGATATCTTTACCTGATTGTATTCATTCTCTGGAAGAGCTAATAGTAGGGGTTCTCTAGCTCTCATTTTACACATGAACATATCTCTTTCTCCCTCCCTACATTCCTCTAATGTTGATTCTTCAATAATTGCCTTCTGATGGGGACACAACCCAAGAACAGAATGGACACAACAAAAAAGGGGAAATTATATTAACTGAGAAAATAAGCTAGTACAAATAGTACAAAGAAAATAAACTTCAAAACATGCCCTAAGGGCTTACAATAGCATAAATCTGGAGATAATTTCTCCTTTTAGTACCTCCTCTCAAACTCCACTCCAAACTGCCTTTTACAATGCCAAAAATCTCCTTAAATAGACCCCGGAGGGTTAAGGACTAGGAGTACATTCTAGAAAGTGCTAGTAGGCATCCACCGACCAAATAGAAGGTTCCATAAGCTACGTTAGAAGTCAGCGCAAATTTAGAAGAATCCAAAAACGGTAACCAAACTTTCGGGAGGCATAACTTTTGAACCATAGCGTTGATTGACGAACCGTTTACATTTTTGAAAAGCTCTCGAAGCGCTCTATAGCCCTATGGACCAGCTTCACTCATCCCCCATTTTTTGGCCCTTTTCAAAGTCATTTAATGCTCCTAACCTGACTTTGAAGCATTCTTAGGAGGTCTGCAAAACCCAAAAAACTGCAATAACTTTCAAACCATGGGGCCTTTTGACCTGATTCTTTTTCTAGAATGCTCTAAATCACAATTATATTCATTTGGCCAATTCACACCTTCTAGTTTACCAAAATGATGGCCCAATTACATGCTCCTATTTTTTTTAGGATTTTCTAACACACTGATAGTGGAACTATGAGAGTTGGAACCTTTATTTGACCCAAATGGGTATCCAAAAATGAAAACACATGAAACAAAAACTAAGTCTAAGTACATTTTTTTGGGTGACATAGGATTGCCGTTATACCTCTAGATGCTCCTGCATCACCTTCTCTGCTTTCGTAAAAAGGCCAATATCCTAGACCCATGCATAGTAGATGAGTCTTCATCTTTTCCTTCCAACTATCATAGTTGGCCTCATCAAATCTTGGACTATTCTTCCTTAAACATATTCACCATTGATCTCTCAAATATGTTAAGCCTTATCTTTAGGGACCTGATTCTCTGATACCAATTGTTTGAATATATAGTCCACTAAATATAACTAAGAGGGGGAGGGGGGGTGGGGGGGCACGGGGGGTGAATCAATTATTTAACTATTTTTACAATAATTAACCTTAAAAAAGCTTAACCATGTGAGTAATATTAATTGAAACCATAATAAGATACTCATATATAATTAACACTAGATACGTTAACTAGGGAAACACTTAATGAGAGGGAAAACCCCAGAGTGGATGGTAGCCACAAGATGATGTACTAATATAAATATTTCTTGTTAGAGGATAGATCTTGTTAGGAGTCTATTAAAACATTCATTACATATGAGTCCCTATTAGGAGACTTTGAATCCCTATTAGGAGATTCCAACCCTATTATGAGTTGTGGAAGACAACTAGACCCACTGTCCAAATAACTTCAAGGTTAAGATCAAAGAACCCATTGTTGAAATGATCTCTATATTATACTTTGTAGAATAATAGAATTGAAATGTGCTTCCTTCCTCTATCTCTATCCTATCAACTAGATCTCATACTATGCATCCAATGATCACTTGGATCTCTTATATGCATTTAGTAAGCATTCTGTTCCTTCTCACTCCTGCATAATAATACTTCACATCCCACTTGGTCCTCTTCTTCAAGATACCCTAAAAGTAAGGAAAACAACTTTCTTTTATACTGTATCTTCATAATAATTTCTTGAGTTGACCTTGAGGTTTTCCCAATTAATTAAAATAAGATAATTAATTGATTCACAATTACAATAGCACTATCGGCTCACAATCTATAAAAAACTTCACACGTGTGAAACCACATCTTGCACACATGTTGGCATCACCACACTATTTTCTTTTATCACTATGTAACTAAACATATCTTCATTACATCTTAGATGAAAGATAGTGATAGATCATCATAACTCTATTTTCCAGTACTTTGTTTCTACACTGCTTCTAGTAAATCAAGTGTAACTTTCGTACACCATTGGCTCAGACTTAGTCCTATTAACCACATTGTTAGGAAAACCTTAGGAACATGTCCTCCACTATGCATCATCTAAAAATTCCTTAGCTTTTTCACATCATAAGATCTCTGATTGCTACTCTTTCGATATTTATAGAATTACTACTATGCTGAGATCAATGACAAATATAGTCATGAATGCAACATATCAATACTCTTCAATGCTTAGGATGCTCCCCCAATGTAGTATCATTAGAATTCATGCTAACATGGTCGATCTATTTATTGAGAACTTATTCTCTGATCCAATATATGAACTCAAGACCAAAAGTTTGAGCACTATCACCAAGTTAATGAAAAAGGGGAACAACATTAAAGATGCCCTCATTCATAAGGGTATCTTAGAAACAAAAAAAGACGACACCAATACAAAATTGTCTAATGAAAAGGAAAAGTTCATCTCCAAGTATGAGAATGTCACAAATGATGGTATTATTGATGCATAAATAATTAACATGACATAACCTCAGATGTCCGTTAAAGATGCAAATCCTAAAAACTCACAAACTCCTAACCAAGTGCCACCTCAAAAAAAAAAAATTGATACCTCTATACAAGAAAGACCTCAAAGAAATCCCAAGGATAAAGAAAAAACATTCACACCCCTGAGGATACCACTTGAGGCTTCACTTCAAAAATTAATTAGCAATAACTTCTTATGATTACCCTCAGTCAAGGATAAACCAACAACCAAATCATCTTGGTGGGATGACAAAAAGTTCTATGACTAACATCATACCAAATGAAACAAGACCACTTCATATAGACCCTTCACTATTATCCTCCAATTATCCTCATACTATTTCCAAAGATCCTTTGGGAAACAATGATAAAGGGAAAACCTCTAGTTGAAAATCAAGCTCATAGGCTAATGCCAATTACACCTACACTGGACATGACTACACCATCAATTTCTTTAATGAGTTTGACTCATGCATATCCACATTTACCTTAAAGGGTGAAGATCCTCATTGTGATGTCATCACATGTCATACCAAGATCATCTTACTTGGAGCCTCTACTAGACATAAAACCCTTGATAGACCTATGGCCCCTAGTAGACCTATTAATCCTTCTTCAATTGGTTACAACCTTGTTTACTAGCTTGGAAAAAACCCCATACAAATATCCATCTTGAGGTCTTTATGCATAACATTAATGTCAGATGTATCTTGATAGATGTCAGAGCATGATTGAAAATTTGTACCCTAAAAGTTGTCAAGGGTCTTGGTTACTCTGAAGAAGATGTAGATCCCTCCCATAGAATCTCAATAAAGGCCTATGATGGTGGTGTACATTTCTCCAAGGGTGTTATCATATTATCCTATTAAAGTTGGTATGGCCACTAAGAACACACTATTCCATGTCCTAGATATCAAAATGAATTGCAACATGATACTAGGATGTCCTTGGATTAATGCTATGAAAGAAGTGCCTTCTACATATCACCAGTGTCTGAAGTTCACCTATAACAATGTGGAGGTTACCATTTCTGGTGATCCAAATCCTTTCCAATGTTGTGCTAATCTGAGAGATGCTACTGCACACCAAGTCCCAAAAAATAATCAAGAACAAACCATAGATTCCTCTAAATACATGGATCCTAATATAATCCTTAGTAAGACCAAGGAAAAGATGAAGATTGAAGACAAAGGGTGTGGAGAATACTTTATGTCTAAGTATTTCACATTAGGGAGTTACCTCTTTCTCTCAAATCATATGATAAACCACAACTACTACAAGCACAATAACTCAAGATTAGTACAAAAGATGCCACTTCTATCAATTTCATTAGTGGAGGTGGTCTACGTAAATAACATGTCTGTGAGAATACATCCACCTATATTGAGAAAGAAAAAGTAGAATAAGAACCCACTTTGATATCTTCTATCGAGTATGGACTTGGGTTTACTATCATGCACAAATAAGGCTATGATGAATGTAGTGGTCTTAGATATTAGAGACAAGGAATAATTGAACTTATCACTATAAAAGGATGACCTCCTAGTTTGGGGCTTAGCTTTAGGCCATTGCGAATAGTTCCTCCTAGTACTAAGGTACCCTAATGTGAGAATTTGAATGTTTTTAATGATGAAAAGGCATCTGAGGATACCCAAGCTGCAACTAATAATTTTGATACTCCTTATGTATCTAACCATATCTTTGTCAACCCTAATAGCCTACCTATAGAGAATAAACATCTTACTATAACTCCACTTGTTGCTCAAACTAGCCCTACACCTTGGATCAAAACATTCTGGGATCCAAGTGCTCTAGCTTCTGAACATGACCCCAAATGGTACCACTAATACCCATATATAACTTTTATTAGAGCCCATTCAACACTGATGATGACATTTCCTCAAATTATCCTAAAGTGTTGGATTGTGACCAATGTGGAACATTGATCTTTGATCAATTTGAAAATGAATATTCTCTTATAAACACCAAGGAAGTACAATTGATGTCCATAAAGAAGAAATTTCTCTTAAATTAAACACATTGACATATTTTGGGTAGTAAACTCCATCTTCTAGCTACAAAACTAAAAACAATGGAAAAAATGACGAGAATAGGTCTCTTGGTGAAAACCAAAAGACACCATTAGACCATGAAAAAGAAAATGCTAAGCAACTCCCAAGGATAAAAAATG
This sequence comes from Cupressus sempervirens, assembly GCA_028749045.1. Lineage (NCBI taxonomy): Eukaryota > Viridiplantae > Streptophyta > Pinopsida > Cupressales > Cupressaceae > Cupressus > Cupressus sempervirens. Next base: position 538,127,984 of record CM053787.1, on the reverse strand, counting down.
ACCAAGCTGATGCCATGGATATAAATTTTATATCTCTCAACATGCAACAAAGTCTTTCACTCTCTATAATTTTCATGTGGGAAGTTGTTGGTCTCAATCCTCTTAGTTCTTCCTTATATCCAACTATTTATACCCAAATCCTACTACTTGTCTTGTCCAACACTTAAAATCAAACATCTATCCAAAAAACCTTTGAGCGCATCATCATTAGTGATCCCCTTTAAAATAAATCCTTTGACACAACTATTCTCAAATGCCTTGATTCATGCAAGGCAGATATTGTCTTGCATACAGTACATGATGGTATATCCAAGGCCATTCTATTAGTTTGAGCTTAGATACACACTTGGAGAGATTCCTACATAGCTATAGTCACTTGTGGGTCTAGAGATTATCAACTAGTAGCATCAACAACAGATTCATTTCTAGCATTCATTGGTAACATCCATGATTTCTATCTAAAAGTCCTAAAAAATACCAAAAAATAGCAAAAAGTCTTGAGGAAATATAAAAAAAAGAAAAAATTCATGAAAAAAGAAGCAAAAAAAAAGTAATGAAAAAATGGATGCCTTGGTGAAAACCTGGTAAATAGGCATCTTAATTTAAGTCAAGAGAAAAATTCCATCCAAAAGTAAAAACTTGGCAAACATGCACCATGTGTAATAAATTGTTGCTCCTCCATATATCATGATTCCATCTAGTACCCCACCACCCCCCCCCCCCCCCCCCCTTTTCATTCTTTGATCATATCCTTCATACCACAAGACATAATTAGTCCTTGATCATGGATCATGAACCAATTACTATCTATTTTTATCTTACCCAAATGTCACCAGTTTGTACATACTCTGTCTTTGGTCTTTGTGCATAGTTTTCATCTTGTCTAGGAGCATATTACTAACATAGTGTATGAGTTTGAAATTGAATTGGGGACATGTCCCTAAGCACACATTATTCATTTGACTTATCACATATCAGATTGGAGCTAACACTTTTGAATCCTTTATGATTTTGAAAAAACCTCAAAATTCAAAAATGATCCTGAGAAAAGACCTAAAAAAATATAATATTCTCAACAAATCCATAAAAAATCCATATAAAGTCCTCAAAAAACTAATAAAAATCATATAATGTCTTGAAAAAAATCCATACAAATCACATAATGTCTTGAAAAAATTGATAAAAATCACATAATGTCTTGAAAAAATCCATTAAAATCATTAAAATGTCTTTGAAAAATCCCTAAAAATCATAAAATATCCTAAAGAAATGAGTAACACAAAAACATAAATATCCTCAAAAAATTTAAAAATCATAAAACTCACCAAAAATTGGCACCTTGTAAATAATCACAGTGGATAATCCCCCTTTTGCATAAATAGTTGCACATTTGTCAACAAAAATTCAAAGCAATGTGTGTCGATGACAATCACACCATGACCTACCACCTAAGCAATGTGAACCAACAATCAATCCAACTTGTCACTATAATCAATGTGAACCAAAAGTTAGTCCAACTTGTCACTATAATCCTATCAACTAAACCAATAATCAAACCTATCACATCATCAATATGAGAAACAAAAAAGCCCTAAAAACTAGTAATAATGGATGAGAATAGTTGTTGGCTCATGTTGTTTAGTGAGTGATTTATTTTTTCTTTGTTTTTCTTCAATCATGTTCCTATGCCACTCGATGATATAAATTAATCAATGAGAGTGCCTAAGATAGTTCATGATTGTTTTTTTTTTCTATCTATTAAATGCCCCTTTGAGATTTTGGGGCATGTATATATGCCTCAGGAAGGACAAGGTCATTCTCTTTCTGCATCATGCTTGTTTACACAAAAGGCTTCCATTTTGCACTTTGGCCCTTTATTCCTTGATGCATTGTATTCCATTTGCCATATCAAAATAAAGCTCCTTTGAGATATATTACACTTGATGAAAGAAAAATTTATCACATCATACTAACTGGTCCTCATCTTATCTCCTCTCTCTTATCATATTCATCTCATCCACCATCACCATGGTCTAGTATTGTGATACATCAAAAAAAATTTCATCCTGCATTCCTACATATGTCAAAAGTCCAAATAATCCAAAGAAATACATATATAAACATGGAATTAACATCATTTTAATTTCTTAGGATCCTCATTGAGTATGTTCTTAGGATCCTCATTGAGTATATCACTCTCAACCCCAAGTTTGATAGGATTAGAATGCACCATTTTGTTTTGTTAAACCACTTTAGGCATGGTGTTAAAATTTCTCTTCCCTTTTATCTTTACACTTCCATGTCCAAGAGTATTGAGGGTTTCAAGAAAAAACTTGTTACCAACCCTACCCTCCATGAAGGCCTTCTTCTCTTGGTTTACAGGTTTTTGAAAAATCAAACCAGAGGAAAATCCCTTGGTGACTTGGGTTCTTCTCTAGAGGACATTGCCAGTTCTGATTCTAGGGATGTTTAGGTAGTGAAAACTATGGATGAGGAAAATGCCACCAAAGCCATCTCTACCTAGAATCCTTGCATTCCTAGTAGAAAGGGCCCTAGAAGCCTCCCTCCCCTTCTCCCTAAGCCTAAGCCTTAGGAGGTGGATAGTGAGGAAGAAGAGGAGACTGACATAGACTCTGACGATGAGGATGAGGAGCTGGGGAAGGATAATTTGATAGAAGAGGAGAAGGGGAGAGAAAGTGACATGGAGGAGGTGGCTCTTGACGCCCCCCTGAGAAACCCCAAGAAAAGAAAAGCCAACCAGGTCCTGCCCCAAGAAGACCTAAAAGCCCAGCGTGCCTAGAACCCTACCCCTATCCTGCCCACATCACTGCCTAAGGAGATGATTGAAATTATGGTGGAAAAAAGTAGGGAGGTGATTAGGAAGAATAGGAGGAGGGCTTGGAGGAATTTTAACATTGATACTACAAGTTTGGGTATTGTTAGAGAGCCAATGAACATCCAGATGTTGGAAGACCTTGATAGCAGAACACACTATGATGAGCTAATTGACCCTGCTCTGTTGGTCATTTATAACAATGCATAGAAAACTAGCTTTAACCTCTTGAACAATGTGAAGAATAGCTTGATTGATAACTTCCATTCCATCAAATGGTTGTTTTAGGAAATTGAGGCTCTAAAGGATAAGAAAAACTAGGATAGCAGCCATAACATCCATAGAGACTAGGTGACCATAGGAAGAAAGAAAGATCAGGAAGGCAGTCAAAATATCTGTAGTGGCTAGGACATCAGAGATGAATAGGAGGTTAGACTCTCCTTGGTTGAACAGAAAGTCTAGAGGTTTGATTCCATCCACTAGATCATGACAAAACAAATTGTGGACACTCTGCACACCCTGAATGAGAATATTGTCAATCCAGGGGATTCTTTGATGAGAGCTAGCCTTGGTGGGGACATGGTGTAGAAGACCAGGCTAGACTTTGGCCAAGAAGAGGTTGCTCGGAAAGACTCTAGGGACTAGGTGGAAATCCAAAACAAGAACTAGGAAGGAATAGACAATATGAAGGATAATGAAGCTGCAAAAACTCTAGAGGATCTGGATAAGGACAACGATTAGTTTGTTTCTCTTTTGGTTTTTCTTATTATTTTTTTGGGTGCTGGCTTTTGCCTCCTAGCCTTGGGCTTTTTGTTGGTTTTGGGTTTTCCTAGCAGTTTCATGTTAGCTGGACTTTTTAAATTTTTATCTTTATGTTGTAAAACTTTTGGGTTTCAGGATCCCTATAAAACCTATTTTACTTAATAAAAAACATCATTTTATATTTCATGTGCATTAATTTTACAAGAAAAACATGACATTCAAATAATTTTACATTTCATTTGCATTTATTTCATGGAAAAAAAATGTGGCAAAAAAAAGATATCATTTCCTAAGCATAATAGGTGATATACTAGTGCATGATGTCATCATATAAAGTCCACATAGAAAATTATAAATGCAACCATGTGGATAATCTATCTCATATAGTCATCATAACATAGATACATGTCAGAGAAGCCCCAACTCCTGGTGGACGACCTCGAGAAGCCTAGACTCAATGAGCTAATTAACCCAGCTATGGTGGCTATTTCTGATAATGCAAGAGAAACGGGCATGAATCTGTTGAACAATGCCCGCAATAGCATGATCGACAACTTCAGATCAATTAAATGGCTTTTCCATGAGCTTGAGGATGTCAGAGATAGGGTTTCCCAAATGGAAAAAATCAAGAGCAAGACAGGTGCAGAAAGCCAAGGCAACCGGAATAGCTAGGAGACTCTGATGGAGAGAAGAGTAAAAAATATTGAGAACTACAATCACAACCTGGCAAGTCAAATGATCTCCCTCCTCGCTTTGATCAACGACAACATCCTCTCTCTCTTGGAAAATCTCAAAGAAAGGAACTAGATGGAGGAAGATGATAAACAAAACAGAGACAAAGATAGGCTGGATGCGGATAAAGCCAAGGACAACACTATGGAGTAGGATTTGACGAACGCCCAGGATCATAAGGCAGATGAGCAACAAGAGTGCGCCGAAGCTGCCCAGACCATGCTCGAGATGGAGAAGTAGTTTGCTAGGTTGGGTCTCTGTCCTTTGGTTTTTGTTTCTTCTGGCTTTGGCTTTTTGTCTGGTCCCTGTTTTTCTGGTTGGTTCTCTGGCCTTTTTAGTGGGCAGTTGTTTCGGGCTGGGCCTTTGGGCTTATTTTCAGCCGTAAGACTTATGTTTTGGCTGGGCATTTTTTCGCTTATTTTCAGCCTTTCTTGTTGTTAAAATTATGGGTTTCAGGACCCCTTAAAACCTATTTACCTTATCAAAAACATAGATACATGTCATAAATGTCTCAAAAAGTATCACAGTATGTGATCAGGGTTTACATCAACACTAACTTCCCATAAGCATAAACCATGAAAGACCATAGGAAAATCAAAGAAAGCCCCTTTTTATAAGAACATGTCTATGTTAATTTGTGCTATCTTTGGCCTTGCAACCTCTTTCTAGCCTTGATGATGACTCCTCTCCTATCTATGGTAACCTTATTGGTCCAATCACACCTCCACTACTTTGTGTTCTTTATGTCCATCATGAATATGACCTTGCCACTCGATAGGTCTCTACCCTCCACTCTAGTATCACTACCATCTCATAATGCATCCTCTAGTACTATGCCTCAGTATGTACCTCACTCACTACCATGGCTACCTCCGAAATAGATGAATCCTTGATACTACTAATGAAGTCTCAAGGCTCTTGGACTAATCTCTTCACCCTCTTTATTGCTACATCCCTCTCTTTCATAACCCAATTAATCACTTCCTAATGCTCCTCTAACTAAATTTGAAGTTCTCTGATCACCTCCATCATCTACATCTCTAACTCTCTAGGCCCTATCTGTACTAGCACTAGCATCCCCCCACACTATATAATGAAACTTACTGTATATCTATCACCATAGAATCCACACCATTTTCCTCCCCTCTATCCAATGCCCCTCCATCCTCACCATCTCCACCATCCTCATCATCATCCCAACCCTCACCATCTCCACCCCCCTTATCACCCTCTCCCTCATCATCATCCCCACACCCACTCTCTCCACCTTCCTCCTCACCATATCCATCATCATCATCTCCCCTCTCCTCATCATCTTCCCCATCCTCCTTACCACCCTCCCCATCCTCCTCATCAACCTCCTCATCCTCCTCATCACTACCTTGATCTTCCTATGGTCTCACTCATGGTACTGACACTACTAGATCTGTCAATGGCCTCAATTGATGCTAAGAAAACTACCTCTCATATACTATTGTCATGCCCACACTCATCACATCCACTACTTCTTTCCACAACCTAGGATGTAGCTCCTCCAACTATGCATAGGCTACTCATGTCCTAATAGGTGCACTTACTCTGTGATCTCTTCTCTAGATCAAGAAAATAGTGCAAGACCTAAAGGCACATCTTGCTTCTCACCAAACTATTGATGTACTCTCTCTGGAAAGTACATCTCAATAACTATGTGTCCAATAATAGTACTTGCTCTTATTTTTAGTAGGGAAGGTGTACCTCATCATCCACCCACCCTTGGGAAATCTCTATAGGGCCTCCATATAAACTACCTCATAGTATCGAACTGATGTGTAAAAAGAAAGGTGTATCCTAGTGGTCCTCATGCCAATGCTCCTCCATAACTATATGCATATGACATATCCTCTACTAACTCTCTCTCCACAAGAGGTTTGAATATGATAATGTTCTTGTAAGCCCAAATCTATAGACATGTACCTCCTTTACTGAAGGACAACCTACCTCTATAGATAACTTGGTAAAGGTAAACAATACAACATCCCTAGCATGAAGGGCTCCCACTAAAACATAGTATTTTCCATCAAAATCCTCTCTAAAAATTTTCCCCATATGATAGGGAATCCATGCCCTCTCCTTTCTGGTATTATTAAACCACCCACCACCCAACTTATAATGATAATTAGACACTCATGTTGAGCCACTAATAATTCCCATCCTATCTCGTAATCCTTGATACCTAGCTCCTTATCTCCACAACCAAACATCTAGTGTAGTGCATCCCACCCTATTATGGGGTCATATATTACTAACTCTCCATGGATTAGAATTCATAAGATGCACCATAAATCCTCCAAGGTCATGGTGGCCTCCCTAGTCGATAAATGGAAGGAACTCATCTTTGAATACCACCTCTTTGTCAAAGCTATCAGCAACCCTTATTATCTCTAATCTTTGGCATGAAGGTAATATGGTAAAGCACAAGCCCTACTAATATATCTCACTTGGTGATGGTCATCCTGTGATGCAAGGATAGGTTGTGTAGTTTATATCTCCTCATCCATAATAGGGGAAGGTCCTCCTGCATAATCATACACAATGTCTCAACTATCTGTGGCATTTTACCAAGTTTGACCAAATATAAACTAGGTTTGGCAACACTTGACCATGTTTAACTAGGTTGACCTATATTTTGACCTCTTTCTTGAGTTTTGAACATGCCCACCAAGTTTTGGGTCATTGCAAGTTTATTTGCTTTATTTGTTATTCTCTCCATAACTCTCTATCAACTTTCTACCAAATTTGACCTAGGTTTGACTAAGTTTGACTAAATTTGATTATGTTTGACTAAGTTGAACTATGTTTGGCCTCTTTCTATGATTTGTAACATGCATGCCAAATTTTGGGCCATTATGAGTTCATTTACAATATTTTCAACCCTCTGGATAACTCGTTGTCAATGTTCTACCAAATTTGACCTAAATCTGACCTAGGTTTGACCAATTTTGACCATATGTGACCATGTTGGACTAGGTTGGCCTTTGTTTTGACTTCCTACTAGGGTTTTGGGTAGAAACACAAAGTTTTGGGCCATTGTAAGTCCTTTTATACTAATTTTGGGCCCATAGCATCCTGTAGTGTAGTTGGGCCTCCCAACTCATGACCAAGTGTACCTTGGGTGCTCTTGGGTTCTTTTTGGGTGCAATTAGGGTAGTTGGATGTCCATAACTACTCTTAGGGCCCTGATTGACACTTTTTTTACCCTTAACTAACTTAGAAATGTGTGAAATGAATGAAATATATAGAGGGGCCTCAATATACTCACCGATGGTCCTGTGTCTATCCATTGTTGGTAGGTATACATTCATTCTCCATAATGTTTCTCCCTCAGTAGCTTGTACATCTTCATTGCTCCAAAACTCTTTTCTTCTAAATTAGAGAGTGAAAATGACCTCCAAACTACTCTCCAAGCTCTTTCATAGCTTAGTTGCTACCTAGATGGATGTGTAAGAGGCATTTTTGGTGTTGGTCATGATACTTTTTGCACTCTAGACCCCATAAATTTTGTATTTAAGCTATGATTTTCAATCTATCAATTTTTATATATTCATGTCATTATTGTTGATAAATTGACCTATAATATGCATTTTTCAGTCAATTTATTGAGAGGCACCCATATACACCACTCCTACTGGGGAATATTTTTATGGTTTCTTCATCAGTTATTCTTTGACACAACTCTCTAAATCACATTGTATCAAAGAGGGGTAAAATTTAGATTCTCAAAGATGGTTCTCATCTACTATTTAATCTTATTTTCATATTAACACATCCCATTTTCTACCTTCACTGATTCTGATCTTTTGGCCAACTTGATTATCATTCAAACATATTTCAACAATATTCTTTGTCACCCACATCTAGTTTCAAATCAACTGTAAATCATTTCAAAATTGGTTTCTATTTTATCTAAACTTTTGCGAATCAACTCTAAATCATTTTAACATCATCAAAATATCATCTAATAAACCTTAAACCATTTCAACATCATTAAAACCCTTTATAGTCAACCCAAAACTATCCCAAATCAACCCTAATCAATCAAAGACATGCAAAATATCTTAAATCAATCATCACTTGTCCAACCCTATGAATTTTTGTGTCACTCAGTGCCTTGGTAATCTATCAAACCTAGAAAACCTACCAAATCTAACCTTATCACTACTCTATCCCTTGAAGCTAGGTTAAATCTATCATTTTTATCATCTGACCAATTGACATTGTCAAGTCCCTCAATATTAGATCACAAAATTATCAAATCAATTGAATAACACTGACAATGTCTATCATGTTATTATGATCAATCTTATCAATCAATTTCATTCTTATGGCCTTTAAAATTTTCATTAAATGTCAAATGTGTCCTTAATCTATTTCATATTTCCTTGACATGTCATCAATCCTAATCACTCAATCAACTTGATCATAGCTTTGATATATTCACCATCATCCTAGTTGATCTGCATAATCATCACATTCTATCCAAAAGATAATCTTGCATTTTTCTAATAAAATTGGCCAATCATTTACTAATCTATCCTATAGTATTAGATAACCCATAATCTAGTCTTAAATCATTTCAATCATTTTTTCATCCTGACTTACTAATTATTCTTACTAACCAACACTCTTAGTTAATTAGTTGATTCAAATTTGATAACTATGAGAATTCTCAATTTTTGAAGTCCTATTTTGCCACTTCTAATTTCTATTTTACTAACTTCCATTTGTGTGGAATTATGAAATTTTAATTCAAATATTCTACCTAGTCTTGACACATGGACATAAAGCATCATATATCCTCTCTCTACACTTGGTTAATTATTGACATATCAGTCAAGTTTTTTATTAGTGACACACAATTATTTATATTATGTACAGCTACTGATCTTGTTGAATAATTTATAGTGTTTACCATGTAATTCAGTAGCCACTGAGCTTCTATAGTTGCTACTGAGTCCTTTGGACCAACTCCTGTGGTTATTGAGTAGATTTAGTTAGTGTGAAGTTTAGTAGTTCAAACCGAGTAGTTTTGTGTATACCAAGTTTATCAATGGTTACTGAGTTTGCAGTTCATGTGATTCAAAGCTAGTGGTTACAAAGTATTATAGTGTCTACTGAGTTCTTAGTTCATGCGATGTGAAGATAGTGTTAACCAAGCCACTCCATGGTAACAAATTAATTCAGTGTTTGCCAAGTTGTATAGTATCTACCGAGTCACTAGTGCGGACTGAGTTTTAGACTACTTGAAAGTGATTAGTATGGATCAAGCTTATATGTCTACCAAGAGCATGATGATGCCAAGTAGTGATAGTGGATACCAAGTATCAAAACCTCACTGAGTTAGTCTTTAGAACCTGAGTATCTTCATGTGGACTGACTTTGTAATATTTGTGTTAACTTGTGTCATAGCTAACTTTGTAATTTTGTAAATTGGATTGATATATATATATATATATATATATATATCTATGTGTGTGTGTGTGTGTGTGTGTGTGTGTGTGTGTGTGTGTGTGTGTGATGTATTGTATCATATCTAGTGTAATATGTGAAATGTAATGAAAAAGGTATGTGGAATGCAAGTGCAAGAATGTGAATGTAAAAGTAAATGTATTGTGTTAGCAACAGATAAAGATTTATGAAGGCCATATCAGTACAAGAAGTAGCCATGAAAAATCTATCATTGAAAGGTGATCAATACTCTAAGGGTTCTCTATCAGAAAACTCAGTTGCAAGCTAGAGATCTACTACTTCATCCTAATAGGTGAACTAGTCAAACTCATTTAACAAGGTAGACCTAACAATCTTTTTAAAATCTCTTTATTTATTGCATACTTTAGTCTATGTTTGTAAATCCTCTCACAAGGTGGATCTAGCAGTCCTATTTGCTCCTAATAGGATAGATCATCAGAAGTGATCAATCTAATCTTTAACAGGCCAACTTTATGCTATAGTACTAAAGTTTGTGGGTATCATCCCCACCCCAGTTTTACTTTCTATTTGGAAGGTTTCTAGGTCACCAAAAATTTGCATTCAAGTGTTGTGAATGCTTTTATATTTTTAGTTTCTCATGCATGTAATTAGATCAAACATGATGAATTAAATGCTAAATTATTTATTGAATTAAGAATTAAAATTGGTAGAAGTTTTAGAAGTTACTAATTCACCCCTCCCCTCTCAGTAACTTAGCATAGTCTTGAATATTTCTAACAATTGGTATCAAAGCTTTATGGTTCTTAGTAGAAAGTTTAATAGCTTGAGAAAAGATCAAAGATATGGAGATATTCAAACTTGACAAAGCTATTGACAAAGAAAAATTGGATCTAGAAATGGCCATTGCCCAACTCAAGAAAGATAAGGAGCAACTTTCCCAATCCCTAAAAAGAAAAAAGGAACTTGCAAATCAAATAAATGATAATCTGTACATTGAAGATTTTTTCCCCTCAAGCAGTTCAGATGAATCAAATGATGCAATCAATGAACTAGAGAAGAATGGCTCCTTACAAGAAGAAGTAAGAAAGCTAAAAAGAGAACAACAAATTCAGTTAGTAAGGTTATGTGAAGTTTTGGAATAAAGAAACAAGATAAAAGAAGAAATGGATGGAAGAAACAATGAGATCCAAAACCAATCCCTTTAGCATGTGAACCCTATGGATCAAATCTCCAATACAAATGAGGAAATCATGAGCCAAAGACAAATCAATGAAAGATTAAGAAATGATCTAAATTTTGAAAGAAAAATCAATGAAAGAATAAAAAATGAGCTGAGATTTGAAAAGAAAAGTAGTGAAAGATTGAAAAATGACTTAAAAACTAAGAAGAAAATCAATGAAAGGATGACGAAATCTCAAGTAGACATGGTTCAACTGAATGAGAAAACCTCTATAGGGAAAAAGGAAAATCAAGAATTGGATACAAAGAAGAAGTTGAATCCTCCAAACAAGGTACTCAAAGGAATCAAATACCTACTTGCACTCACTATGGTAAGATAGGTCATACATCTAACAAATGTTGGAGTAATAGAAAAGCAAAATTCAATGGAAAATGCTACAATTGCAATCAACATGGTCACAGGGCTAATGAATGCAAAGAGAAACCTAAATTTGAAGGCAACTATCATAAATGTAAGAATCATGGACACAAGGCATTAGAATGCAAAATAAAGACATTGAATCCTATAGAGAAAATTGTGAAAGTAATTTTTGGTTGGGATTACAACACCTAGTGTAGATGTCATTACCATGGAGAATTTGGACCCATTAGTATGAATTGTGTTAATCATCATATGAGGAAAAGGGATACCACTATAAGATGTTACATTTGTACAAAACTTGGCCATATTGCCAAAAATTGTATGAATATTGGTAAGATTGAAGATGAGAAGAAGGAAAAAGTTGATAACATTTGAAAGAAAATGAGACAACAATGGATTCCTAAGTCTATCGAGGATACTAGTCTGAGCAATGATGGTCAAGTCACTCAAGAATTAAGTGACTCTACCATTTCCAATTAATTTCTTAAGGAAGAACTGGAAGTAGGCTATCAAAGAAGACATCAAAATTAGTTCCAGTTGAAAGGTGAAAAAGATCCAAATCTGTGTGCAAAATACAAAGGGATCACTGAGTAAGATCTATATTAGTCATTACCAAGTTACCTTCTCTACTGAGTAAGGTCCGTTCATAGAATCTATCGAGCAAGGTCAGGAGTAACAAAGGTAGTTATGGTTACTAAGTCATGAAGACTTCATTGAGTGATCAATAAAAAGTAGTAGATGATAGCCTATCAAGCACAATGGTAACTCATCTACCTCTGTATTGAGCATTAATGGAATTTTTTTGACAAAATGCATGGAAGAGAATTCATTTTTCACTGTGAATTATAGAGAGCTATTGTGAAGAGCTATTTTTTGTGTGATCAATTAACTTGAGCAAATTTCCTACAAATTTTTTTGAAGTTCTCTCAAGCTACTGAGAAAAATGGCATCCAATAGAAATAGCAAGGCAAAGAAAGGTTTTGATATGTTGGTTCATGGTGTTGAATGGAAGGCGCCAAACTTCAAGCTTGTGTCCATGGTTGCCAAAACCCTAGACCCCAGTGGAGCTCAATCAAAAATCCATGCAAGGAACTTCTTGTTAATGAGATTAGAACTCATTTTAAATGTACAATTTAAGAAATTGGTACTCTTGAGATGGATGATGCCCTAGCTTAGTTGTGTGTTGATGGAACCCTAAAACCCAAGCATCAACATTTGGAAACAAAAGGTTTAACTCATATTCCCGATATGCCCCAAGAGTTTCAAATAAAATGGATTAGGTATATCCTTAGCTAGGTGTACAATGGACAACTATGGTTTGAGAAACCAATATTGATAACAAAAAAGATGATTCATTGAATCACTGGCCTTCCCATGCTCGACAAAGCCAAAACCACCAAAACCCTAGGTCGAGCTAAATTGGAAAAGAAAACCCTAGCCAAGTGGGATGCTAGAGGCATGAAAATAAGTAGTGTTATAGATACAAAAATCAAGTTTGGTATTCATGTTATAGCCCACAAGATATACAATTCAAGCCATCTCAATAGTGTATCATGTGAAGCTGTGGACTTGGCGTACAAAGTGGTGAAGAATAACTTGTCTTATGACCTCACCGAGTTATTATTGAGTCAATTCAATAAGAATATGGAAAGTATTATGACTTCCAAGAATAACCCATGAAAATTTGATTCTTTTTTAACATGTTTATTCTTTTATATGAAAATTTTTTTCCCTTCCAAAGGCACTCTAGTCTGGAGAAAGGATGTGCTAGTATTGTACCAAATAAATGAATACATTGTGGAAATGGGAGAAAGCTATGGTAGCACCATGGACAACTACTTTGATGTGTTTAAAGACAAAATAAATAATAGGTTTAGGATACCTAAGAAGTTGGTTGAGGACTACAAGGATGATGTGTGCTTCATGGTTGATTGTGACAAGGTATACATCTAGGCAGTCAAGCCTAGAATTGTGTGGGTCAAGCCTCTTGGCTATGAAGTAAACATTGATGAGACCAAGGATATCATTGAAGCCCTTGTCAATGAACCTATGGATCCCAAGGCTCCTTACTTTGGTACTTATGAAGAGGAAAAGGAAATAATAGAGCTGGAGATAAAGCTCCCTGAAGTGGTTAACAAAGGAAAGAGGAGGATAGCCACACTAAAATCTAGTGCACCTCTCATGTTAATTGAGGGTAAAGATGAAGATGAAGAATAGGAAGAGGATGAAGAAGAAATAGAAGAATAAGAACCTTTGAAGAAAAAGGGCAAGGTGATCATCACCAAGCTCGCAAAGACATCCATTGCAATCTTTACAAGGAGGTCTAGGAGGAAAGGAAGTGACATTGTACTTAGTAGACCTCCTCCCACCTTTTAGGAAAAGTTAAAGAAAATGGAAGAAGGTGCTAGTATAAAAATTTTTAAATCTTTGAAGAATGAGACAAGGATAAAGGCAGAGAAAAAACAAGTGGAAGAGCTGGTGCTAAGCAAAATGGGAAAATGGAAGTATTCACTAGACTAGATCACCTATTAAATCTCTAATGAATTATTGGAGAAAATTAAGCCAAGATGGGATTTTTTAATGCAAATATTAAAAGACATTTATGCACAAACCTTGAGGCAATTACTATTGAGCATAATAAATGTTGAGGTTAAAGAGTCTTTAAAGAAAAATGAAGAAAAACTAACTCTAAGATTTAATACTTGATTAGTTTTGATTAAGGACATAAAACATGTTGTGAGAAATGCCACTAACACTTGGAAGAATATTTATTTGCTACATAAACCAAGTGATTTCCTAGTGGATGTAAAGGATGTTAAATAAGAAGAAGGTAAGGCTGAAGAGGATGATGAAGGATCAACTCATTATGTTACTATTGATTATGAAGAGTATAAGGAGCATGAAGCTAAAGAAAAGGAAGATGAAGAGGAGCAAGGTGCAAAAGATACTGAGGAAGATAAGGAAGATGATGAGGATATTGACCTAGTAAATATAGTAGCTATAGTCATTGCTTCACTTCCTCACTCCCTGAGAAAACCCTTGACAACATCAAGTATGGAGCAACTTCAACAAGTTTGGTTGTGACTACTTTAGATACATCAAATGTCCAATCACTCTTTGCACCAACACAACTCAACATATCATTGATAGAAGTGACTTCCACTTCATCAACCAAGCTATAGTCTCCCACTTCATCTGTTGAGTTAAGTTCTCCAGTCATCACCTCTCCAATTTTGAATTCTTCAATTTTGAGCTCATCCATGGTAAGCATTCTAGTTTTGTTTACTTCAGTTTTGGATTCTACAATTTTGGCTTCATCAATTTGGATTCTTCTAGCATCTCTATAAATATTCCACTAGTTAGTGCTATAACAATTTTCACTACAAGCCCAAGTATGTCTACTATTGTTTCTATTCAAAGAACTAAGCAATAAGTGCAAGGATAGTTTAGCCTAAGGCTCAATTGAGTACAAAATTTTTGAAAGGAAAAGAGATAGAAGAAGATATATATTTGGATGAGGAAATAGAAATTCCCAAATGGGATTTCTACAATCTTTGTGCAACCCAAATGTATATAGTTGGTGAACTCCTCCAGAAAAAGGCCAAGAAGTAAAGATTAAGAGAGGAAAGAGACAAAGAATACAAGATATTAGATGATGATAAGAACATTTTATCTAAGGCTATTGGAATTGAGGTTTATTCTTCTCAACCTATTTTGTTTCAGCTCAGTGAAGTAGTCCAAAAGTTTAAAGAGGACACTAAGGGACAAGAGAAATTGGTTGAAAAGGTAGAAAAGAAGTTCAATAATAAAGTGTTGGAGAACATTGCTCAGAAAATTTCTATTAATCAAGATGAATTATCAACAATTTTGGTCAATCTTGAGGTGTCCTATTCAAATGTGTCATCACTTTTTGCAAAGCTATGTGATGTCACCGAGTATACTAAGGAAGTCAAGGACAAATTGTCCAAAATTTATATTGATCTTAAGGCAAGTTCTTAGCAGTTGCAACTTGACCCTAGTTCAAGCTTTGGACATTTTAAGAAGATCAAGTTTTTGTCAGATATGCAAGCAGAGTTGTTAAGAGAAGAAGCAAGGATCCATTCCACACTAGTTGATATACAAAACATGATCCTTCTAGTCATGGACTCTATGCAAAAACACATTGTTTATTCAAAAACCTTGATTCATGATAACAACTTCTCTGTTGCTGACCACATGATTGAACTATTAACTGAAGTGTAAATTGCTATCCATACATGTAAGGTTCTTCAAGAGAACTGGGATAAAAAATTTGCAATTACCCTCAAGTTACACTCTAAATTCTTATCTCATTTTGGTGTCTCCATGTAAATATGTTAGAATAAATCTTTGGCATTATAGTCAAAAAGGGGGAGAAGAGTAGAGTTAAAGGGGGAGATGAGACATGAGAAGAGAAGAGTTACAAGGGGATATATATATATATATATATATATATATATATATATATATATATATATATATATATATATATATATATATAAAAGAGAAAGTTATGTGTACATAATATATCACATAGTATAGGGGAGATATATGCTATGATGTAGATATACTCTGTATATATCTTACAAAGATCAATTTAAAAAAATCTCAAAAATAGACCAAGCTAGTATCACATGGTGAAAGATATTCAATTTTGGGCTAATAAGTGTTTTTGTTACTAATTCCAAAGAGGGAGATTGTTGACATGTCAATCAAGTTTGTTGTTAGTGACACACACTTATTCAGATTCTGTACAACTACCAAGCTTGTTGAATAGTTTACAATGTTTGCCATGTAATTCAATAGCCACTAAGCTTCTACAGTTGCTATCAAGTCCTTTGGACCAACTCCTTAGTTTGAAGTTTAGCAAATCAAACTGAGTAGTTCTATGTATAGCCAATATAGGTTCTTTGAATTTTGAATGAATTGCACTGTCTTCATTTTGAATTTCAACTTTTGGCTTAGGTCCTTCTATTTATGGATTAGGTTCTTCAAACTTGGTATGCACTAACTCGATAGCCTCTGAATGTGACTTAGGTCCTTTTGATTTAGTTTGAACTTCTTTTAACTCAGTGGCTAATGGAGATTTGGAGAGCTTGGGAGTTGAAGTATCCTTTTTGTCAAATGTATTTGGCAATGTATCAGGTTCATAGTAGATAAATCTTCTATAGTCTTTTTTGACTCCTTTTTCATTTCTTCTTTAGTCTTTTCTGTAATTGACATATATTATTCCTTACACATGTCTATAATAAGCCACATTCATCATAAATTCTTTTCTATAAGTGGCCTTGATGTGTCATATGCATGTCATAGATTCTCTTTCACTTTTATCCATGTTGACTTTTATGTGTCATAGAATCCTATATGTGACATATTTCATCATATTTTTTTATAGATATTCTAAGGAATATCGTGCCAAGTTGCACACTCAAATCGACAAATGCCCATCTCCTCATTCATGTCTCACCTCTTGCATTTTGGCTATAAATTGATCCATCTTGCACTATTTATCAATCCTTAGAACCTCTTAACATTACACCCAAATAATGCTTCTAGTATTATCAATAGAATTCATTATATCATTGTGTCATTTTCTTTTACTTATGTGTGCACTATAAGAAATTGGAGCTACATCAAAAATAGAGAAGAAACAAAGACATGGGAACTATAATTGAAAAGGTAGCTTTAACTTGTTTTAATCTCTTTATTTTGATTGGTTTTTGTGATAGATTAGATTGATTTTTAGCATTTGCAGATTGGGTTTCATGGTTTCTCATAGTATGCTAGGTTTTAACCCATTTTCTAGTCCTACACAAGGTACTTAAATAGGTTGAGATCTAGGATTCAAGATTAGATAAGATTTTTTAAATTGGCTACTATGGAAGAAACATAACAATATGCCTTCAAAGCTGAGGAGATCATGACAAAGAAGCATGAGAAAATGAAGAGAGGTAGAGGTGGTAGATTCCAAAGAGGTAAAGGTAGATCCTATGGAGAAAGTAGTGGATCTAACAATTTTGCACAATATAAGGTAAATCTAAATGGTAGAGTGAGGAAAAATGAAAACAATGAGTGGAAAGGTGGTAATTCTTACTGAGGAGGTAATAGTTCTTACTAATGAAGAGGTAATTATTACCTTAGAAGTAGTTTTTGTTGTAAGTGTTCCAGATGTGGCAAAGAAGGGAATAGAACCTTTAAGTGTAAATACTCTAGTGAAAGTGAAAGTGGTAATAGAAATGTTGTGGTTCAAGGTGAACCTATAAATCCTTTGAGTGATCTTGAGTCTCAAGAAAACTTGACGGTGTCAAGAACTCTATGTAGTGAAAAAGTTGCTAAAGAACCTATCTTGAAGAGAAGTCTTTTCAAGACCAAATGTAAGATACTAGGGAAGTGTTGTAAAGTAACCATTGATAGTGGAAGTTCAAAAAATTTTGCATGTGAGGAGATGTTTATAAATTTTCAATTGGAAAGATTGAGGCATCCTAAACCATATCATGTTTCATGGATCAAGGATGCACATAAGTTACTGGTGTAATCACCTAAAAATGGTCATCTAGACTATTAGCCCCCTTTTCAACATTTTGGCTAAATTAATTTAATCATTTACCTAGACCAAATTGCTAATAATCAATTTATTTGATTATAACCTATAGTTTGACTATGCTATCCTAAGTTCATTAGTTGATTAAAAGAACATGTCCCCTTTTAATTAAATAAAAGACCCCATTCTTCTAACCCACTTAAAGTGCACACAGAAAGTCTTTTTTTCTATTTTGCAATTAAAAGAAAAGGCTTTGTGACTTTTGTCTTATATGACAAGTTAGCTTATATTCTATTGGTTGACTTGTGTGTGCACATGGACCACTACTCTTTTCAAATGTCACCGTTGATCATCCACCATCTTCATCTTGATCTCTACCGTTCGTATGAATTTAAAAGGGAGAGAGCTTTCCCCCTCAAAGGATCCATCATTTTCATATTTTAATGCTACATGTTTTCTAACAGGTTTCTTTGGAGCTTTGTGGAGAACTTCTCTTTCTTGTCTACATTCTCTCATCGATGGCATTCTAGCTTAGCTTAGCTTTCATTTTTACATGTAGCTTAAATCATATAGTCTAATAGTTGGATTGTAACACTCTCATCCATGCTTATAATAGCTGCACTTTTCATATTCATGCTAGCTTAATCTTTAGTTGCATTGCATCCTTGAGGAACTCCTTGGGACATTTGCATTCTTGCATCTTGTCTTTGGAACCTCTCATTGCATGGTTTACTAGCAAGAAGAGTATCTCTAAGGCTCATCTGAGAGCCCTTGAACTTGAAATAAACTCTCTTGCACTCTGTGGATAGGGAGCTCTAAGTTGGCATCCCAACATTCTAAACTCATGGAATCGTTTGGATAGAAGGGTTTAGAGTGGGACAATTTCGAGTGTACAATTGGTAAGTGAGCAATGTGTTGTAAAAATAAATAAAATGGACACTACTTTGATGAAGTTCAGTGTGATATTATGCCTAAGAATAAGATTTTTTTGGGTATACATTGACAGTATGATAAACATGTTGTACATGATGGTAGATTGAATCAATATATTATTTGGGTAAATAGAGTCAAGAACACAATATTTCCCTTGATTGAAGTTCTAGATGAGATAAGTTGTTTTAATATTAGAATATGTATGGTAAGTGGGGAACAAATTGTGAAGGAGATGAAGGAGAAATAGGTTATCTTTTCTATAAACCCTAGAGGGATGAGTTTTAATAGTAAAGGTTCAGTTGTAGAAAATAGTAATGATCAAGTGACATAAAATAGCAATGATCAAGCCACAAAAGATAATAGAGACCAAGTAAAAATAGAAGCTAATAATGTTAACCAAGTGCCAACAGAAGTTAAAAAATTATTGAAAGAGTACAAGGAGATTGTTCCAAAAGATATCCTTGATGGTTTGCCACTAGTAAGAAATATGTCATTGCATGGATTTGATTCTTGGAGCTAGTTTTCCAAATAAAGCACCAATTTAATTAACACCCATTGAGAATGAAGAACTTAAAAAATAAGTACATGAGTTATTGTAGAAAGGTTTGATTAGAGAAATCTTGAGTCCATGTGTTGTTCCTAATGTACTATGTAGTGCCCCTCATGTTTGCATTCTGTAACTTGTTATATTTTGATTCAAGAGATGCTTTTTTACTCATGTTATTTTACAGTTGAGATGACCTGATGGCCAGATGTTATATTATAATTACCAGTATCATATATGTTAGATTACTATGTTGTTTAGTTGATCATATTGGCATGATGATGCTTTTTTGATATGACATGATGTTTTATGATGATATTTGGATATTCTATATTTAGACATATCCTTTGTTTATGTTTATATGTTGGACTTGTCAAATATTTACTTTGTTCTTTCTTTGTAATCTTTTATGTGAAAGAGAGTGATATAAATGGATTATTTAGTGCAATTAAATAAATGGTTAAATTAGGTGATTTAATGAATTTATCACTTTGGCTATATTATTATATGCAATTGTACTTGATCATGTTGTTTAGTGTGCATGATTTATGTCCCTAGTAGTGGCACATGGAGCTGGATATTCAACTATTCATATTTAGCGAATTTCATCCTTGTGTGGTTGACATATCCTATTTAATTGTTTAAATTAAACCCACCAATGATTTAATAAATCCAGACTCATTTGTGTTATGTGATTAAACCCATGAGCATGTTTGTACATTTAGTGGTTCGCAATTATTGCAAAATTTATTAAAGAATTCTATGAGTTTTGGTTTAAGGGAATTTTGGGCTTAATTTAATTTAATTTAATAACTTGGAATAGCCTGTTTTCATTTGGGTTGATTAAGGGTTTAACTAGATGACTTGGTTAAATACCCTAATCCTTTATTCACTCAAAAAGTGAATATATATCCAAAAAGGAATTTTATTCCTTACTTCTCACTTTTGGAAATAGAAATTTGAGAGAAAATTTCAAAATCTTCTTCTGTAGGATTGCATTTTCTATTCACTATAGGTGCTACGAGTGTGAAATCATCGTGAGATTGGTCTCGTTGGATCTAGCTTGGGGAGAACTTGGATTGTCGTGATTTTTGGTAGTTTTTGTAGGATTTTTAATCTATTGTTTAGATTCCCATATTTTCCCTTTTGGCTGTCAGGTAGGGATCTCCTATTTCAATGTTTTAGCTCCATTTCTACTTCTCTTTTTGGTAGCCATTTTTTTGGAGGTTGAGAACTAGTGTTCCCCTTTGTTTTTGTGTGCTAGCTCTACCTAGTTGGGAAGGTACGAGCATTTCCCTATTTTTCAGGATGGGGGTTTGGGGTTTTGCACCATTATGCTGGCCATTTTTGCATACAGCGTTCAAACCAAATTTTTATTGGATTTTTGTGGCTCATTTTCCCAAGGGTAGAATGAGTTTTATTTTTATTGATTTTCATCAACATTGTGTTTTTGAGGTTTTTGTCTCGATTTGCATACTGCCTAGTTTTCTTAGGTTTTCTTGGCATGGTGTTTGTTGTGGGTTTATATTATTTTTAGGATGTCAATTCAACTAATTTTTCATTTTATGTTTACATTAGGATGCATGCCACATCTATACTCCCAATCTTGTATTCATTTGAGTGTTGTTTTGCTTGTATTCTCATCCAACCCTTGTTTGTATGATCTTTGTGCTATTGGTGTGCCACACATGAGCATGTGCATGCACATTTTTTGGGTTCTTACAAGGTCCAATCTCTTGGTTTTTATTAGTGGAGTTATGTTTATTGGGGTTGGGTTGGGAATATGCATTGCCTAAGGGGCACTCATCATGTGATGAGCATGGGTATGTATTGGTGTAGAGGTCTTCAACAACAGTGTGAATAAGTCCAATTACAATCCTTGAAGGAAAACTTATACCTTCCAAGGGTCTCTAAGACTCCCTTCTCCCACACTTAAAATTTCCACAAACTCCTACAATAACTTCCACAATCTTCTTCACAAACTCCACAAAGTGACTCTAAAAGCCAACTTTAAATCCTAGGGCTAAAACTTGGAAATGATCACAACCTAACTCCTTGACTCCAACCAAGGCTTGGAACACTTCAAGGGATACACAAGGATCAAGTTTGCACTATAGTTTGGATTCCCCAACTAGGTTCACACTATTACTTAAGGCTTTTCCCCCTTAACCCTTAGGCAATGGTGTCATAGTATAAATTACCCCATCTTTGACCAAAGTGTACACATTCTTTTTCCCCTCATGTTGGGCATGAATATCATATTGCCATGGTATACCTGAAAGGATATGGCATGCATCCATGTTAGTTACTTTACACAAGACCTTATCTTTGTACTCTCCTATCTGAAATTCTACCCAATGTTGCTCATTTACTATGGTTTGTTGGTGTAATCACCTAAAAATGGTCATCTAGACTATTAGCCCCCTTCTCAACATTTTGGCTAAATTAATTTAATCATTTACCTAGACCAAATTGCTAATAATCAATTTATTTGATTATAACCTATAGTTTGACTATGCTATCCTAAGTTCATTATTTGATTAAAAGAACATGTCCCCTTTTAATTAAATAAAAGACCCCATTCTTCTAACCCACTTAAAGTGCACACATAAAGTCTTTTTTCTATTTTGCAATTAAAAGAAAAGGCTTTGTGACTTTTGTCTTATATGACAAGTCAACTTATATTCTATTGGTTGATTTGTGTGTGCACATGGATCACTCCTCTTTTCAAATTCCACCGTTGATCATCCACCATCTTCATCTTGATCTCTACCATCCATACATCTTTAAAAGGGAGAGAGCTTTCCCCTTCAATCAATCCTCATTTTGAATATTGTTATGCTGCAGGTTTTCTAACAGGTTTCTTTGGAGCTTTGTGGAGAACTTCTATTTCTTGTCTACATTCTCTCATACCATAGCATCTTAGCTTAGCTTTCATTTTTACATGTACCTTAATCTCACATAGCTTAATAATGGTATTGTAACACTCTCATACATGTTTTAGCATAGCTGCACTTTTCATATTCATTCTAGTTTAATCTTTAGTTGCATTGCATTCTTGAGGAACTCCTTGGGACATTTGCATTCTTGCATCTTGTCTTTGGAACCTCCCATTGCATGGTTTACTAGCAAGAAGAGTATCTCTAAGGCTCATCTAAGAGCCTTTTTATTTTTGAAATATACTCTCTTGCACTCCGTGGATAGGGAGCTCTAAGCCGGCATCCAAGCATTCCGAACTCATGGAATCATTTGGATAGAAGGGTTTAGAGTGAGACACTTTCGAGTGTACATTTTTGGCGCCCACCGTGGGGCTTGAATCAAATTTTCAGCTCCATTTGCTTTCATTTCTTATCTCTAGTTTTTTATAGCAGCATATTGGGTCTAATCAAATGCTTTTGTAGAATTATCACTTTGATTTTAAGGCCAACCCATAAGTAAATTGGTTTGAAGGTCAAAAACTTAATTGGTTTAAAGATTTGATCATATCTTTTAAATCGCTTGGATTTTGGTTCTGAAATTTTTTTTGTAGGTTGAATATATGCTCAAAATGTCTCAGTCCAATTTACAAAGCATTTTGACGTGATTTTCGGGAGTTATGAATTTCTCTTAGTTTTTCATAAAAAGCCGTTTCTGATCGCAAATCAGCGAATTTTTTTAAAAAAATTACATTTTCAGAAAGGTTTTTCAATTATAATGGGGGTTTTTTTTTGTGTTTTGAATTTTGAATTCTTATTAAAGATCAAAAACTCGATTTGATAAATTTGGTCTGTTTTGACAAAATTGATCTCTAGAGCGCAAATGAAGAGATTTTTTAAAATTTCTTGCATTTTTGGAAAGTTCTCTGATTTTTAATAGGGGTCTCTTCTTTTCATTTTCATTTTTGGATAAAAAATCATAGTAAACAAGTCCAATCTTGTTGACTAGGTCAAAATCAAAGAGTAAAAATGAGAGCATTTGTGATTAACTTGCACTCTCTTTGCATGCACTTGGTTGGAAGATAAATTGGATTTTTGAGGCAACTAACCACTTTTTATTGCAGATTTTTATGTTATTTCATACTAACTTTTGGTGCTAACAAGTTGTGATTACAGGTTGCCATCTTTATGAAAAAAAAATTGAAACATTGCATAAAAAGAACGCATGTCAAAGCTTCAAATGCGCAAGGGCTACTAACATTGTTTGCAGGGCTGCCCAAAGCATAAAAACCCAAAATTTATTTCTTTTTAGTTTTCATGTGTGGCATATACTAGTTGTTTATTTTTAGGCACATTAAAACTTACAATTGGAGATCTTTTGGTGATAGGAGAGTATGCTCTTCACCCTTGTGGTGAATCAGAAATCTTGACTTACCATTTGGTTTCAAAAGCAAGGGGTAACTGAATCTTCTTGGCATGTTTGAGAGAAAATGATTGGAATAGGAGAGTATGCTCTTCACCCTTGTGGTGAACCAAAAATCTTGACTTCCAAAATTTGATCCACTTTGTGTAGTTAGAATCCTTTAGAGGGCCTGCTCTCGGACAACCTGAGAGGAACGACCCAAGTGGGAACAAGCCGATTACCTGGCTCTTCCAACCCACTATAAACTCAAGGCTATCAAGGACACAAAACCTTGGTAGACGTAGTGTTTATCTTCGTCTAGTGTGATCGCTTATGGGATTTCGACCATAGGGAGATCACTATGCAAGAATGCTTAAGGTACTCTTGTGATCGCGAGATCGGTTACTCATCGCAAGGTGAGGTGTCCCGTAATTGGGAGCAAGAGGAACACTATGAACGGAAGCCCTATCTAAAAACCCTAAGTTAGTAACTACCTTTTTTAGCCACTCAACTTCTTGGTGCAAGGATTGATCCTAGTGGACTACCCGGATCACCCCAAGATTTACACTCACCATATGTGTTCCCTTGGTTATGCTTATGGCATTTCTATGACAAAGCCAATATCTCTTGTGGGAAACCACTTGGTGTGAGGCAAAGGAGCATCAAGCGTGGGCCAAGTTGTTGAGTAATGAACCATGACTTCTAGGTAGATATTGCTTGATGTGTTCTCGAATGTGGTATACTTGTGAAAATCTTTTGAACATACACATGACGATAATTCTAGGGAATTCTTTTGAGACGTCACATATGCTTGTATCATGCAAGGTTGCTTTGTCCCTTGCTTGATTGTTTGAAGACTACTCCATGTGTCACTATCTTGCTTGGAAAGAAATTGCTTTTGAACATCAAACTTGCTATGCTATTAACCATTGTCAAACTTTATCAACCAAGTCAAAACATCAAATGCAAACATTTTCTTGTGTTGCTTGCTAAGAGGAGTCTCATCATTTGACTTTTCTTTTATATGTCTCTAGTGCTTGAACATGCTTAAAGTGAATCTTTGGTCTTAGTGCTCATGGTCTTCCTATCTTCATGGTCTATGTTTGCTTGCTAGTTATCCTTTTTCTAAAATGGTTACCTTGATTTCTTGACTACACTCTTAGGTTGGAGAGTTGTTCACTTGTCACCCCGCTTGCTCTATCTATTTGGCTATTTGGGCATCTTGCCTAGCTATTGACTTGAGCCATTCATGTCGTAAGTTTCTTGGACATATTGTTTGACAAGTCACTTTAATCTCTCTCTAATATCTTGGCAAGTGAACACTCTACCTCCTATAGTTTCAACATCAAGTTATTTTCTAGACTATTTTATGCTTGACTTTGCATCTACCACTATGGAATTCAAATCTTGTGCTACCAAACCTCAACCAAATCTAGATGATCATGATATCCTCCATGTCACTAAAGAGTTTCAAGATCTATATGCACAATACAAAGAACTAGAAGAGACAAATGATCTTTCTTACCTTCATCTCTCTAAGTGCATGATGAAAATGAAGTCTAAACTTGAGAAAAGGTTAGAGGAGAAGATTGCATCATTACATGAATCTTCCTTAAGGTCTTTACATGCATGTGAGTCACCTTCTTTGAGGTCATCCTCTTCTTCTAGGTCTACATGCTCTACTTCAAGACATCAAATGTCTTCATCTTCTAGATCTAAAGACCTCTTTAGAGGTCAAGCAAGTGATACCTACTTTGAGCCTATTCCAAAATTTCATGATGGACCTATCTTTGACCAAGATAATGATGAAGACATGAATGCATTCTATTCACTTGAGAAACAACAAGAAGATCCTAGACATACTTCTAATAGAACTTTTGCTCCCTTGAAAGATTCTTATGATGACACTTTGCAAAAACTTCTTGGCAATAAGATCATCATGTTACCTAAGTCTAGCTCATATGGAAATCCATTCTTGGATACCTATTGTGCCTATCATCAATCTAATAACCATGCTACTTTTGATTTTATAGAGCTGAAACATAAAATCCAAGATCTCATTGATGATGAGATTGTTGATCTTGGAACCTCTAGTGACTCATGTGGTGAAGATACTTCTCTTGAGCAAGATTACATTGATGAACCTATGTCTAGTAGTGGCTCTATTACATCTTCCACTTCTTCCAACACTCATGCATCTCCCAACACTTCAAATCTTTCCAACATGCCTCTATCAAATAAAGAACCTAATGCCTTCCACATTGACTACATGTATCCTCAAGGGCTACCTCTAAAAGAAACTCAAGCTAACCTTCACTTGGCTGCAAACCTTTTCCATGCTACTAATCCTAAACATCCTCAACCTTCATGCACTACTATGTCTAATCCAAGCACTACTCCATTCACTCTTCATTCTCCCTTTTCCTTAGAAGTGGCTCCATGTCAAGAGGATTCTCAAAAAGAAAAATCTATAAATGTTAAGAAAGATCAAGATCAAGCAGCCTTTCATCTCTTTCAAGATTTTTCCCCTCCATATCATATATCTTGCCCACCTCCTAAGTATGATGAAGATACCACTTCCATTTCCCTTGAGCTTAGTAAAAATTATGAGAAAAGTTCTCTTCATATGCTATCCAAGGCTACTTGTCAAGATCAAAGCATCCCCTCATGTTCTACTTCTCCATATCCACTTCAAAATTTTGCTCAAGATTCAAGTGCTACTATTAAAAATGTTGTTCCTATCAAAGGTAATCATGAGTCTATTGATGGCTTTGACCATGTTGCTCATTCTAAAGATGTTGATATCCCTTCCCACTATCCCTTTGCATCTTCTAAATCTATCCTTGGTCCTTATCCATCTAAGCTAAAGCATTCAAGCCTTCCATCCATATTGGGACCTTATGTTCCTCCATCTCCTACATTCACTCCTAGCTCATCCCCTAGCTCTCCTATATTACCTCAAGATCAACAAAGACACTCATCCTTGATGACTTTTCACCCATCTATACATCTAAACCAGTCATATCATCCTTATTCATCCACAAATCCCAAGTCCTTTGGAAGTGAGAATAAACATAAGAATCCATTGAAAAAGAAAGATCACTATGTCCCATCTAATCGACATGTGAATGCTAAGAAGGAGAATGCACAAAAGAGACTGCAAAGGTCCACTACTCAAAGAGCTAAACCAAAGAAAATATGGGTTCCTAAATCCATCATTATACAAAGGCACTCTCAAGCACCCAAAGAACGAGGAAAATCTAAAGCTATGTGGATTCCCAAGTCTCTTTTAAAAGACTTGAATATTGAAAATACTTCAAAGTTGACATTCAAGCTTCCAAAGGCTTCCATTCCATCTTCTTCCAAAAATCTTCCTAAAAATATTCCAAAGCCTTCCACTCCACTTTTTTCCAAATCTTTTCTGCCTTCTCATAGATCTAAATCTCAAGCTATTTCATCCATGATTCCTCCATCATTCCAATACCCTTCAAAGTGTGTGTCAATGTTGATCTTGTACAATATTTCAACTACCCTCATGAAATCCTCTAAAGCTTACACTAACTTTCTATACATGAACTCTTATCCTCCATATACTCTTCCTACTACCATTTCTCTTTCATCACCCTATCAACATCTTTGAGCATAGCTTTCTATGGTCTTGTCTTATCATGACTTATCTTTCTTGTAGGAGCATTATCTAAATTCAAAAAGCTTGAGCTCTTTCTAAAAATTCAAAAAAAAAAATTCAAAAGAAAAAAAAAAAAACAAAAAAGAAAAAATAGAAAAAATGAAAAAAAATGAAAACGTGCCTCGGTGAAAAACACTTCTTGTGGCACCTTGGTAGCAAAAGTAAAGAGAAATAAATTTATCCTATGGTGAAAACTACTTCTTGTGGCACCTTAGATAAGTACCATGATGAAAACCTGGCAAACAGGCATCATGCGTAATTTTTCCATCATCCATCTATCCCTTCTTCTCTCTTTGATCTTGACAATGTTGAGCTATCTTTGCATATTGGCTATCTTATCTACCAGATTCTCTATTGTTCTCTCCCATTCACTCATAACCTCTATCTTGAGCTTTATTCTTATTGCTCTATCCCATTGTTATACTATCTAGTTGACCCCTTGGTCTTGATCATGATAAATAAAAATGGTTCTCATAGGTCTCTTGACATGGCTACTCTTTTGGACTACACGCTTTCATGCTATCTTACTCATTAGCTTCCATCGCTTATCTTATATGCTATCACACTTGTTGGCTTCACCACTTATCCTACATGCTATCTTGCTCATTACTTCCATTGCTTATCCAAAATATGCTTCATATGACTATTTCACCTCTTTCCCTAGCTTGGGTACTCTTGAGGAGTGCGTCCTTGAGGATCACTTTCACTTGCTTCATACTCCTTTCTTATCCATCTTTGTCTATCCACCAACTTTCTGCTCCATCATGTCCTACACCTTGCTAGACATTGGGAGAAAATGATGTGATCTTGCTTGAGAACTAGTGATCTCTAAATTATTATAAAAAATCCAAAAAATCATATATGATGCTGAAAAAATCCTAAAAATCAAAAAATGTCCTGAAAAAATGATCATCTTAGTGAAAACCTAGCAATAGGTGCTTTGATGTATCACCAAAAAAATCAAAAATTTAAAAATACAAAAAAAATTGAAAAAAGTCTTGAGAAAAATCTGTCAAGTGGTGAAAACTTGGAAACAGGTGCTACTTGAAACCCTCGCACCTCTGTCTATCAGTCTCAATCACCTATTTTGCTACACATTTCCTGGCTTGGAATTGTTTCTTGTCCTCATCTCAAGGGCATAGCTACTTAGCCTATTGAGGTATTCTTGTGCATTAGGGTTTCTTTGACAACTCACAAAATAGTGTTTCTCAACACTACCCCCACCCACTTTGACATCAAGTGTTTTTCAACACTTTACAGATAGTTTACCTACGGTCTCCAATGTCGCAATATTTCTCACTATCAGAATCAAGTCTGGAAGAAATGGCCAAGTGACTTACACACATGCACTTCAACACCTAAATGACTGAGCTATGCTAATCTTTATCTACTTTGTGTGTTGTCTATGACGATTTCTTTATGTTTCATCCCTAATAGTCTTTCGAGGATGTCATTGACTAGAAGACTGGGGGCATGGGACATATTTTTTTGATTTTTGCTTGTGGGTATACTTTTGTTTTTCTATAGTGTTGTAAACATTTATGCTGGTCCTATTCAACACGTTGACTTACAAATGTATCATCCTTGATTGTTTTGCAAGACCGCACTCAGGGTTTATCCTGGCGCTTATGCCTTGATACAGGTGTAATCTTGCTAAATTAAACTTAGGGAATCTAATCGTGTAGTTATCTTGACTTACATGTCTCTGATGCTTAGATTGGATTTCCACATACCTATCTAATATCGATCATATTCATATCCTCATAGTTATACTAGTGATGGTTGTATGATCTCATGATGTCCCTAATAAATGCTCAATGATGAAATTAAGAGTCTAAATGTTATGCGCTTCTTGCTGGTAAACCACTTTGCATATTAGCTTGCATTTTAGGTTCATTTTCTAGCTTAGTCTTGCATTCTTGCATATGGGGAGAGCTCTCTCTTCATCTTTCTGTGGACATATCAGCTAACTCCTTTCATATATTTCTTTACTTTCTTCTTGTTCATGTCTTTTCACCTTCTTAATCTTTCGCTTCATCTCTTTTCTATCTTATCATCACATTATATAAAGTTTTGACCTCTTAAATAATTTTGACGTCCTAGATTTATTTTCGAGATCGAAATCCAAATTCGAGTTCATCTTGATGGTCAAAATTGTCTTTTAAAATTCTACTTTCTTCTGAGCAGTTAGCTGACCTTTTGAGGTCTAATCTCTGAATCATCACTGGGGCATCTTCATTTCTTCATGTCTTCATCATTTCCATACTTCATATCTACTTCAATTCACTATTTCATGTCTAAAATCACCTTTCTACTCATTTTGACCTAATTTTTATGATTTATCTTTCAAGGTCAACTCTAGTCAAACTGGGGCATTTTATCAATTTTTTTATATAGTCATTCTTGGGTTCTAATCATCTATCTATCATCTTGGACATTGCTATATTCCAATTTTCTCATTTCTAGCCAGTTTTTGCATCCCCTTACCTCATTTCAATTTCGATCCCGAGGGGGCATAAATACTCTATCACTACTTAGGAGCATTTTTTTGATCTTCTCACTTGCTCTCACTCTATCCGCTTTTCTAAGTGTTAGTATTCTTCTTGAATTCTGACATCATCTCTTCCTAGTGTTCAGTACTACTGCTATCAGGCTGTGCATTCAGGACTTGCTATCTATTTCTGCATTTCACTCTTCGGAATTAGACATCTATATCTATCATCGCCTACTTGGCTTTGATTTTCTTTGACATAATGTGTTCCCAGATCGATCACGCATTAGTCAAAGAGGGGCAAATGTAATCACCTAAAAATGGTCATCTAGACTATTAGCCCCCTTCTCAACATTTTGGCTAAATTAATTTAATCATTTACCTAGACCAAATTGCTAATAATCAATTTATTTGATTATAACCTATAGTTTGACTATGCTATCCTAAGTTCATTATTTGATTAAAAGAACATGTCCCCTTTTAATTAAATAAAAGACCCCATTCTTCTAACCCACTTAAAGTGCACACATAAAGTCTTTTTTCTATTTTGCAATTAAAAGAAAAGGCTTTGTGACTTTTGTCTTATATGACAAGTCAACTTATATTCTATTGGTTGATTTGTGTGTGCACATGGATCACTCCTCTTTTCAAATTCCACCGTTGATCATCCACCATCTTCATCTTGATCTCTACCATCCATACATCTTTAAAAGGGAGAGAGCTTTCCCCTTCAATCAATCCTCATTTTGAATATTGTTATGCTGCAGGTTTTCTAACAGGTTTCTTTGGAGCTTTGTGGAGAACTTCTATTTCTTGTCTACATTCTCTCATACCATAGCATCTTAGCTTAGCTTTCATTTTTACATGTACCTTAATCTCACATAGCTTAATAATGGTATTTTAACACTCTCATACATGTTTTAGCATAGCTGCACTTTTCATATTCATTCTAGTTTAATCTTTAGTTGCATTGCATTCTTGAGGAACTCCTTGGGACATTTGCATTCTTGCATCTTGTCTTTGGAACCTCCCATTGCATGGTTTACTAGCAAGAAGAGTATCTCTAAGGCTCATCTGAGAGCCTTTTTATTTTTGAAATATACTCTCTTGCACTCCGTGGATAGGGAGCTCTAAGCCGGCATCCAAGCATTCCGAACTCATGGAATCGTTTGGATAGAAGGGTTTAGAGTGAGACACTTTTGAGTGTACAGTTGGTGCTTATTTAACCAAGAAACCTTGTAAGGGTTTGTGTGTGGAAATTTCTTCAAACCAAGTTTATTAATCATTTCTATTGATACTAAGTTATCTATTGAACCAAAACCCACAATCACATTACAAAACTTTCCATTTACCTTGTAGTGTGTCTTGAATAAGGTTTTCCTTTATGGAGTCTCCTTCCACATTGGTATCTTCAAGAGTGTTTTGTTGAACATGATGCATTCTCATTGCTCTAGCTCAATAGGTCTAGAGATGCTTGAATTGTAAGAGGTCACACTTTGATAGTCCTCCTCTTGGGAAAGTTGTAATATTTTTCCATTGTCTTTATGGATTGTGCTTACTTCACTCTTGCTTGGACATTTGAAGGACTAGCGGCCCACTTTGTTGTAGGAAAAGCATTTGTTAGTGGACACATTGTTGCCTCTTCCATTTTATCTCCCCCTACTATTTTGTCTACCTCATCTAAATATTCCTCTAGAGCTTGTGTCTTTAGCATTCTCCTAATTTCTTAATTCTCCTTAAGGTCTTGGTGTTGACTCCCTTCCTTGAAACCTTCCTCTACCTCTGAAATTAGTTCCTCTTCCTTTATTTTGATCATTCTTCCTATTGATCTTATCTTTAATATTAAGAGCAAGTTGATAGCATTTGTGTATTGATTCTACTAATGCTAGAGTCAGTTCATCTTGTATGTTGTACTTGAGGCCATTAATATATCTAGCAAGTTTTTGCTTCTCATTCTCATATACCTTGGCACTAAGAGTTGATGTATGAAACTCTTGGGTATAGGTTCTCACATCCATGTCCCTCTATTTAAGGTTCTTCAATTTCTTATGTATCATTACCTCGTAATCAGTAGGAACAAATTGTTTCATTATCTTTTCCATCATCCTCTTCCATGTGGATATGGGCTACTTTTCCTCTTCCATCATTTCATTTGAAGGAAGCTCCACAACTCAATGCTATTCCATTCATTTTAGACTTTGCTATCTTCACTTTCTAACTTGCAAGGATCTCCTGATATTAAAAATGGTTCTCAAGGGCTTCAAGCCAATCCATGCATGCCTCTAGCTCCATCTTACCATCGAACATCAAAGCATGTGATTTCTATGATGTGGATACTGACATTGTGATGTAGGATGTGTGTGATGTTATGTTGCCTATGATTTATATATGATGCCTAATGTGTGAATGATGCAGGATTGATGGAAAATATGAGATGTATGCATTGTTTTATATTACATGTATGGATGTACTATATGCTTTGTGAGATGTTTTATGATGTATATGCCACTAAAGATAATGATTATAATGGATGAACTTAATGAATTAATGTAATGAACTAATGATGAAATCTAATAATGAATAAAATGCCCAATTAATATGATAATGAATGTATCCTAAAATGTCAATAATAGAAAAATACACTAATGAATGTAAAGTGAAATGATTGGACTTAAAATGTAAATATGAAAATGTAATATGAATGAACATAATGAATGGACATGTGTCAAAAATCCTCACTCATAGGAACCAAATAGTGTAGCATAGGAGGGGGAAATAAATAGAACCCTTGTCTCAAGTAGGGAAAAATGAAACCCTACGCTACATGAATCCTAACTACATGATATCAAGGGATTCAATTGTGTTTATATGGGAGATCATACCTTAGTTTGGTTTTGCAAAAGTGGTTATGCATTATATGCTATAGAAACATAAATGACAAGGTTTCTTTGCATGGACTAGATGTGCAATACCATAGAGACTTTAGGATAATAGGTGTAGTTTGCATAGTCATGATGGAACAAATGTCATATATGCCCTAGAGAGGTCTAGGCACACCCAAAGTCTTTTTAGGGATCTTTGGTGAAAAGTGTACTAACCTGTTGCCCCAATTGCGCAACGCATAAACATAACCTAAAATTGACACATATGTACTAAAGTAGAAAAAACACCTCATACCACAAATAACACATGTAGTTAATGAGAGTGATTTAGGTGCCACAAAAATATGGAAGATCAAGGCACACCATAAAAAGGCTTCCACTAACACACAAAATGAAATCAACCAAAAAAAGAGACTGCATGACCAAGTAGTCATTTAGTCCACAATTCCTGCCAAGAATGTTAAGGCCTAAAGGTGAATGTCATACTACCATGTATAGGAAGGATTGAACCTATGAAAGTTTGTTTTGTTTGATGTTGGTTATCAAAAATGTTTTTTGGAAAGGGTTGTGAAAAGAACAAGTTTCTTGAAATGTTAAGTCTCAAAGGTGATTTTTTAAAGTTTTGTTGTATTTACTATCATGGGAAAATCCTTAATGTAATAGGTTTGGGACAAGCACTCGATGGAAACATGCCTCGCAGACTAGAGATCTTTTGAAAAATGGGAGTGAAGTGAAGCTTCATGGACAAGAGGTCTTTTTATTAGATGCATGAAAAGTGCGAGTTAGATAGGACCTTTGCACAAA
Source organism: Cupressus sempervirens (assembly GCA_028749045.1). NCBI lineage: Eukaryota > Viridiplantae > Streptophyta > Pinopsida > Cupressales > Cupressaceae > Cupressus > Cupressus sempervirens. The sequence continues at coordinate 538,094,373 of CM053787.1, read as the reverse complement.
AATGATAGATAATGTAGTTCAAGATGAACTTTGAAACCTATTTTCTAATGGTGTAGGTTAATGGGATAGCCTCGACCCACTTTGTGAAATACTTAGTGGTGGCAATAATATACTTGTGGCCATTTGCAAAATTTGGGTATACTTGACCAACAAGATCGAATCCCTAGTGGGAAAAGGGCCATGGGGTGATGGTGGCTTGAAGGTCTTGGGTGGGTGTGTGTATCAAATTGCCATGCTGCTAACAAGGAACACATCTCTTCACAAAATGATAGGCATCCACTTCCATAGTAGGTAAATAGTAACTCATTTTGAGGAGCTCTTTTGCTAATGTAAGGCCACTAGAATGGGCACCAAAAATTCCTTGGTGGACCTCTTCTAACACTATTCTAGCTTCATCTAAATTGAGACATTGGAGGAGGGTTCTTTTGAAGTGTTTTCAAAAAAGTGTATCACCTAAGATAATATATCGGGCAGTGTGACAGATGAAGGTTTTGCTTTGATTTAGGGATAGGGCAATGGGAATCATTTTGTGATGTAGATAGGAAAAAATGTCGGCATACCATGGAGAATCAAGCATGAAAATCTCACATACTAGCTATGAATTAGGTTGCTCATAAGTAAGAAGGAAAATATTCTCAACAAGAAACTCACATTTAGGACTATACTTAGGCATGGCAATCATGGAGGCAATGGTAGCCATAACATCTACTACTTTGTTATTAGTCCTTGGTATTTCCTAAAAGACTATCTTTGTGAAGTGTTTTTTAAGATCTTTAACTATCTGATGATATGGCAAAAAATTTTCATCCTTTATGTGGTATTCATTTGTGACTTGTTTAATGACCAATTGCGAGTCTCCAAAGACAAGAAGGCTTTTGATATTCCATTCGATAGCTTGACATAGCCCTATCACTATTCCTTCATACTCAGCCATATTGTTTGTGCAAGGGAATGAAATTTTATAAGACTTAGGAATGAGGTCTCCTTACTATGTAACAAACAAAATTCCTACCCTCAATCCCTTTTGTGTGAAGTAACCATCAAAAAATAGCTTCCATTGTGTACTAGGGATAATAGTCATAATTGTGTCATCTAGAAAGTCTGCTATAATGGGATGGTCTCCTTGAAGAGGAGCTTTAGAAATTTAGTCTATAATTACTTGTCCCTTAATGGCTTTTTGATCCTTATAGACAATGTCGAATTCACTTAAAATCAAGACCCATTTTGCAGCTCAACTAGTGAGGGAGGCTTTTGATAGAAAATATTTGAGTGGATCTATCTTGGCAATGAGATGTGTAGTGTGATTAAGCATATAATGGCATAGTTTATGTGCACAAAAGACTACTACCAAACAAGCTCTCTCAATAGTAGTGTAATTCAACTCATAGCCAACTAATGTTCGATTGAGATAGTAAATAGCTTGCTCATTACTATTTTCATCTAGTTGTGCCAAAAGGGAACCTAAGACAACTTAAGTGGTTGAAATGTATAGAATCAATGGTCATCCTGCAATTGGAGGGACTAGAACTGGAGGATTAGCCAAGTATACCTTAACTTTTTCAAATGCTTTCTGACATAGGCAATCCCATTGAAACTTAGTGTCTTGGAAAAGAAAATGTTGAAGTGGATGGACCTTATCTGCTAATTAGGACACAAATCATCTAATGGATTTTAACTTTCCATAAAAACTATGAATTTGTTTCAATGTGGTAGGTGGGGGCATTTCCATGGTAGCTTCCACTTTGGTGAGATCTACGTCAATACCTTTTCTTGACACAATGTAGTCTAACAACTTGCCTAATTTGACCCCAAAAACACACTTCTTTGGAATAAGGAACACTTTATATTTCTCCAACCTTTCAAAAATGGTGGTGCGCACATCAATGTGGGAATCACATGTCTTAGATTTTCCTAGAATGTCATCAACATAGTCCTCCATTATGACATGTAGAAGGTCATGGAATATTGTAGTCATTGTGCATCGATAAGTGGTGCTGACATTCTTCAAGCCAAAAGGCACGACCTAGTAACAAAAGGTCCCCCATGGGGTGGTAAACAAAATTTTATGTTGATCCTCTTTTGCAATTTTTATTTGATTGTAACCAAAGAAACCATCCATTAAAGAAAACAACTCATGTTTGGTAGTCAAATCCATTATGATGTCTATGTTAGGAAGTGGAAAATCATCCTTAGGACATGTGAGATTTAAATCTCAAAAATTTGAGTAGACATAGATGCCCCCAGATGCTTTTCCTACATGAACAATGTTGGAAACCCACTTAGGATAATCAATAGGGTGGATAAACTTTTCCTCTAGCATTTTTTGCAGTTTTGCTTTGACCAAAAGTGCTACCTTAGGATGCATTTTGTACAACTTTTGCTTCACAGGTTTAATCTTGGGATCTAATGTTAAGTGATGCACAACCAAATATGTATCTAAACCAAGCATGTCTTTGTATGTCCACACAAGATTGACTTTAATTAAGAACTTAGTCATTGCCTTTTGTTCTTCATGACTCAATGTAGCTACAATGTAGGTGATTTTTGGATTATCCTCCATACCCAAATTGAGGGGAATTGTTTCCTCATTCAATATAGATGACTTTTCTAGTGGTAAAGATCTGAATGGAAAGTTAGTCTCTCCCTCTTATGGAACCTCTAGGAGGCTTTCACGAGAAGATGTGTCCTTTATTTTATCTATTTCTTCATCCAAAAGATCTCTAAAAGAGTTTTCACTAGAGGATGTTTCTTCTATTTTTCTATATTTATTTTCTTTTTCACTTTTGTGACTAAGATAGTTGACTTGGCTACTAAAGTAGGCTTCCTCATTGTATTGGATCTCATGTTCATAATCTTGGAGATTCTTAAGGCCAAAGAGTGCCATCACTACTTCGTTAGAGTTATAGATATCAAGAGCTAGTGGTGTGTCCTGAAGGTCCTAGTCTATCATGTCAGGGTTGGTGAGAGGTAGGTTAGTGGATGAAAGGTCAACTATGGTAATGACACAAGCATGGTTATCTAGATCATCTTCAATGTATTGGAAGGTTACTTAAAATAATTCCTCCTCCTCAGTCTCAAAATTAGGATCAACAATACAATAGTTGTCAGCAAAGGACACCTTGGGTTTAATGGAGCCCAAACCACATCCTTTAGGATAACTATTAGCCTCAAGGGGTTGTTTGATTCCATCTTATTTAGCTCCAAGGCTGGTACCATGATATCCCATGTTTTTGATCATGGGAGGGGCCTTAACATATTTATATTTGGGGAATTCCATAGGTTCATCTTTTCCATCAAAATATAGCCAATCTAGGATATTAGATTCCATGTGTTCATCACTAAGTGAACCCCAATGTTCAAATGTTGTTTTGTTAACATGCATAGTATCCTTATTTGTAGAAGGTGGTAGTTGTGAAGGTTTTCCAAAGGAATGAGGGGAGAGTGGTAATTGTCTAACACACAAGGCATTTTCAAACTTATACTCTCCCATTCCTGGGTTAGCAAAAGTAACCTTCTTCCTTGTAGTATTGAACTTGTATCTTCAACCTTCTCTTTTCCTTTGTGGGAATTGGAATAATTATTGGATAAATCTAGCATTATTATGGAAAGTGATTCTATTATAGTGAGAGATTTAGGTATAACCTTAGCAAACTCACTGATTGGACAAAAATTTGTGGGTGCACCTTCCAATCTTTTACAAAAGGCAAAAGGAAAAGGATCGCTTGGGATTGTGACCTATCTTCCCTAGTGGGGAAATTTTAAGCATTGATGATATGTAGATGGTACTGCTTTGAGTGTGTATATCCATGGTTGACCAAGAAAAATGTTATATGGCAAGTCCAAATCTAGGACATGGCATTCAATATTTATGACAGCTGGGCCAACCTTTAGTGGTAACATGATAACTCCTTTTGATTCTCTTTCTCTTTCATCATATGCTTTTATTGTTATCATTTTATTGATATGTAGGAGGTTCTCTAGAAGCCTAAGAAACAAATCATCTTCAATGTACAAAGGTTCAAATTGGATCCATTATTTATAAGGACTCTTTTTATCTTATGTCACTATATAAGGACTTCAATGTGGAGTGACAAATTGTGGTGTGGACTATGACCTTGGAAATCTTTGTCTATGAAGACAAGGTGTTGTTGTGTGGCCATATTTCTAATCATGGTGGTGAATTGGGAGGCATTAATGTTTTTAGGAACATGAGACTCTAAAAGAGCAATATCTAAAATTTCTTTGTGGATGGGTGAGTTGGTGAGGAGTGCTAGAATGGATATTTGGGTAGGAGTCTTCGCTAACTAGGATAATGCATCATAACAAGAAGTAGGTCTTTGTAAGGTGGATAGCACAATAGGTGCATGAGGAACTAATGGATTAGTGGGGTTGGGAGTGGTAGCTTGAAAAGTGATTCTTCCCTGTCAAGTGGTTGCATCACAATTAGTTGCTTGTAGGACAAGGGTATTCACATGAGTGTCTACCTCTTCAATGTGACCACACATGGAGTCAAAACCACATATATCATTTTTTTCTAATTTACCACACAAGGAGTCAAACCCTAATATGTGGTTACTAGAATAATCATATTGTAATGCATTTGATGTGGAAATTTGATTTACATTGTTCATATTTTTGTTTCCATTGTTGTTATTGTCATTGTTGTGGTCAAGAAATGGATTTTGAAATATCTTTAGTTTAGCATTTTTAGAGGGTGTTCCCCCTTCTACCTTAATTTCTCCATTGTTAACAAGATTTTGAATGAAGATCTTGAGTTTGATACACTTGCTGGTGTCATGTCCTTTGATGTGATGGTATTTACAATATTCATTTTCCCTATATCATTTTTATTTGAGTTGATTTTCATCAAAGGGCCATGTGTTGGGAAACACCATCAAATTGTGATCCGGTAGTTTTTGGAATATGGCATCCAAGGGTTCATGAAAGTTAGTGAACTTCCTATTGTGATCATAGTCACAATTGTAATTGCTGTGAGTATTGTTATTGTTGCAAGGAAAAAATTGTGTTTGATTGTGAGATTGATGATTTCTCTAATTGTTGTTTTGATTGTCATGGTTTGAATTGTTGTTGTTTCAGTTATGATAGTTGTTGTTGTTGTTGCTATGTCCATCTTGGAGGTTTTGTACACTTTTAACATTGATGACACCATCCTATGTGACACCTTTTTTTTTGGATCAGAATTTGGGTTTGCTATTGTTCGTTGTGTCATTGTTTGAGGATGACGAGCTATAATGTTTAATGGAACCTCTATCTAAAAGTCCATTTTCAATGTTCTTTCCTCTCTTGACTAAGGTGAAAAAGTCCTCAGGACTAGCCATCTTCATGTGGAAAGATATCTCTGGTATCAAGCTTTTGATAAATATATCTACAAGGTGGAAATCCTCAATTTTGTAGGGCATGCGGTTAGCAAGATGCCTCTACTGTTGTAGAAAGTTGGAAAATGTTTCACCATTTTATTGTTTTGTGTTGCACAAATCACTTAATGAGGCATGATGTTCAATGTTGTAAGAGTATTGTGCTACAAACTACCTCATTAAATCATTGAAGGAGGTAATGTAACCCTTGGGTAAGTTCATTAGCCACTCTAGTGCGGGGCCTCCAAGACTCCTTGTGAATAGCCTCTTAAGATAGTCCTCACTATAGGCTACTTCTTGACACAAAATGAAGAATTCTTTGAGATGTGTGACATGACATGTTTCTCCTGTGTATTTGTCAAATTTAGGAATCTCAAAGTTTGGTGGAAATGAGATCATGTTAATAGATCTATGAAATGGAAAGTAGCAAATTTCCTCAAAAGAGAAATCCTTCACCCCTTTGTTGCTCATGTTATGAACCAAGTTTTAAAGTTCATGTAATTGCTGAGCTAGATCTTGGTTTGGTTGCATTGGTGATTATTGGGAATTGATAAACCTAGCTCCAAAGTTATATAGATTCCCAAATGTGTTATGAGGTGGTGAAGGTGGTGATACGCTACTTTGGCCAATGTATTGATATGCAGTTGTTGGAATTGGCATAGATGTTTTCACCATACTTGTTGGCATTTACAAATAAAAGGAATACATTGGTTGTGTTGGAATTGCCATCTGTTGAGTAGGAACTTGCCTGATGTTTAAGCATCCTATAGTTGGACCTGTCAAGGTTGACTATGAAATACTAGCATTAATAGTATTGAGCATAACACTAATGATTTGTTGAATATGTTCTGAACTTAACTAGAATGTTGGTTATGTGGAGACACTTGATGTAGGTATGGCACTAGTTATCACTATGGGTTTTTTTCCTTTACCAGATGTTTGGATTGTGTCTGAAGTTGGCAATATGGGAGCACCACCTTTGGTAATTTTTCTAAACAAAGTGTTCTCATCAAAACTCGTAGGGATGTTAACACCTTCCTTAACCAAGTTTAGGAAGATCTCAGTCTTGTTTTCCCTAATAGACTTCTCCATCATCTCCAAGTTGTATGGATATGAAAGAAATTTATGGACTTCACTAGGGATGTTATTGTTATCAATGGGATCTTCCTCTTGGTACACTTCTTCATCATCATGTGAATTACTTCCCAAAGTTTTGTTGTAGAAAGGATCTTTTGGTTCTTGTGTGGATGTTAAGCTAGGCATGCCAAAGTTCAAACTAGATGGAAATGTGCTCCCTAGTGATGCTGATCATGGAGGAAAAGGATTCTCCATCTCTTGTTGTCTTAGTGATTCCAATAAACAAGACATAGGATTAAAAGTGAATCTACCAAATTATGCATGTACCATACAATAGTGACCAAACCAATGCATGGAAGGTTATGGAAGAAAGAGAAGAATGTGTGGGAGAGCCATTGAACCTTATGTGATAAAAAGGGCCAACAACCTAAATGTAAACAAGAGACCTTGATTTTGCAAATGAAGTGTGATTATAGGATAAAAGTATCTTTCTCCTACCAAAGATGGTCAAGTGATTTTTAGGCAAGATAAGACACCAAATTGATTACCCACTATTTTGAGATGGATTTGTGATCCCAAATGAGTGAGTGCAACTATGATAAATGTTTTCTTATGGATAAAGGTCTAGTGTTGTAATCTTAGAAGATGTTCTTATGCCAAAGTTTAAGGTTCAAATGATCAAGCTCTCTAGAGGACAATTTGCGAATGGAAGACTAGAAATTTGGGAAATGGGGTTGATGTGAAAAATGAAGGTGTTGTGATCACTATGTGGTTAACTCAATCTTCTCTTACCAAGAACAAAAATCTTGGGTTCACTCTAGGAAAAATAGACCAACTTCAAAGTTTAGAATTGTATTTGATTCTATCATAATGGTCTTGTTCAACTTCTTCTTTCTTGATGTCTTTGATAGAATATAAGAATTGTTTATCACCGTGTGCTAGGTTCTTCCTTTTCTTGTAGGAAAATGGTTTGGCTAATTTCACTTTCTTAGGATTGACTTTGTCGATCATGGCAGGAATGAAATAAACCCAATTTCAAGCACAAAAAAATTGCAACAAATTGTAACTAGAAGACTCAACCAATTTCAAATGCTATACCAAATATAGAAATTCCTAAAAATAACCATGAGTTAATAGGACCCACCTACCACTATTTCACTCACTAAAAGTTTAGCTCACCATTTCACTCATTTTTTTTGAACTTGTTTGATGTTTGGTGTTGGTTTTGGATGTTTAAACAATCAAGCACACTGAACACATCAATAATCCTAATAAGGCTGCCACTAGGATGTACAAGGATTATCTAGAGGGTGTCCTTGATATATGCAAGGTATGTGAGGCCCAAATCTATAGATGAAAGAAAATAATGCCACACAGCCATGGGGAGATGGTAACCCAAATCTTTGCCTTCACTTCCTAAAGGTATAAAGTTCTTTGGGGCTTAGCCAAGATTGGCAAGATTTTACTTCCAAGAGAGGTGTCTTTCAATTCACCTCTTGATATTTATACTTTGCTAGAACACTAGAGTTGAGGTCATCCCAAGGGGTGATAAAATCCCCAAGCAAGCCTCCTAAAAAAAAACAAGACCACTTATTTCTTGTGCACTCAAGATCACTCAAAGGTGCGAGAGGAGAGAATAAGTAAGTGGATTTAGGATTAAAAGACACTTGTTCTTTCCTAATGGAGCTTTAGGTTTTGTAATCTACTATTGAAGACACTCGTGTTTAAGCATGCATTGTTCTTTCCAATTTGAAAATGTCATCAACATAATGAAAAGTGAGGATTCATCAACAAAAGTAAATTGATCGTGAACATAAGCAAATTGCTGAAAATGAAACCAATTCCTTTAAGTCATTCAAGATTGAGTGAATTCATTTTAAGCACCAAATCCAAATATTTCATAACAAGCTTCATTGACCTTAGGCATTCAAGAGTGTATTTTCTATCTAAACATTCATTCCAATGAAAGCATGTCAATTTCCTTAAGGCATTCAAGATTATGTTTGACTATCCTAAACATGCATTCCAATGAAAATATTGTTCATTCCTTAATGGTATTCAAGAGTGTGTTTGGGCATCATTCATTCCAATGAAATGTGTGTAAGTTTCCTTAAGTCATTCAAGAGTGTGTGTAATATTTTTATCCTTAATGCATTCAAGAGTGTGTTTGGTATTTAGGTATTAGTTTGCAACATACATTCCAAAGACAAGTGATTATGTCATACAAGTTAATTCACCACCTAATGCTACAAGTGATCAAAATCACTATATAATTTCCAAAGTGATTAAAATCACTATAAACCTTTAAGTGATTAAAATCACCAAAAGAGAAGTTTTCCAAAGGTTGTTTCATGTAGTACACACTTGTTAGAAATTCCTACCAAGTAATCAATTAGTGAATTAAGTGTTTCAAAATTAATTTAATCTACCAAAAATTGCATATGATAGACACCAAGCATAGACAATAGAATTGCATAGACACTGAAACTCATAGACAATAGAACAATGTAGATGCCAAAACTTGCAAAGAATAGAAAATAGGGGCGTACGATTAGTAGTTTAGTGATAAGTTGTTAGTCATAGATGATAGATTGAATTTGTAGATGCTAAAATTTAGAGATGACAAAGTACTTGGCACACAATTTTAATGACAAATTAAGGATCGAAGATGACAGTTCTCTATAAAAATTACAGACGACAATTTGGGTTTCACAACAAGTTTTAATGTCCACTCACCATGCAGATGACAAAATAAATAACAAAGATGCTAAAAATTAGGCTTAATGTAGTGATAGTGGATTTAAAGTAAATGTAGATGATGATATGTGTAGATGCTAGAATGTGCAGTTGCTAATCTATGAAGATGATAGTTCTTAGCAGATGACACTGCATCTAACGCAAATGACAATGTGCAAATTTTAACAGGGGTTATGTTTTTTGATGATTTTTTGAAGGTAGAATAAGGACGTGGGTCCCATTGGATATTTAAAAATGTATATAGGAAAACCTAACCTGTCGGGAGCACACATAAACAAGCAAACATTAGTTGTAACATGTGCATATAAAAGATTAGAAACCAAAGGAAATATAATTAAAATCTACTTGAGTTTAACAACATATGCAACCACAAATAAAAGTCCTCACATAACCTCAAAGAAACTCAACAAGGGCACCCATAAGAGGCCTTGTTGGTGTGCTCAAGTGTGAGGGATGTAGATGTGCTCTCCCAAACACAACTATTGAATCCCTTGAATGATAAATGATATGCAAAATGAGATCAATGAATCTAAGACTAAATGAATGGAGAATACCTTCAAGAAATGGCTATGAGTGAGCCAATCCTCAAAGGATTATAGAAGTGAGATGGAAATGCAATGCAAGAAAGAAACCTACACATCATACTACTGTGAAAGCTAATGCAAACTAGAAATCTAAGTAATGTAAACAACTACCAAAGGTTAGTTCTACACATACAAATTTCTAAAAAGCTCTAGAATCATACTAGCATGATAACAATACAAATGAGGGAGATGATCAAATCCTTGAGACAAGGGCTCTATTTATAGGTTTGAGAGGGGCCTTGGTGAGGTGGCATCCATGTGGCATTCACATAGTGCCACAAGGGAGACACATGGGCTAAGGAGACAAGCCATGCAAAGGTCAACATTAAAAGTTTGCTCACACATGTGTGAGAAAACTTAAAGGAAGGAGTGGGGGACAAAGTTGTAAGAGGTGTGAAAGGTGTGAGAGGTGTGAAGGGTTTCTCACACATGTGTGAGCACACACTTAGGAGCTAAAATGGGTTTAGCAAGGTGTTTAGGCTAAATAAGTGGGATTAAGTAGTGGGTAGGCTTAGAAGGATGAGAGTGATGAGTGTAGACTAGGTTTTTAGGATAGGTTTAAGACTAAATTAAATACGATTTAATTTAATCATAGGATTAGTGAATTTAATATAATGAAGGGAATTAAATAAATAGAATTTATTTAAAATGGGATTTATGGAGCATTATGCATTAAATAAATTTAATACATTAGGGGGGGAGTATTTAATTAATTTTAAATACATTAGGAAAGTGAACCTATTTAATTAAATAAGTAGAAGAATATGAAAAATATAATTAATTAATACTTAATTATTATAATGTTAAAGGAAATATTAAATTTATTAATATAGTGTTTAGGACAATTTTAAGCATCTACACAACCAATACTAGTTTTTCCTAATTTTAACAAGATCTTCACAATAGAATGTGATACTAGCAAGAGGGCAATTGGTGGTGTTTTAAGCCAAGAGGGTAGGCCTATGGCCTTTTTCAATGAGAAACTAAATGAAGAAAAAAAAATACTCCACCTATGATCTAGAGATGTATGCAATGGTTCAATCCCTTAGGAAATGGAGGCATTATTTGCTACTTAAGGAATTTATTGTTTACACTGACAATCAAGCACTGAGTTTTTGAATAGACAAGAGAAGTTGAACCATAGGCACATCAAGTGGATGGAATACCTGAAATAATACACCTTTTCAATAAAATACAAGAAATGAGTGGCTAACAAAGTTGTTACTTTGAGTAGGATAAATCTAGCAATTTAAGAAGTGTAGTTGGAAAGTGTTGGTATACCTGCTCTGAAAGATATGTACATCAATGATGAAGATTTTAAGGAAACCTATCAAGATTGTTTGGAGTTGGAGGATAGGTATCACATTGATTTTGCAGAGTACCTCATTCAAGAAGGAATTTTGTTTAAAGGTAGTCAATTATGCATACCTCAACGCTAAAGAGGGAAAACATAATCAAAGAGCAACATTGTGGGAGTATTTTGGCCTTCATAAGAGCTTGGAATTAGTGAAGTTATTCTAATTTTGGCCTAGAATGTAGAATAACATCAAAAAATTTGTGGATACTTGCTTGATATGTCAGAAGGCTAAAGGAACAAGTTCAAATAAAGGATTATATACACCATTGCCAATACCTGCAAAGCCTTGGGAGTCAGTTAGCATGGACTTTTTCTTGGGTCTTTATAGGACCAAATTAGGATATGATAGTATATATGTTTTTGTAGATAGATTCTCCAAGATGACACACTTTTTTCCTTGTGAGAAAACCCATGATGCTTCTAGCATTGCAAGCTTATTCTTCAAATAAATAGTGAGACTTCATGGGCTACCTTGAAGCATTATATTAGATAGGGATCCTAAATTTGTAGGGTATTTTTGGTGTACCATGTGGAAAATATTGGGAACCAATCTTGCTATGTCATTTTCCTATCACCTACAATCTAATGGGAAAACATGGATCATAAATAAATCCCTAGGTAACCTCCTTAGGTTCTTGAAAAAGGAGTATGGTGTTGTGTGGGATATTATCTTGCCTCAAACTAAGTTCTCCTATAATGACTCTATCAATAGAAGTAAAAGAATTAGTCCATTCCAAATCATCTATGGTTTTCATCCAAGGGGTGTTTTTGAACTTAGATATGTAGAGAGCATTGGTTAGAGGAGTGCATTAGCAAATGATTTTGCTGAAGTGATGAGAGACATTCACCAATAAATTAGAGAGAGATTGCAATGGATTTCTGAAAAATACAAGAAGGGAATAGACATGAAGAGGAGAGAAATGCATTTTAAGGTTAGGGACATGGTCATGGTCAACCTTAATAAGGAAAGACTTCCTAAAGGGAAGTATACAAAATTGGACATGAAAAAGATAGGGCCATTTCAAATTCTCAAAAAATGTGGTCCTAATGCATACAAGATTGACTTACCTCTTGATATAGGCCATTCACAATTATTTAATGTCTCTTATATTTATGCATATAAGACTTCTAGTCCTAGTAACATTGATGATGCAAGTTCTAAGAATGTACTTTAGGATCTACCAAGACAAAGCCCTACAAGTATTGAATGCATTTTAGAAAAGAGGATCAATAGGAAGACTAAAAAGCATACCTATTATGATTATTTGATCAAATGGATGGATAAAACACTGGAGGAAGGAACTTGGATGTCTATGATAGAAATTACAAAGATTGGTGCAAAATCTATAGACATTCCAGTGTCTTTTGGCCAGAGGAGTATGGTGCAGGGCACCAAGGTGATGGAACTAGGAACAAAGTGGATCAAGGCATATGGTGATCTTGTAGAAGACATGTAATTATCCATAACAAGATGTTTTAATTTCAATTTTGTATGTAATAAGAAATGATCTTATGTTTGGTCAAGGAACTTAAGGTGTGCTTGTAAACCTAAGTTCACTTAGTCCAAAAGGATCCCAAAAATTGCATATTTTGAGTAAATAGGAGTCTCTAATATGTTTTTATCATAAATATACCTTAATAAGGTTTGTATAAAGGTAAATAAACAAGTAATTATGCGTTAAGAGAAAAATTGTAAAAGTTGCTGATTTGAAAATATTGTTGTTGACAACTTTTTGTCAAAAAGTACAACTTTTCACCCAACAGTCCCAACTTTTCAAATATCACTTGTAACCATTGGGGATGATGTATTTATGCATCCAAATTCTAGAAACAATCAGAGGTGTGAAGTACTGTATGAACAAATTAGTTTTCAGGAGAAACAAGTAGATTCTTTTAGCATTTATTATGTGTACAAAATTGTATGGTTTGGCTTACTAGATCAAATGACATAATTTGATAGAGTGGTGAATCTTGATTCCATTTCATTTTGTTTCATTCATTTTTGTTAAGTTTTGAGGAAGATATCTCTGTTTTATTGAAGTTGGGTTAGCAAGTCCTTAAATTGAGGCTTTCCATGCCTTTTTGGTCCTAACTTGTAACTCCATGGTTGGAATTCAATGGCCTCCTAGATTTTACAAGGTTAGGACATGTACTAATAGATTCTTAAATTGTAGATTTTCATTAGGAGATATGAAGGTCCTATGGGCGAGCCCTGGGTTGAATATTCACATGTATTCAACCAATTTGGTGAGGGTTTGCAGGGTGAATGAAGAGATGGAAGTCTAAAAATTGGTAGAAGGTTGTTTCATTTTAGTACAAGTTGTAAGAAGATCTTCCACATCAATTTCCATTCCTAGTAACCCATTCTTGCTATTTCCCACATGTTCCAAGCCTTTTTTGGCCAATTAGGTTTGAGAAGTCTCTGTGTGTTTAGGGGTGCTATATTAGGTTAGGGAATGAAGGTTGGGGGATATATAGAAGGCCCAAAAGGATATCTAAAACTATAAATTTTTTTCCAAGTTCTTTTGGAATTTCCAAGTTGTTTCCCTAAAACCCATAAAAGTAGTACTAGGAGAAATTAGGCCTCTTAGTGCATTTGATGGTTGTGAAAGTTGGGGAATCCAAACTATAGTGGAAAATTGATCCTTGTGTATCCCTTGAAGTGTTCCAAGTCTTGGTTAGAGTTAGGGAGTTGGGTTGTGGTCATTTCCAAGTTTGAGCCCTAGGATTCAAAGTTGGCTTTTAGAGTCACTTTGTGGAGTTTGTGAAGAAGATTGTGGAAAATGTTGTAGGAGTTTGTGGAAAGTTAAAGTGGGAGAAGGGAGCTTTAGAGATCCTTGGAAGGCATAAGGTTTCCTTGAAGGATTATGATTGGAATCATTCACACTTTTGCTTAAGACCTCTGCACCATGTAGGGTAGAAAATGGAGGGGCTTCTCTCATAACCTTGGTGTCCTTTACCTAGTGGGTTGTCATGAAGAAATTTCTAAATAACTGATAACTAAATAAATTACTAGGTAATAAATCTAATATAATTAAGATGTGAGTACCCAGTAGTGATCTGAGGGTACAGGCCTGCAATGTTTGTCTGAGGGGATGGTGTGATAGCCTCCCTGGGGAGTGTTTTTGCACTATATTTAGCTTGGGCTTCATGATGCCAGGTGACTTACTATCCACTAGAGTCCCTACATAGTTGACCCATAGATTTTTTGACGAGGACTTGTGGTATTTATGTTGTCTCATGATCTTGGTTTCAATCCTCTTTATTGTCTGGCATGAGTGTTAGCCATGGACATTTGTTTTATGCATGTTTGTGGTTGGATCATTATCTCCATCATCATGGTGGGATTGGGCCTATGGGTTCCATGTGGTTGGGAGGTTTAGCTACCTATACTACTACTAGGGACTGTGTATAGAGATGGTCTATTACTAGTTTAGACTTATGCTTGATATTCACTTGGTATTTCAGGTTTCTAGAGTATGTTAAATTGTGATTTATGCTTTAATTATAATGCTTGGATATCATGTTAGACTATGTTAGTTTTATTTGATGCATTTTTATTATTATAATGTTTTAGCATATGGTCAGATGGTGTGATTCACTACTAGTTGGAGTATCTATGCTTGATGGATTAGCATGTTAGATCTTCTTGTTCTTATGATGTTATGTTTCTAGTAGCAACACCCTCATAAGACAACTCTAACTATCTAGTTGGCAGTTTGGGATATTACGCTCAAGGGATGGCTAGGATGCATGTAGTCTCATGATGCCATTATGGTTGGGAGGAACTAAGCTTGAGTTTTAGATATTTTGGTGTTTAGTCATTTTATGCATTCCTTCATATGATGTTTGGATTATGAACCATGTATGTACACTGTGATGTTGTTTTCTACATGTTCTTTCATATGCTATTATGGATAGATGTTTTCTCCTTCCTGTGGCATGGTATATTGTATTTCCTATATTCAGGTGTCTAAGCCTTGACTTTGTGAATCTGGTACCCCACAATGTGGAGGAATTATTTTTCTTTTCACTTAGTCTTTTGAGTTCCTTTTTGCTATTGTCAAACCTCATGTTAGAGAGGGGTTTCCTCATGTGAGAATGCATTCTCTCGCATGAGAAAACCATTCTCTTGCATAGAGTACGATGAATTCTCACACAAGATATGGTATTCACTTGTGTAGAGATAGGAATTCTCTCTCATGAGCCTTGGTATCAGTGCTGAGAGTATTGTTGGCCAACCTTGGTGTTTCCTCACATAGGAATTGTGTTTCCTTAGATGAGAAAGTAGTTTCTCATGTGTAGTGATACACTTCATCATGAAAAGAGGTACTTCCTCCCATAAAGAAGTATTCTCCCCAGTGAGTCTGGAGGCTTGTGTTTCCTCGCGTAGAAAATAGGGGTTATCTCCTCTAGTTTTCAAGAAATGCATTTGGATGCTTTGAGCACCCTTTTAGTTTGCACACCTTTCTAGGCTTCATCAGATCATAGATTCTAGCTTTTGTAATTATCTCTTATCTCTTTGATGGTTTGAACATGTTGGAAAGCAATGCCACTTGGGGATCATTGGTTTTTTGGTTTGGTTGGTTAAGTCTAACATTGTGATATTATGATCGATTGTATGCTAATCTTGTTTTATTCCATGCTTTCTCCTAAAAAAAAAGTTGGCTATCATTGATCCTTGTTCCAAGGATCTCCAAGTGCGGAATTATATATTGAAACCTAAGAAGAATGGAGAATAAAGAATGTGTACTAATTCTAGACATATTAACAAGATAACAATGAAATATAGGTTTCCTATGCTGAGGATGGATGCAATTAATGAATTTTTTGAGTAGAGAAAAATATTTCACTAAGATTTATTTGAATAGTGTTTATCATTAGATCAAAATTAGAGAAGGAAAACAGTGGAAGACTTCTTTTAAGATAAAAGATGGTTTGTGTGAGTGGTTGGTTATGCCTTTTGGTTTGAATAATGCACCAAGTACTTATATGAGGCTGATTAACGAAGTCCTAAATAGATTCTTGGGTAGATTTGTGATTGTTTATTTGGATGATATTCAGATATTAAGTAAGACTAATGAAGAAAATCTTGAGGATATTAGACAAGTACTACAAAGGCTAAAAGAGGAGATTTTTTTGATTAATTTGAAGAAATGTTCATTTATGCAAGAGGAGATTGTGTTTTTTGGATTTGTGATTTCAGCTAATGGTTCAAGAATGGATCCTAAGAAGGTTAAATAAATTTTGGAATAGCCTACACATGAGAATGTGGGTGAGGTAAGATCATTTCATGGTTTCAATAGTTTCTACATAAATTTTATAAAGAATTTTAGTTTTTTTTTGCATGCTATGAATGAGACTATGAGAGGAGGTAAAAAGGATTTCAAGTGGACATATGGAGTTGATAATAATTTTGAGATTTTGAAATGAAAGGTTATTGAGTTAATTGTATTGTATTTTCCCAATTTTAATAAGGTATTTCAAGTTGAATTTAATGCAAGTGGTAGTACAATAGGAGTTGTGTTGAGTCAAGAAGGTAAACCTTTTACTTTCTTTAGTGAGAAGTTGAATGATTCTAAAAGGAAGTATTTTATTTATGATCAAGAGTTCTATTCTATTGTTCAAGCCTTGAAGAAGTGGAGACATTATTTGATTCCTAAGGAGTTTGTGTTGTATACTAATCATAGGGGTTTAAAGTATTTGGGAAGTCAACAAAAGTTGAATCAGAGGCATATGAACTGGGTTGATTACTTACAAAGTTTCATATTTGTGATCAAGTATAAGAGTGGAGTTATTGGCCATGTTGCTGATGTAATAAGTAGAATACATTCTTTATTGACCAAGATGAAGGTTGAAGTTCTTGGATTTGATAAGTTGAAGGATTTTTATGATACTAACTCTATTTTTTCTAAGGCATGGAGAGAGTTTAGAGCACCAAACCTATTAGATCAACCAAGTAAGAATAATGAGTATTTCATTCAAGAAGGCATGTTGTTCAAAGGAATTTAGTTGTGTATACCAAAAAGTTCTATGAGAGTTAATTTGATTAAGGAAAAAAATTGTGGTGGATTAGCTAGACATTTTGGAATTGATAAGACATTGAGTTTTCTTATTGCTAAGGATTATTGGCAAAAAATGCATAACAATGTTCAGAAGTTTGTTAGGAGTAATTGTATGTGTTAGGTTGCAAAAGGAGTAAGTTAGAATACTAGATTGTGTAAAGTTCACAATGAAAATATCATTAATTATGTTTTAACTCCTCCAAGAATATAATAGGTTGAGGAAGCTATATTCATGTACTACCTATAATAGAAATCACACCATATTTTGCTTGTTGTGGTGATTCATTAATTTGGTGGGCTTTGGCTTAGTGTTGAAATGTTGACTTGAATATGCATGAAAAACACCTACAAAACATTAAATACAACAAATTATACATGCATATATATTGATTTCATCATGAATGTTAGAAAAGTTATAATGTTCAAATTATCACTCTTGCAAATCCTATGGCTGCAGGAAGGAACCTATCAAAACATAGCATAGATGAGGACATATTTATTAGCAAGTAATATTCCTTCATTAAACCATAGGAATCCATAGATTTAAGAAAATATAACATATCTGAACAATCTATACTTCAAACCTCATGTCTTAACATATAGATAATATATTCATAAAAACATAAGTTCTTTTGCTTAAATGATAAATTCATCAAATGTTTCTTGCAAGATAATTTTCTAAAAGAAAAATAAAAGGTTCTCAAAATAATGGCCTTTTTGATGCAGAGTCTATAGCCTTAATCCACCAAAACCTTCTTAAGTTCCTAGTAGCACCCAACCCATTGCAAGATGCCAAGAAAGGTTTCCAACCTTTACCCAATGCTGACCTCTATCTCTCCAAGTGGACTCCACTTCTCCAAGGTCCTACCCCCTCTATAGGGCTCCTAACAAACTTGGGTCAAATTAAGGCTTTAGGTACACTAGCCCTCAACTAGGCCAAATAGCAAAAATTAGGTAAAATGCTTCCAAGGGTTCAAACAAAGAATTTTTTTATCATACCTAGTCCTATCCCACTAGGATTCATCCACTTTTAGGATTCTAACAATTTCAATAGACATATTCCCCATATCTAGGCCTAGAAATCCTACTAGGTCTATTTTTAGTTTTCAAGATTAACTCCCAAACTCCCCAAACAATGAGGCAAAACAAAAACCTTTCCAAATACCATTTATTAGGTTCTTGAAGATTTCAAAGTCTCGTGGGCTGATCCTACTCTAGCATGTCTAGACACCAACTAGGTTCATAGACCTAATAGGCCTAATTAGGCTGGCTTTCCAAAGCAAGTTTGAAGAAATGGGTTCATAAAATTAGCACAACCACCTGGGACTCTTCCTCACCATGCCAACATTCCCTTCCACCTTTCACCTTGGTCATTACAGCAAGTTTGGGAGTTTAACACCAATTCTTCTTCAAAATTGGGCTTAACACATGAGGATGTTCAGCCTAGGGCCTGCAAGCAAAAATAGAAAACCATCTTTCCTACCCCTAAAACTTTTCCATCTAAAAGACTACACCCCTAACTTGCTTCCCTCCAAAAGACACCAAGGTCCCACTGTTGGGTTGCAAGTTAGAGACAAGCAACCCTTAGTAAAATAGCAATATCTCACACAAATGAATAGATAAAAAACTCAAATGAAATTAAATTAAAAGATACTTCAAATACCTATCCAACTATGTCAATTTTTTACATGTGCCAATCTGTACAATACCAAAAAATAGTAAAAATGGCAAAAAATCAAGTTTTTATTGGTCCAAATGAACTCAAATCCATACAACCATCACCCCCTAAGGCTTGTACGATCATCTGATACATATATGCTTCCATTCCAATGGTTATAACCACATTTCAAATGGTGGTTGCAATGTTTACTTGTTTTTGCAACTAAATTGCAAAGTTGTCAATATTTTTGCAATTTTGCTTGACAACTTTTGCAATTTTTTTGCAATTTTGTGACATTTGACCTCCTAGACACCTAGGACTTTACCCAATGAACCCAAGGATAATTAAAAATTCCTAAGAAACACAAAAATCCTATTTGAAATGAAAGATCACCAAATTTTCTCAATTTTGACCCCTTGGTTCAATTTGGCACTTTGGCTTATAATGATACCTAGAGTCCAATCGACCTTACAATTTGGGTCTTATTACATCATTTTACCACCATGTTCCTAATATACAATTAGGATCCCTATAAATTTTACTTGGTGCCATGCACCATGCTTCTCAAGGAAAGAAAACTCAAGTCTCTTGAGTTGGAAAATCCTCTACTCTATGTCCTACTTTGAGCAAATCTGCCTTAGTTAGCCATGCTACATCTTCTACAGGCTAGTTTCTCCACTTGATAAGATACTGATATGTGGTCTTTCTCTTGGTCTACCTCCTTGGCGTCTAGGATGTATTCAAATTCTAGTTGGGTTTGTTTAGGAAGTTCTACATGTACTTCTACTCCATGGTTCTAACTTGTATCACAAACAATAGATCCCTTATAGGGATAAAGATCAAAATATTTAGTGTATTAGAAAAACCAATGCTAGTAGGTAGCTCTATTTGTAGACATTTGTGCCACATTTTTGCAAAACTTTGAAAGGTCTCATTTTCCTCATCATCAACTTAGTATATTTTCCTTTAGGCAACCTTTCAACCTTGAGATGAATCATGACCATGTCTCCTTATTTAAATTGTAGATCCCTTCTAGTTTTATTTGCTCTTTCTTTGTAATTTTTAGTGGTCCTCTCTAACCTATGTTTGACCTCTTGATGCAACTCCTTCATGACTATAACAAAATCCTTTGCTTGTGCACTTTTCCTTGCAACTTGACAATCATCTGTCAACTCCAATACACCCCTAGGATGAGTTCCATACATTTTTTGGGAAGGGCTAAAACCAGTGCTCCTATTGATTGAATCATTATAGGAAAACTCTACCTATTCCAAAACCACATCCAATGTAACACCATGGTTTTTGGTAAGACATCTTAATAGTTTCTATTGCATTTTGTGCCCCCCCGCTAAATATTTGAATTTTAAATGCTTACCTGCCAACGTTCACTGCCCAGTTTAATATTATTTTAAAATGACCCAAGGATATCAACATTATTAAAAAATCAAACCTTATGATATGTTTCTATAGCCCACAAGTTCTCCATCATTATATATGAGGATATCAACGGTTGGTGCTATGTCACTTTTAAAAGTTGCACGATGTTTTGCATTAGCAACATAGTGCCCTTCTGCCGCGTGTCAAGTGGGTCCTCTTTTCCCTGATTGTTTCTCTGGTGCTGGGTTTTTCCAATTCCACAGTGGGTGCCATGGAGCTATCAAAAAATTTGGGCTTCTTGCTATTAGTGACATAGTGCTTAGATAGAAAGTGATCCTGCGACAAGGTTTGGAAATACGGTGGGTCCCAAGTGTGCCCCTTTAGATATCATGATGTGATTCATCAGACGCATTGGCAGTTGGTCAGTTTTCATTGGATAAAGATGATTGTGCAGAATGTGGGTCCTATTTCACTTGGTGGCTGCAAATGCAGATTTGTTAGATAGGTGGGCACGTGGCCCGTCCTCATTGGTTGATACACTGATAAGTCATATCTATCTTGCTCACCATCATATCTTCCCTAGATCCATGGTAGGTGCAATCTCACTATGGAGAACTGCAAGAATTTTAACCATAGTGACATAGTGCCTTGGTGATGTGTGGCATGTGGGTCTATTTCCATCTTGTGGGCTGTAGGATGAATAGGTGGCTTATCTTCCATGGTAACTGTCAGATAGGTCAGAGTACGAAGGCAGATCTTTTGGCCCATCTAGATAACTAGGTATGTAGTCCCGCATAGGTTATGAGCACTGTTAGATCTTTTGAGATCTATGACTGGTGCACACTCGTAAGATGGAGTTGCCAAATCTTTAAGTATTGAGGGCATGCCCCTTTATGACACGTGTCTTATGACATCCTATGTTCTCAATTGTACTTTCCATCGTAGATGTGAATCTGATCAATAGTTGGCATTATGTCACTATGGAAAGTTGCACGTTGTTTTACCATAGCGACATAATGCTTTGTCATCATGTGTCTCTACGGGACCAATTTATTTGTGGATTATTAGTTGGATGCCATGTGTTGCCAAGTGTGTTATAGATTGCTGAGGTGGCACCAAGTGTGATGGGCTCGAGGCAAGAACAAGTGCAGATCTTCCACAATCGTTGATCTTGTAGAGATCAATGGTGGGTGCTATCTCATTATGGAAAGCTGAGAGAATTTTAACCATAGCAACATAGTACCTTAATGACACATAGCAGGGTGGGGCCGAGTGTTATAAAGCTACTGGTATGGTACCAGTTTGGGCTGATTCAGATTGCAAGTGTGCTTACAGTGGTCTATGGGCCTAGAAGTCTTAAAGGAAAGCATAGGAAATGACAAGTCTTCATGATCCTCAAATTTGAGAAGATCTACAGTAGGCGCTATCTCGCTATGAGAAAGTGGTCAGAAGATATTCATAGCAACATAGCACCTTGGTGACATGTGTCTTGTAGGCCCAGCCAAGGTTGACAGTTAAGGGCCGATGATTGTGTTGTAAGCTGTTGTGGTCAAGTTTTAACAGGATGGCAGGGTTAGTTAGAAAAGAGTGGTCAACATGGGAAGACCTTGCAAGGTGGTAGAAAGAAAATAAGTTATTGGCCCACATGGCCCATTCTGGATGTAGAGTTTGGTTGATTTGCTGACTCTGCTAATTCATGCACCAAAAATGATAAGAGATCAGGTTTTCTACACGATTTGATATCTATGATCGGTCCCAACCACCCAAAAATGAATGTTGAACATGGGAGAACATTCTACCACTCTGATTTGATCCATCTACTTGATTAGGAAAATTAATGGCATCGTTTCTGTCTTCTTAAGGCATTATTTGATACAGAGGATTAGATATCATTTGCATCTGGATCTGTACCCAAATCATATTTTCTCCATGATTGTTCCTTATAGGACTTAATGGCAGTGGTTGTAGGACAATTTTGGAGGGAAAATCTCAGTTATGCCTGAACTATAAAGGCAACTTTTGTAGATTTTGTTAAGGTCAATCCTTCTTTAGTTTTTCTCTACCGTTGCTTTGCAATTTCTGTGTAAAAATTCCCTTTGCCTCTGAACTGAATGAAATTCTACCTTATCTCCTTCGACCATTGGTGTGAAAGTGCAAGAACTCTTTGCCTCTCACTGATGTTTTGTGAAAGTCTTTAATCTACATAATTGTATCTCTTCTAGCCTATGAATGATATATAAGTGAATCTTCTCTTTCCTTGTGTCATTCATTCTGGTTTTTTGATCTGCATGTGGTTAGTAGATTAAAACAATTCTAAATGTGTATATCCTTAGTTTCATTCTAGTTCAATAGTGCAGATATGGGCAGAGACTGGTCTGAACACTCTATTTTTGTGCATCACCACTTTAGATTAGATTAGGTATATTTTCTTTCATGCTCTCCTTCTCCCTTTTCCTCTCCAAGAGTAGTTAGGTGCATCCTGATAGTAAGAGGAAGTCGACCTTCTCCGGAGACTCAACCTCACAGTTCAACTCTCATAGCTTGGAGGTTGTTTCCATGTTTCAATAGGTTTTCCTCATGCATAGGCTTTGGAAAAGGGTGCAAACCTAAGTGACAACAATTTTTGGCATGCTTGGTGGGACTGGTAAAATCTTAAGATTTCAAGATTAATACTGAAGAGATAGTACTAGCTTCGGTGTTCAAGCCTTCAAGAGGCTCATTCTTTAAAGTACTTCGTGACTCTAAGCTTCAAATACATATCTAGTTCTAGACCAAAGTTGCAGTGATTCATGCCCAGAGCTGAAACAAGGGCATCTTCTAGAGGTAAGTTTCAATATCAAGAGCTTTCATTTTCAAACTCTAGAAGAAGGAAGACTAGAATATCTTTATCACTAGTTAGGAGTGCAGTAGTAACAAATACCCCTACAAGATCTATCTCTACTCCTCCTACTATTAGATCTCATCCTAGACTTCCATCAATGCATTTTAATAGATCACTTGTCTATATGGCATTGCCTAGAGCTCATACTTTTTCCACCTTTAATGGTGGGAGCCCTCTCCTATTAGCTCAAAGACATTATATACTAGTAGTTGCCCTCAAGAGTCTACTTGAGTTTACTAGTGAAACTTCTATCTCTCCCTTAGAACACATTCAAGAGGTTGCAAATGTTTGTAATATCTATGGTATTACAAAGGATGATGTTGTAGTTAGGCTCCTAGCCTCATCCTTGAAAGAAAAAGCACTACAATGGTATAGAGGTTTAGCTCATGGTTCTATAACAGATTGGGATGGATTAGGAGCAGGATTGTGCAAATATTTTGAGGATAAGAGTGACTATTTGTCACTTTTAGAGTAGTTGACTACTATAAAAAGAGCCCCCCATGAATGTATGAGTGATTTTAACTATAGATTTCAAAAGACATGGGATGGAATACCTACTTTAGTGAAGCCTACTCCTGGTAATGCCTTCTTGCATTATCTTAGAGCTTTTAACAGTGATATTGCCACTACAATCCAAACTATGAGAGGAGATACCTTGCCTAATGCTTATGATATAGTGATAAGGGTAGAAAATATATTGATATAGGGAGGTAAACTAGCTCCAAGGCCTCCTATGTCTTTCTTCCCTAATGTTCCAAATCATCAACCAACAATGGCCCCTCTTCCCACAGCTTTCACCTCACAATCCCTTGTCCCAATACCTCAAGCTTCCACATCTTCAAATGGGATCAATGAAATAAAAGAAATGATGTAATCTTTGATGTAGAACATGGAAAAAAGAGAGAAGAACCTTGATGAAAAACTGTAAGATAAAGGGAAGACGTTAGAAGATCAAGGAAAGAGGCTAGAGGATAACTTCTCTATGATGCAGAAAATGAGCAACAAGGTGGTGACTTTAGAAAGATAGAAAATTCAAGGTAGTAAGCCTCATCAATTGCAATATCAAAATCCGAGCAGTGGTAGGCCTCCAAATCCTAATCATTGGAACCATTCTTTTGATTAGAGTAGGCAGGGTGGCCATGCTTCAACCTCAAATATAAACCAAAATAGGGCCATAGTCCCTTAAAACAATATGGCCCAAGATCAAGATTTTTGTCCCTCTTGTAACTACTCCTATGCCTATTGTATGTGTTAGAAGGCTGAATCTTTTAGGTCCTTGATAGTCCAAGAACCTACAACAAAACAAGCATACAAGGAGGACCAATTTAAGGATGCCTCAGATATGAAAAGATAGGGTGATTACTCTTTTATGAATCATCAAATGGAGGAGCATTGTAATGTAAACCAAGATTCCATTGCTCATAACACTAGAAGCAAAAGAGGAGCTATGGAAGATGTTGTCCCTCCTCCTCCCAATCAGGTCTCAACTTCAAATGCAGTATCTCATGAGCAAGCAGCAAATAATCAATCAAATACCTTTCAGCAGAAAAGGCAAAACCATGACAGAAAAGATACAAGTGATCCTCAGGTTATTCCATCTCAACCTCATACAATTGCAGCTCCTAAAGCCTCTACCAAAGAACTTGCTATGCCATTCAGTGTGGTAGAGAAAATGAAGAAAATAAATGTGAATATCTCCATGTGGGATGCTGTTGCTACTATACCCATGCAAAAGAGGTTGTTGTAACAAGAATTGGAAAGAATTGAACCAAAGGATCAGACACCTAGTATGGAAAGTGCCACAAGCCTAGTACAACCGTCAAGGGGAGTAGAAACAAGTAAAAAGGTTAGACCTCCTCCATTCTATGTTTCTCTAGTTAAAGGGGGCAAGCTAGTCCATAATTCCGTGATTGATTTTGGGGCTAGCAGTTCAGTAATGCCTAGGTGTGTTGTTGATGCTTTAGGAATGAAATATGAGCCCATTGTTAGGGATGTATTATAGTTGGATGGTAGTACTGTCAAGACTGTGGTAATCCTTAGGAATGTGGAGATGGCCTTACATGCATGCCCTGGTTGTACTGTAACCCAAGATATCTCTGTTGCTAAGGTAAAGCCATATTTTGCCATCTATCTGTCAAGAGATTTTACTACCCAAATAGGTGGTTACATATCTTTTGATTGGTCGCATATGTTCTTTAAAACAAGATATGGAGCTAATGCTTCAATTAGAGCAGAGCCTCAAGCCCTCCATCATACTAAAACCTACACCCCTAATGCCATCAAAATGAATTTCCCTATTCTAGAGATGGATGAAAATGACATAGTGAAGGAACCCACCAGTCCCTTGGCAGAGATACCTGATTTCTTCTTGGATGAGTGGGTTGATGCATATCGCTAGATGCATGTGATTAATTTCAGCTAAATGTTTTAGAGGGTAAAATATTTCCACTTGTAAATTTCAACAACAAAAGATAAGAGAGGAAAGGAAAAAGAAAAACCAAGTACTTGAAGATATAAAGAGCATATTTTTTGATGCTCTGAACATTAAGATTGGTGAGAAAAAAACCTATTTTGAATTGATTGGTTGAAATTGTCCACAAATTCAATGAAGAACTATATGGACAAGAAAAAATTCTGCAGAAGGCAAAGAGAAAATTTGAAAACAAAGTTTTAGAGCAAGTAGCACATAAGATAGCTATAGATAGTGTAGAATTGTCTACTACTCTTGCTACACTAGAGACATCTATTAATAATGTTGTTTCTTTTTTTGTCAAGTTGAGTGATACATCTATCTTTACTAATGAAATTAAGGATAAATTATCCAAGATAGATGAGGATATGAAGGAAAGTGCACATCAGTTGTCACTTGATCCTAGTTGTAGCTCTACACACTTTACAAAGATAAGATACTTAACAAATCTACAAGAAGAATTGTTAAGGGAAGAAGCCAGGATTAGTGCCATATTGGAAAAATTTTAGGGCATGATTCTTCCAAACATGGATGTAATGCAAAAGCACATTACACATGCAAAGGCACTGATCCATGACAAAAACTTCTCCATAGTTGACCATTTGATGGAACTTTCAGCAGCAGTATAGATAGCCTTGTATGCATCTAAGGTATTGCAAGAGAATTGGGGAAAGACCACAATAATCATTTTGAAGGTACATAGTGATTTCTTGTCACATTTTCGTATTAACTTGTAAATATTTTGCACCTTTTTCATTTATGTCAAAAAAGGGGAGAGGATTATTTGTATAGAGAATATTATCATACTCCAGATATATATAGAGGAGATATATATCTATGGTGGAGTAGTAATATAAAGAATATGTACATATAAGCAAAAAATATGTTTACAAAAGTAATTTTTTAAAAATTGAAAAAATAGAGTAATTTACTGAGCTACAGTAGTAGTAAGTGAAAACCAAGTTGAAGACACAAAATGTTGAGAAAGGAAAGTTTTCACTTATAATTTTAAGAATTCAAATTATTTGTATAATAATTATTTTCGTCACTAATGCCAAAGGGGGAGATTGTTAACATTAAGGTCAATTTGTCTATTAGTGACTTAACACTTAGTCAGTTGGTATCATCTCTACTAAGCTCTATAGTTGCTATCAAGCTTATCATTCATCTAGTAGTGATAACCAAGTGCTTTAGTTGCTACTGAGCTAAACAACTAGATTGTCGTTCATACCGAGCTTCATAGTGTTTATTGAGCATCTGAGATAGTTTACAATATTGCACAAGAGTGGCAGAGTCTATTAAGATATCTAGTAGAAGTGATGGGGATCTTAGTGTTAATCGAGTTTTGTAGTGTTAACCAAGTATATTAGTGTCTACCATGCTCACTATATTAAAAAAGGGGATTTAGTGTTGACTGAGTCATGGAGTGTCAATTGAGTGATTTAGTATCTACTGAGTTTCTCAGTATTCATCGAGTCATACAATGTTGACCAAGTTTGTGCTACTTGAAGTGATCAGAATGGACCAAGCTTCAATGTCAACCAAGTGCTAGAGTATATCGAGTGTTGATAGTTTTTTCCAAGTGTCATAACATCATTGAGTTTGTCTTCTAAATTTGAGTGACAACACTAGGCTAACTTTGTGAATTATTAAGTATTTGGTATTATAGTCAATTCTGTTGGTATTTTTCAACTATTGAACAACAAACACTCAATACCAAGATAATAATACTCATAAATCTAGGGACTAGCTACTTCCCATTAACAATTATGTATGCAAATTATTTGGATCCAACTTCAACAAAACCAAGACTAGTTTTCTACTCTCTAGGCTTTGCAGAACCAAGGTGGGTATACCTAGGGGATGATTAAAATGAATGGTATTGTGTGAGAATTCTTTTACTTTTCATTCTGATTCTCATCTCTTATCTCTAACATATACATAGTTTATCCATTCCCTGAAATTTTATGATGATATATATCCCTAATAAGTAGATTTGGTCACAATTCTCCTTAGGTTTACAAATACTTCTGAAAATAGTAGCTATCTAAGATTTAGAAATCAAATGTCAATAAACAAGTGCTGACCCTCTTTGAAACTCTTCAAATGGTAAAATAAAATGGATTTTTATTTTAGAATTGGTTCTTATTCATGATCTCTCTATCTGTAGATTGGACTAACTAGATCAATGCTTTATCCATTGGGATTTAGAGTCTACTTCAATTTATAGATCTAATTGATTGCATTACAACCAATACTATTAGCAATTCTTACTGGAATTCATTCTTATAGACATCCTTCCTATTACCTTAGAAACCCTATCAAATTCACTAGAGCATTTACTTAATTCATTGAATCAATAGCAATAATGAATTGACATACAATCTAAATGAAGTACATTCAATTGGACAAGCTTTGCTCACACAACATTAGAACGACTAGGTAATAACAATGGAGACAAAATTCAGCAAGAATAAATATGGGGACAATTCAAATTTGTATTAATCTTCTTTGAAAATTGTATACAATTGTAATAAAACTCAGAATGACTCTAGAAAAAACATTAGACTCCTGTAAAATCAATATATTCCCAAGTATTTGCAGAGAAAATACATCATAATCTTTGAACTAATAAACTGGATTAGACCATATCTAGTATAGACCAAAATTATCAATGAAATCAGACCCTTCTCTAGCATTCGAATCACACTTAAATAGAGTGAGATGCAAAAAGCTTCAGGCATAGAGAAATAATAGATGCCAACTAGACAAAAGATATTTACATTTAGTTTTCACAAAAAGAAAAACAACTATGTAATATAAAAACTTATATATTAGATTATTCTTTTGGTAGGCCCTTCTTCTGTTACATTTTCAAATGCTAGAAATCCCGTGATTTACTTTTAGTTATTCTGAGTCCTCAGCATATGTAGCTATCAAGTTTTCTAGTGATGTGTCAAGCTCTGATTGCTAAAAATTCACCTCTACTCTGGCATTTCCACTTGCATCATCATGTGCTACCAAGGTGACAGTTATATTTGGTTTCATTTTTTCTACATCATCCATTTGGCCCAAGGTACTTTTCACATGAGATGATTGCTCTTCTTTGTCTTCTTCTCTCCTCTAATCTTCTAAAGGTGTATCAATGATCTATATTTCATCTAGATTCATCTCATTGTCATCACTCTCAACCTCTTCTCACTACTCATCAGAAACAACATTAGCCATCCACTTGTCAAAGAGGGTGTCATCTAGCTAGTTAAACTACAGAATATCACTTTTCTTTTTGATCACATATTCCGCCTCTTTATCAGTACTAACAAAATCCTAATTTAAAGAATCAAAGAATAATTGGGCCTTCATTATTTCTTCTATCATGGCTGCCCACCATGCATTTCCTTTTTCATTTATGACTTTATTTATTCTTAAACAAAAAAGATCATCTAATTCTTTAGCCCATTCATCTTTTATTTTCAATTTATTTTTCTTTTCCAAAGCAAGTGGGAATAAATCAAATTTCTTACTCTTGTACTTATCCAAATAGCTAACAATTCTTCTTTGTAGCTCAACTCTCTTATCATCAAATTTTGGGAGATCATGAGCAAGATCATAAGTTACTTCAATGTGATCATGTGAAGACCTTATGATAGAGTAGCACAAGAATGTGATTTCCTTTCTCCTCTTACTCCACTTATTGACAATAGGTTTCAAGGCCTCATCACTTGCTTTTCTTTCATCCCATATGTTTATTAATTTTGCTAATTGATCATAAAACAATGGCAATTCAATTTTATCAACCATATACATGAGAGCCTTTCTCAGTTTGTCCTCATACTGCACATTTAACTCTGTGCATAAAGCCCACAATTTTCTCTTCTCCTCTTCAAAGTCTTCAGCTGTATAATATTGTGGCCTTTGTGGTGTATTAGGGATCTCAATAAGAGGAGTGGATTTAAAAGGTTCCACTAGTGGGTGAGGCTATGTGATCCGAGGCCTAGTAGACTGTCCCAACACCTTAGTCTCAAGTTCAATTCTCTTTTGAACCTCTTTATTATAGGCTTCTAAAACCTTTTCATATTTACTCTGCAGTTCAACCATTACCTTCTCTTCTTTCTCTATAGTAGCTAGAACTAAGTGAGATGTCCCAACATTCATATGTGCAACCTCTACATGGGTGGTATCTGCCACTCTTTTTACAATGATACTCCCCATTAAACCAATATCATCTAGTTGTGATGATACAACCCTGGATCCTTTCCTTAGTGACCAAATAACTAAGGCAACCTAGTCTTCACTAAAGATGGCACCTTTTATTTCCTTCTTATCTTGATCATTTAATCTTCTTTATTTGAAACAAAATTAAAAACTAGGGCATCTTCTATATCCCAATTGGGTAGCAGTAGAATATTTGATGCTTTCACGATTTGATGCTTACCTAGGGAAAAGGAGAAGATGAAGAAGAGGATCAAGAAAAAGAAGATAAAAAGAAAGAATAAAAAAAGGAGAAAAAACCAACTAAGAAGAAAGGGAGGGTTATCATTACTAAACCTCCAAAGGCCTCCATAGCTATTTTCACCAGGAGAGGCAAAGGCAAAGATAAAGGTGAAGTAATGTTCAGTAAGCCCCAAATTACCTTCCAATAAAGGTTGAAACAAATGGAAGAGGGAGTTGGCATCACAAACTTCAAGGCTTTAAAGTTTGAAACTAGAACTATGCCAAAAAGATGCAAATTGAGGAGCTGGTACTCACCAAAATGGGAAAGTGGAAGTATCCCCCATACCAGATTGCTCCTTAGATCTCAAAAGAATTGTTAGTAAGATTGCAACCAAGGTGGGAGTTAGCTGCACAAATAGCCAAGGACATCTATGAACAATCCTTGAGGAAACTATTGTCAAATCTTACTAATGTAGAAGTAAAGGTAACAATGAAGAATAATGAAGGTAGATGATGATTAGATTCCACACATGTTTGATTTTAATTAAGGACATTGAGCATGTTGTAAGAGATGCAACAAACATGTGGAAGAATATCGATCATCTACATAAGCCTAGTGATGATCTAGTTGAGATCAACGATGATGATGGTGATAGTGATGATGAAGAAGATGATAGCACTCCATGTGCTACTATTGATGTTGAAGACTATTAGGCACTAAGGGCTGATGATGGAGAGAAAGGGGAAGAAGCTGAAGAGGAAGACAAGGAGGAAGTCGATGCAGAAGAAGATGATCTAATGAAGATTGTAGTAGAAGTCATTGCTTCCCTTCCTCACTCTCCACCTAAGCCAGCAACATCATCAGGGTTGGTGTCAACTTCAGCAGGATTGACTACATCTACATCAAAAATATCATATGCTCCTACCACCTCATAGCTCCAGGTATCTTCAATGGAAGTATCAATTACTTCATCTATTGAGCTACAACCCTCTTCATCAGCACCTGAGCAATCCATCACAACAATGTGCACAACTGTAAGTTCCACAATTGCATCAACTTCTTCTGCACCATGTACAGTAAGTCTACCAATTCATTCTACAATTTTGTCTACCACAACTCTAACTACACCAATTTTTGTTCCAGTTAGTTCTTTAATTGTAAATATTCCAGCTTGTACATTACCTATTGGGACATCATTTTTGGGAGCCCCATCAATTTTGGATATAGTTGGTGCTTCTCTCAGTTTTCCTCTAGTTGGACCAATTCAAGTCTTTTCTACTAGTCCAACTACATCAAGTATTGTTTTTGTTTCTAAATCCAAGGAAGTAAGCACTGAAGTAAAACCAAAGACTCCTCTAAAACTTTTGCTTATTGGTAAGGCAATTGATGAAGATATAGACTTGGATAAAGGAATTATTATCCCCAAGTTAGATTTGGACACTACCTCAGCCAACAAAATGAGATTGGTCAGTTAGCTTTTAGAGCAAAAGGCAAGGCAAAAGTAGCTAATAGAAGAGAGGGACAAAGAATTCACAATAATCGAGAATGCCAAAAACATAATTACTGAAGCTATAGGTGTTGATGTTGATCCATCTCAACACATTTTGTTACAATTAGAAGAGGCTGTAAATAAGTTCAATGAGGAAACTTTTGGCCAAGAGAAGCTCATTGAAAAGGTAGAGAAGAAATTTGACAATAAGGTGCTTAATCACATTGCTCAGTACATTGCAATAAAGCAGGTAGAATTATCCACAATTTTGAGCAACCTTGAACAATCCTTTACAAATGTAACATTACTTTTTGGAAAACTTTGTGATGTTATTGAGTATACCAAGGATATTAAAGAAAAATTAAATAAGATTGATGTGGTCATGAAGGCCAGTGCTCAAAAGTTACAGCTTGACCCTATTTCAAGCTCATCACATCACATGAAGGTGAAATTTTTGTTAGAAATGTAGGTAGAGCTACTCAAAGAGGAAGCCAGGATTAGGTCTACACTAATTGACATATAGAATATGATCCTTCTAGTTATGGACCAAATGCAAAAACATATTGCTTATTCAAAAACATTGATCCAAGACAACAATTTTTTAATAACAGATCATATAATTGAACTTTCTGCAAAAGTTCAAGTGGCACTCTCCACTTGCAAAATTTTGCAAGATAATTGGGATAAGACATTGTCTCTTATTCTCAAGGTACACTCTAAGTTTCTCTCACATTTTAGTGTCTCTATTTGAATTTCTTGTATATACTCTTTGGAATTATTGTCAAAAAGGGGGAGTATGAGATGAGCAAGGGAAGAGAACATGGGGAGTAAAGAGACTTGTGGAGAAATAAGAAAGAAAATAAATTGATATATGTACAGATAAAAGCTATGTATATATTATGCCATATGTATGGGGGAGATATGTAAGATATCTATATACAAAAATTTTACAAAGATCAATTTTGAAAAATCAAAATCAAAATGTCAGTGAACATAAGTTTTGGTTCATAAGTGTTTTTGTCACTACTACCAAAGGGGGAGATTTTTGGCACTATGTTGTATTTTTCATTAGTGACAACACTTATTCGATTCTAAATGCTTATTGAGCTCATCACCTAGTCTATAGTATTTACCGAGCATTCAATGGTTACCTTGTAAGCTTAGTAGTTAAGTAGTTCACACCTAGCATTCCTGAAGCTACCGAGTGAATGTGCAATTCAATTGTGTTTACCAAGCTTATAATGTTCACCGAACAAATAATGGTTACCAAGCTTCATAGTATCTACTGAGTTATCAGTTTGCATGATATGAAGTTAGTTTCTACCGAGCGATGGATGTGTAGTGTTAATTGAGTGAAGCAAGGTAAACTCAATGTGCAGTATCTACCGAGTGACACTACATCTACCGAGTCACCAGTGGTCACCTAGTTCAAAAATAATTTGAGTGATTAGTATGGACCAAGCCTTCACTTCTACCAAGTGCATGATGATGCTGTGTAATGCAGTGGACACTGAGTACCAAAAGGTCACCAAGTTCGTTTAATGATCCAAAGTTATTTACTATTGGGATGACTTTCTAATGTGTTGTTCAATTGTGTTTTGGCCAACCTTTTAGTTTTGTAAATTTGAAAGGTATATATGTAAGGTGTATTTTAAGATATCATTTGTAACAAGGAATAGAGAAGTAATGTGAAGTATTTTTGAGAAATTACATGCAAAGGATTATCAACAGCAGTTCAAGGAATACAACAAGGTCAATACAGAGGCAGAAAAGTTATATCCATCACATAAGGTGATCGGTGCATAAAGGATCTTATTAGCAATTAGTTGTAAGTAGATCCACTACTTCATCTTAATAGGTGAATTAGTTTCTAAATCCTTTAACAAGGTAGACTTAACAATCTTTGTATAAATTTGTTAACCGAGTGCATACTTCATTGTATGTTTGTAAATCCTCTAACAAGGTGGACCTAGTAGTCCTTTGTGCTCCTAACAGGGCAGATCACCAGAAGTGGTCAATGTAAGCCTTAATAGGCCAACTTTATGCTACAGTAGTGAAGTTTTTTGGGTATCATCTCCACCCTAGTTTTACTTTCTATTTGGAAGGTTTTTGGGTCACCAAAATATTGTGTTCTTTTATGTGATGAATGTTTTATCTTTCAGTATTAATGGATGCAGTAGCATAGATTGATTTGTGGTAAATTTAAAAGGAAGAATTTTAAAGTTATTGATTCACCCCTCCCCTCTTAGGAACTTGTCATATCTTGAATATTTCCAACAATTTGTTCTCTTCAAGTTATTATTGTGGATAAATAATTTTTAGATTTGTTCTATATCAAGAAATTTGAGATTTTCTTAGCAAAGATAGATCTTATATTTGATGAGGCCATCCCTATTTTCCAACATAATGAGAAATTTGAAAATCACCTTTCAAATTATGGTCATTTTGATAGAAGTATTAAAATTCTTGTAGCCTAGGTCTAAGAAGGTGAGTTCTATGATGTATGTTCTACAAAAGAGAAGAGTATTTATGACGATCATCTTGGTTTTAAAGAAACTTCTAACCTTCAAAAATAATTTGGGAATGATCAAATTGGTTGTTACTTGGTCCAAGATGCAAAACTTGAAGATGTGATGAAGGGTGCTCCCCTTAATACCTTAAACACATAAAAAAACAAAGAAGTAACAATGATTTGTGAAAAAAAAAATGGGCTTCTTATTTTTGCCACAAATGGGGAATTATAGAATCTAGAATTACAATATGCTAACCTACATGGGTGCCTTCATTATAGTATACTGCAAGACAAAGCTATGAACTATCATCCAGAGTTGTCCTATACAATGTTCTGGCATTTCTTAAATAGGTAAATTTATGTTGCATGGGAAGATTATAGACACTCAAACTTAATACCTAGGGTCGAAAGACCCTAACAATACATATACAATCAGCCAAATACATTTTTGACATCTAATTTGGAAGTTTTGGCTATACCAACTTCAGAAGGCCATAACTCTCAAACTATTGCTTCGATTGGCTATTATAACCACTTTTCATAATCCTTAGCTTCTAATCTATAGGATTGGATGTGTAGAAGTGCCCATCTATCAAGCTTTTAGACCTCATATAGGTACATTTAGGCCTTCAATGGTGAGCATGAAGTTTATATACCAAAATTGAAAACCAAAAATCCATAGTAAATCCATGAATATGCATGATATGACATTGAGCCTCAACTAGTAGGCTGATATATATAAGTTGAACATCCACCTTTAAAATTAGGACAATTTGAGCTCGTATGACTAACTTACTAAGTAGAAAGCCTAAAATCTTTATTAAGACAACCCTTATTCAAACAACTAAAATATAATATTTTTGGTTGATGTAAAATTTCTCTTGCACCTAGGATGCTCTTACATCAAACACCTGGGGTAATTTGAGAAGTGACTTTGTCATGTCTTAGGTATTTAGAGGAAAACCAAGATAATTAATCTCCTATCTCGCTAGCCATGATGAATCTTCTACTAGCCTCCCTTTCCATTTGACTAGGTATTCTTCATAAGTTACATTCCTTTAACTTTTTCCAACATGAGTGTCCAATATCTCCTTAATCTCCTTTATAGCTGAACTAGTTGGTGAAATACTCCAGAGTGCTTCTACAACTTCATCCCCTTCACCTCCTTCATAATACTTTGTTAAATATAAAATGTTAAATATTGGTGAAATATTCAATTCAATAGGAAACTCTACTTCATAGGATAAATAATATTGGACTAAGAGAATCTACAAATCTTAGTTTGTTCTACCAACAAAATTTGTCTTGTACTAAGAGCATCTACAAATCTATTATACTTCCCACTCCCATTTTTTGAAAAAAATGTATAACTATGCAAAAACTCATCCCACTTCAAATGCCTTTGGTTCAATTTTCCTTAACTATTCAAATATTGTAAAGCTTGATGATCAGTATACAAAACAAACTTCTTAAGAAAATGATAGTGTCTCCACTTCTTCAATGCATGAACTATAGCATAAAATTCCAAATCATAAAAAAAATATTTTCTTTTGGTATCATTTAACTTCTCACTAAAATAAGCATCAATTCTACCTTCTTGGCTCAAAGCAACTCCTATTGCAGTACCACTAGCATCACAATGTACTTGGAACACCTTGTTAAAATATGGAAGTGATAAAATGGACTTCTTTATAAATTTTTGTTTCAACAAATTAAAACTCTTATCTACTCCTATAGTCCACTTAAATTATTTTCTCTCTCCCTTCATTGTTTTAGTCAACGGTCCACAAATACTACTAAAACCTCTTATGAAATTTCTATTAAGACTAGCTAGCATGAAAAGATGTTACCTATGTAGCACTCTCTAGAGTAGGCCATTCAAGGCTAGCCTTCACTTTCTTTGGGTCTATTTTTAGACCTTCTATTGAGACTACAAATCCCAGGTACACCAACTCCTCCTTCACAAAAATACACTTCTTTATGTCTTTTAGCAACTTTTCTTCCCTCAACTTATCAGACACCTTTCAAATATGTATCAAATGTTCCTCCAATCTCTTACTAAAGATAAATATATCATCTAGGTAAACAATGGCAAACTTACCTAGAAACTCCTTTAGTACCTCATTCATGAGCCACATGAAAGTGTTTCGTGC
This sequence comes from Cupressus sempervirens, assembly GCA_028749045.1. NCBI lineage: Eukaryota > Viridiplantae > Streptophyta > Pinopsida > Cupressales > Cupressaceae > Cupressus > Cupressus sempervirens. The sequence goes on along the minus strand of CM053787.1, from coordinate 538,058,181 downwards.
ACTGGTTAGCCCAAATAGCATGACTAACCACTCATACAGTCCTTCCCTTGTCTTGAAAGAAGTATTCAACTCATCACCTTCTCTAATGTGAATTTAATTGTATCCAGTCTTCAAATCTATCTTTGTGAAATACATAGCTCCACTCAAATAGTCCATAATATCATCCATCCTTGGCAATGGAAATCTATACTTGAATATGATCTTGTTGATAGCGTGAGAATTTGTGTACATCCTCCATTCTCTATTTTTCTTTGGTGTTAATACTATTGGTAATACATGAACTTAGATTCTCTCAAATTAATTCCTCCTGCAACAACTCATGAAATTGTCTATCCAACTCTTCACTTTCTATTGGCATTATTCTATGCGCTACCTTATTTGGAAAACTAGTTCCTAGAATTAAATCTATTTGGTGAATGATTTTCCTCACTAGGGGTAATCCATCAGGTACATTATCATACACAATATCACAAAAATCTCCCAAAAAATCTGCAACTTGTGTAGGTACCTCCTCTACTTATTCTTTACCAACTTTTGAGATTATTGAAAAACACATATGCTCATGCTTTAGACCTTGGAGAAACTCCTTTCCATTAAAAAAACATATTCTAACAGCACTACATACCTTTTCTTCTTTCTCCTTGAATGACTTCAAATTATGTTTCATTTTATCCTTAGTCAAAGTGTAGGTATTTTTTCATCCATCATGTACATCATGCTTGCCAAACTAGCATGACTTATGAAGAAAAATATGATATATTTTCATAGATATGATATCCCACAACACTTCATTGTGGTAGCTTCCAATCTTGAGCTTCACCAAGCATTTCTCATTGACAATGACCTTGCGGTCATCTTGCACCTAGGAAATATGGTATGGATACAAGTGTTTCTACCTGTTCAGCTTCAACTTTGTGACCATCTTTTTTGATACTAGGTTGTCAATACTTCTACCATCAATGATCACGTCATAACACTTATCTTCACATTTGCACTTGATACAAAATAAACTCTTTTGATCAAGTTTATCCTCACCATGCAGCAAGATGCTTTGATTAACTAAGAATTCTCCTCTTTTAACATCTTTAAAATTAGATGATTTGTCATCTTTGTCAACATGTGCAAATCTATCCTGGCCTTCTATTCTTTGATTTTTCTTCCCTTGGCACTGTGAACATTCAAATGCTCTATGCTCTTCTTCTCCATAGCAAAAATACTTTTCACAGAAATCCCCTCTTCCAGATCCTTTCCCACTTCTTCTTCCTCTCTAATATCTATTATTCTAATCATGGAAACAATTGGAATTGTTTCCCCTCCATTTTTGACTGCTACTTCCAATCTCATCATTGTTCTTCTGATCATAATTTTAGCCTCCATAAGATCATCCACTAGATCTTCCACCATGACCTCTACCGCTATTATTGTTATCAAAATATTTTCTCTACTTCTCATTTACTCATAGGGAAAACTGATATGCCTCCTCAATACTAGTCATTCAAACCAGGTTGAACTCCTCTTGAATTCTTGGCCTTAACCCATTAAGATAACCAACAACTTTCTCCTTATCAAAATTCTACATGGTTAGTTCTTATAAGAACTTGGTAGAATTCCTTGGTATACTCTTGAATAGATCTTCCTAATTTCTTCAACCCTTAATCTTCTTCAGTAAATCAAGCTTATAATCCACGAGAATGAACCATCACTTCATTTTAGCTATAATTTGATCCCATCTAGTGATTTTGTCTTTCCCTCTTCTATTTTAGTCCAATTGTATCTCCTACCACCAAATCTTTGCATGACCTTTTCATTTGGCCTTTTCAAACTTTACCCTATTAGTATCTTCAATATCTTCAAATTCAAAGTACTCTTCCAATTCATTAATCTAGTCGATCAATTCCTTTGGGTTATGATTTCCCAAAAATGTGGAAACATCAAACTTAGATCTTTTTCCAATCTTAGAAATGGCCTTAAAAACATTTTCCTCTTCTTGGTTCAAAAATTCATGTTCTACCACTTGATACATGTTTCCTTCTTCTCCTTCATCCTCACTTTCACCATCTCCTATGGAAAGATTTATTCCTCAGCACATTTTTTTTGCACTTCTTGCATTTTCCTCTAGAGCTCTCTAAAACCCTCATGTGTAACACCTAAGGATCTTCCACCGTACTCTCTTCATGGAGGCATTTTTAATTTTAACTTCCACTAAAACCCTAGTGCAAACTACCTTGCAATCAACAATCTCTCTATATGGTCAACCCAAACCATGATCTTGGTGCAAATTGCCTCATAGTTAGTGATCAATCCACGCACTACAGAACTCTAGCTCTGATACCACTTTATGAATGGTGCTCCCCTTAATACCTTAAACATATAACATGAACAAATATGTAACAACAATTTACAAGAACAAAATATGGGCTTCTTATTATCACTACAAACGCAGACTTATAGAATCTAGAATTACAATATGTTAACGCACATGGGCACCTTCATTACAGTAATCTACAAGAAAAAATTGTGAACTATCACCCAGATTTGTCCTAGATAATGTTCAAGCATTTCTTAAATAGAAAATTTTATGTTGTCTGGGAAGGTTCTAGAAACTCAAACTTAATACCTAGGATTGATAGACCCTAAAAATACATCTACAATTGGTCAATACACATTTGACATTTATTTTGGAAGTTTTGGTAAGCCCAACTTTGGAAGGCCATAACTCTCAATGCATTTCTTTGATTGGCTATTATAAGCACTTTTTAGAATCCTCAGCTTTTGATCTACATGCCTGGATCTACACAAGTTCCCATCCATGAAGTTTTTGGGCCTCATCTAAGCATGTTTAGGCCTTCAATGGTGAGCATGAAGTTTATATTCCAGAATTGCAAACCAAAAATCCACAATAAATCCATGAATACACATGATATGGCACTAAGCCTCAACTAGTAGCATGATATATCCAAGATGAACATCCACCTCTAAAATTAGGACAAATTGAGCTCGTATGACTAACTTACTAAGTAGAAAGCCTCCATAGACAACAACTCTACATTAAGACAGCCCTTATTGAAACAATTGAAATGAAATATTTTTGGTTGATGCAAGAATTCTCATACACCCAAGATGCTCCTGCATCAAGATGACTTGGAGGTAATTTTTGTTTTAAATTTTGAAATGTTCCCTTGTGCCAAGGTTAATCCATGTGTTGGAAAATGTTTTTATAATGATATAGTATTTTCCTTAAAAATAATGGAACGCTATCTTCATCTAGAGGATGAAGATTGTATGGAAAATTTTATACAAAGAACTAATAAAAATCATAAATCTTTTATGTGATGTGGCTTTTTGGGAATGATTTTGGATTCAAAAGGTTCTTGTAGATAATTAGCTTAGGTTATCAAAGTGGAGAGTTTTCCAAATGGAGTTTGTGTTGGGTTGTTTCATTTAGATGCAACTTGTTATATTAGAAAGGCTCATTCATAAATGTGTTTGTGTAAGTCATTCATTACTTTATTTCTTATGGTGAGATCTTATCACCTATACATATTTGTAAATAGCTTTCATCTTTGCAAATTTCTTGGTGCGTAGATTGGTGGCTTGGTCCTTTCTTTCAATTTTTTGTTTTTCTAGTTATTTAATGTTGTTTGGTTTGTTATTTATCCTTCTCTCCTCCACTCTTTCTGTAAGTAGCTCCCATTATCCTATATGGTCTTGACTCTATTCCCCAATGGCTAGACACTATTCTTTTACTAGAGGCCTCTAGATTCTTTATGTCTTTAACAGTCCATATCCCTAGTAAGAGCCAGTTATTGGCTTTCCTTTGGCACCCCAGTTTCAAAATTTTAAAAATTAAGCCTAAGAAAGGATTTTCTTAATTCTCCCCATATATATATAATTTTTTTTCTAATAATTACTTTTTACATTGATATTTTATGAAAGAAGCATTGATGAAGGGTGCTCCCATAATATCATAAACACATTAAAAAATAAAGAAATGACAACAATTTGCAAGAATAAAATATGGTCTTCTTATTATCATCATAAATGTGGAAGTAAAAAATTTGGAAATGCAATATGAAAACCCATATGGGCACCTTACTTACAAAAATTTGTAAGACAAAGCTACGAACTATCACCCAAATCTCCCCTAGACAATCTATGAGTCTTCCTTATATAGGAAACTTTGCACCACCTAGGAAGTTTCTAGACATCAAACCCTAACCCCTAAGGTTGATGAACCCTATAAATACATATAAACTTAGCCAAACACAATTATGACCTTTATTTTGTAAATTTTGGCTAGCCCAACTTTGGAAGACCATAACTTGCAAACTATTGATCAAATTGGCTATGATAACCCCATTCTAGAATCTTAGCTTCTAATCTAGAAGGCATGACTCCAACAAGATCCAAGCAACCTCATTTTGGAGTCCATCTAGAGGTTCTAAGACCTTCAAAATTGAGCTTGAAATTTTTACACCAAAATTTCACACCAAAAATCTACAATAACTTCATGAATACTCAAGATATGGCACAAAGCCTCAATTGACATGGTGATATATTCAAGATAAACCCCCACCTTTGAAATTAGGACATTCTAAGCTCATAGGACTGACTTACTATGTAGCAAGCTTCTTCAGATTAAAAATCTGTACTAAGACAACCCTTATTCAAGAAACATAAAGGAAATATTTTTGTGTGATTCAAGATTTCTCTTACACCCAAGATGCTCATGTAGCAAACACATGGGGTAATTTGAGAAGTGACCTTGTCATGTCTTAGGTAGTCAAATAAAAATCAAGATAGTCAAAATCCTCCATTACTGTTCATAATGAATCTTCTACTAGCCTCCCTTTCCATTTGACCAAATACTCTTCATATGTTTTTTTCCATTAACTTCTGCCAATATGACTATCCTGCATCTCCTCAACCTCATTTATAGCTAAAGTAGCTACTAGACTAGTCCACTGTACTTCTACAAATTTATCTCCATTCTCTCCTTCATGATACTCTGTAAAATCTAAAATGATAAATAATGGTGAAATGTTTAGCTCAATAGGAAACTCTACTTCATATGCATTTCCAAAATCATGCCCTTTCACTATCTTGCATGGTGAAAACTTCATAATTTTCAACTTATTATATGTACCCACTAGAAATTTCTACTTCCTCAAATAAACCATGACTTCATCTTCAATATGGGATTCCTTATACCCCCTTTTCACATCTTCCTTAGCCTTATACTATGTATTCATCCTTGTGATGTATGTCCTCACCTCCTCATGAATACTCTTCAAATGTTAAACAAAATCCTTTGCTTCATGACTACTTATGTCTCTTTTATCCAATTGCCTCAATTTAGAATCATTTCTAGGATTGCTTCCATATACAATCTATAATGGTTATTGACTAGTACTCCTATTGATGTAATTATTGTAAGAAAATTATCCCTATAGTAAAATATATTCCCAACCTTTGAGCTTATCTCTAACCAAACATCTTGACATGTTCCCCAAACTCTACTTCATAATTTCTATTTGTCTATTAGTCTATGGATGATGTGATGTGTTGAACTCCAAATCATCTTCAAATTATTCCATGACGTACACCATAATTACCCAACAAACTTAGTTTCTTAATATGAAACTATGCTCTTTGGCGTACCATGTAGTCTCACCACTTCTTTGAAAAATAAATTTGCCATATGAATTTAGGCTTCTTGCGAGGAATGAAATGTGCCATATTTGAAAACCTATCAACCACCAAAAATAATTAATCATGCCTTCACCAATTCCTTATTAATCTAAGAAAAAAATCCATACTGACATCCTCCCACAACTTCTCTGGATTAAGCAATGGTTGATACAAAATTGTATTTTTCTTTACTCCTTTTTCTATTTGACATACTGTGCAACTCTGTAATTTTTTTAAACATATTTCTACAATTGTGGTCAATAGTAATTCTCACCAACAAAATAAATGGTTTTATCTCTACCAAAGTATCCAACCAATCTTCCACTATGATTCACCTTGATGATATTCTCTCTCATAAATTTTTTGGGAATGCACAATTGACTATATTTGAATAAAAAATGATGTTAGATTATGAAATCGAACCACTTTGTCTTGTCAAGTGTGATAGGTTGTGTGTAAGATTTACAAGCTTCACTTAAATCAAGATCCTCTAGATACAAATTCTTGATTTTTTTGAGCCCAAATACCTCAATCTACATCTCTATCAAGAAAAGCGGTCTTCTTCTAAGAGTGTCTACAACCTTATTAGTCTTCCCACTCTTGTGTTTCAAAACAAATGTATAACCCTAAAAAAAATCAACCTATTTCAAAAGACTTTGGTTCAATTTTCCTTGACTATTCAAATATTGCAAAGCTTGATGATCAGTATAGAAAAAATTCCTTAGGAAGCACATAGTGTCTACACTTCTTCAATGTATGAACTATACGATAAATCTCCTAATCATAAATTAAATTTTTTTGTTTGGCATTATTTACAAACACATCTACCTTCTTGGCTAAAAAAAACTCCTATTGCAGTACCACTAACATCACAATTTACTTGAAACACCTTATTAAAATCTAGAAGAGCTAAAATAGGATTCTTTGTAACTTTCTATTTTAAAAATTAAAACTCTTATCTATTCCTACAGTTCACTTAAATTCTTTCCTATCTTCTCTCATTATTTTAGTCAAGGGTCTACATATACTACTAAACCCTATGATAACCTTTTATTAATATTATCCAATCCATGAAAAGATCTTACCTCAATTTCACTCTTTGGAGTAGGTAATTCAAGGATAGCCTTCACTTTCTTAGGGTCCATTTTTAGACCTACTAAAACTACACATCCTAGGTACACCAAATCCTTCCCAAAACTACAATTCTTCAAATTTAACAACTTTTCTTCCCTCAACTTCTCAAAGAAATTATAAATATGCATCAAATTCTCCTCCAATGTCATACTAAAGATCAAAATATCATCTAGATAAATAATTAAAAACTTACCCAGAAACTCTTTTGGTACCTCATTCATGAGCTGCATGAAAGTATTTGGTGTATTGGTTATTACAAAAGGCATGCCTAACCACTCATACAATCCTTCCCTTGTCTTGAAGACAATCTTCTACTTAGATCCTTCTATGATGTGAATCTGATGGTACCCACTCTTTAGATCTATCTTTTTGAGATGTACACAACTCTACTCAAATAGTCCATAATATCATCCATCCGCAATAATAGAAATCTATGCTTGATTGTAATCTTGTTAATAGCTAGAGAATTTGTGCACATCCTCCATTATCCATTCTTCTTTGGTGCTAATATTGTTGGTAAACACATGGACTTAGATTCTCTCAAATCAACCCATTCTACAACAACTCATGCACTTGTATGTTTTACTCCTCACTTTCTGCTAGTGTCATAATGTGTGTTGCCTTATTTGGAAAATTGGCTCCTAGAATCAAGTCCATCTGATGACTGGTCTTCCTACTAGTGGTAATCTATCAAGTACATTATTTGATATAATATCTGCAAACTCTTCTAAAATAATTTTAACCTTCTATCTATACCTCTTCTACTTCTTCTTTACCATCTTTTAGAATTATAGAAAAGCACATACAATTATGCCTCATACCCTCTAAGAAATACTTTCCATCAACAAAATGTATTCTCATAGTACTACATACCTTTTCTTCTTTCTCCTTCAATGTATTCAGCTAATGTTGGACTCCATTCTTTATCAGAGTGTAGATATTTGTATTCCCATCATGTATAGTGCTCCTATCAAACTCCCATGTCTACCAAAATACATATAGCATATGTCCATAGGCATCATATCACAAAAAACCTCATCTTGGAAGCTTCCAATCTTGAACTTTACTAAGCACTTCTCATTGACAATGACCTTGTGGTCATCTTGCCCCACACAATATGGTACAAACGGATATGTTTCTTCTTCTTGATATTTAACCTTGTGACCATATTTTTTGACATTAGATTATGTTTTCTTCCACTATCAATGATCACATCACAATAATTATCTTCACATTTTCACCTTGTGTGAAGCAAGCTCCTCCTTTGATCAGGCTCATTCTCACCAATTAGCATGACTCTTTTATTAACTAAGACTTCTCCTTTTTCAACATCTTTAGAATGTGATGATTTGGCATATTTATCAATATGCACAACACTGGCTTGACCTTCAATTCTTCTATTTGTCCTTCCTTAGTGTTGGAGACACTCAAATATCCAATGCCCTTCTCCATAGCTAAAACATGTTCCATAGAAACCTCCTCTACCAGATCCTTGCCCTCTTCCTCTTCCTCTTCCTCTCTAATCTTTATTATTCTAATAATGGAAATGATTATTTCCCCTCTAATTTTGATTGATATTGTTAGCCTCATCCTTGTTTTGATCATCATTTCAGCTCCTATAAGACAATTTTCCAAATCTTCTACCACAACCTATTTCTCTATTCTTTTTGTCAAAATTCTTCTTCAACTTTTCCTTAACTCTTACGGAAAACTAGTATGCCTCTTCAATGCTATTCATTCAAACCAAACTCAATTTTTCCTGAATTCTTGGCATCAACCCATTATGATCATAAGCAAAATTCTCCTTGTCAAATTTTGCATGGCATTTTCGAATGAGAACTTGGTAGAACTCTTTTGTATACTTTTTAATATGCATCCCCACTTACTTCAACCCTTGCATTATTTTAGTAGATCAAGTTAATAATCTATGGGTATGAATTGTCACTTCAATTTAGCTATCATCTAATCCCATTTGGTGATTTTATTTTCCCTCTTCTATTTTACTCCAATTGAATCTCCTACAACCACATCTTTGCATAACCCTTCAATTTGGCATTTGAAAACTTTACTCTATTCAAATCTTCAATATCTTCAATTTGGGTGGATAGAAAAATGTACACCAAAAATACCTAAAAAAATTGGTATCTGGATCTGAAACTATTCTCTTTAGCATACCATGAAATCTCACCACTTCTTTCAAAAATAACTCCACCACATGAATAACATCACTAGTATTTTTGCAAGGAATGAGATGTGCCATCTTTAAAAACCTATCAACCACCAAAAATATTGAATCATGTCCTCAATGAGTTCTTGGCAATCCAAGAATGAAATATTAAGATTAACCACAAAAAATAATAATAATTACATGCAAATATAACCAATATCAAAAAATAATAAATTGCACAGAAGTAAACACAAGACACAAAGATTTAGTGTGGTTCACCCAATCACTGGGCTACATTGACTAAACAACAAGTCCAATATTATTATTATCCCATGATTATAACCTAATTACAATTTGTAATCCCTTATGGCTCAATACCATTGCAAGGATAAATTGTCACATCACACATTATGAAATTCCTAACCCTAAGCAATTTTATAAAAGTATTTTTTACACTTTAGGGTTAAAATTAGTTACAACATGTTAGCCCACAAATGCTGATAAAATAGCCCTAAACTCTGCCAAAGAATTATGGAGTATGTATAGTACTTCCCTAATTAGTCACCACAAAATAACTTGAAATCCATACTGACATCCTCCCACAACTTCTCTGGTCTAGCTAATGGCTGATGCAAGCCTATATTTTTCTTCACTCCTCTTACCATCTGATATACTCTCCAACTCTGTAAAAAATTCTTGAGTTCTTGCTACAACTTTGGCCAATAATAATTCTCTACAACCAAAGAAATAGTTTTATCTCTACCAAAGTGTCTAGTCAATCCTCCATTATGCTTCTTCTTGATAAGGTTCCTCTCATATAACTTCTGGGAATGCACAATCAACTTTCTTTAAACACCATACCATCTTCGATTATGAAATCCAACCCCTTTGTTGTATCAAGTGTGATAGGTTATATAAAATTTTTCATCTTCAGAAAAATCAAGATCCTCTAGATACACCACCATTGATCTTTCTTAGGTGAGATTCTTATGCACATGGATCACTCAAGCTTTATTCTCCACCCTTGATTATGTCTTTTAATCTCTACCATCCATTTTTATTTAAAAGGGGGCTCTCTCCTCATTCTCTCAACTCTTGTTCACTTATTCTATTGTAATGTTGTAGGTTTTATTGGTTATTTAGGAGAATTTGGAGAACTCACCTTGCATTCACTTTGCACCCACTTTTCATTCACTTGTTGTACTTGCATTGTAGCTTCATTTTTAGCTTACTTTCCTTTATGCTCTAGCTTAAAGTACATAGCTTAACTAGGAGGCTTTGAAATAATTTCATTCTTGCTATCTTTAGATTACATTTGCATCTCTTAGCTTACTTCTTCCATCCCTCATTATTCTTCTATTTTCATTTCATCTCATTTTCATTTCTTGGATACTAGGATACTTTCTCTTGTCTTGGAATGTCACATTCTATGGTGCACGTTGCAAGGGTTGAATACTAAGTTCACTTGAGAGCCACACTCTCATAGCTCTTAGAAATCATATATAGGGAACTCTTGTTGAATATAATTATTTAATTTTATGTTATCTTTGATGTTAGACAAATGTCAAGTCTTACCAAACAGTCAATGTCAGTTGAGCTCACTTCGACATTGAAGGAAGTTTCCTGAGTATGCAGAGCATTCCAAGAAAGACAACACCGAACCAATGTTAACCAATTTCACTCGGTTAGAAAAGAAAGTTAGCATGGAAATAGTGTTAATTGAGCTCACTTGGTTACGAAAGGAAGTCTAAAGGAAAGTCATTTTTGAGTTAGTGTTGACCAAGTTGGGTCAGCTAACAAATGATTTTCCTATATCAACATATTGAATCTAACAATTTTGTTGGTTAGTTCTAGCTAACTCAAGTGATGAATACTATTTGTTTAAAAGTATATTCAAGCCAAATTGACAAGGTAAATCATATAATATAAGGTCAAGTTGAGGATTAAATTTTAAGAAGCATGGGATTGAAAAGATGAATCAAAGAAGAAAATTGGAAGGATATTAGAGTATTCGAGTTGATCGAGATACAAAGAACATTATGATCCAGGAGGATCAAGTATTCAAGACAGAACAAAGATTTGAAATCAGCAAAGAAATTTGTATCTAGAATCAATTCAAGTAATTGTTACTTTCTAATAATTATAGCAATAAATCAAATTTTCGAACAAAGTTAGCCTAACAACTATTTGCCAAATCCTCTAACAAAGTGGCATTTCTAGATTGAAGTTTCTAAAGAACTCTAACAAGGACACTCTTAACAAGGTGAACTAAATCCTTTAATAGGGTTACATCTAAAAATTTATTTTTTGACCTTTAACATGGTTGGCTCCTAATAGGGCTCACTTCAAAAGAGTGAAAAATAGTAACTACTTGCAATTGGTGGTTTTCCCAAATTAGGTTTTCACATTAAATCTTGGTGTCTCTTGTGTTTATGATTTTGCAACTAAGTTAATTAAGGTTAAACAAACTAAAAATATTAAGAAGTGACTATTTCAGTGTTTATCGAGTGATGATAATTCTTAGTGTAAACTGAGTGTTCCTGTGTTAACCGAGTTGTAGTAGCATTTCAATTTTAGAAGAGTTTTGGTTTTGGTTTTGTAGCCATCTTAAAGGATCTTGGATTTATTTTTGTGGTAACTAATTCACCCATCCCCTCTTAGTTACTCTTCTTATATTTCCAACAATTGGTATTAGAGCTTTTGGTGCTTCTAGAGAAGGTTTCAAGGACCTAAGCTAAAGATCAAGATGTCTTACAGAAGGGAGACTCCTAAGTTGAATAGAGATAAATTTCAAGTATGGTAGAAATTTAGGAAGCTCAATTTGGAAACCATTGGTGACATATGCCTAAAATATATGGAGACAAAATATGTGGAACCTACTAGAACTTTGATAGTGGATCTGATTGTGGAAAATAAGAATCATAACATAATGATGATTGACATTGCTTCCACTCTCAATTATGCTAAATTTGATGAAGTCAAAGACTGTGCTACTACTCGTGAAATATGGAACAAGCTTAAAGTTGTCTATGGAGGTGATGACAATGTGAGGAGAGCTAAGGTTGAAAGTCTTAAAGGTTAGTTTATCAAATGAAGATGAAATAAGATGTCAACATTGCACAATATAGTGAAAGAATCAAAGATAGTGTGAGTGCAATCAAAGCCTTAGGTGGGAAAATTGATGATGTAACCATGCTTAACAAGGTACTCATAACTCTTCTTCCTATTTATGTAATTAGACTATTAGCTATTCAAGAAATGAGATGTGATTCTAAGAATGATATAAATTTGGATGCACTAGCAGGAAGGTTGACAACCTTTGAGTTAGATAACTTTAATAATTATGTTCCTAACTCTAGTAACATTGAGTTTTCATTTAAAGAAAAACTATCACTCAAAAAGAAAGCTAAAAAATCTAAAAGAAAAAGGTCTAATATTGAGGGTGAAGATGGTTCTGATGATGATCTTGAAGTTATTGAAGCATTTCTTGCAAGAAGATTTCCTAAAGGCAAAGGAAAGTACAAAGGAAAAATTCCTTTGATCTATTTTTCTTGTCAAGAAGTTGGTCACATTATTGCAAGGTGTCAAGAAAAGTAGGAAAAGAAGGAAAGAAGCATGACAAGTAAAAGGAAAGAAAGATTTCAAAAGCTACAAAGACTACAAAGATAAAGGTAAGAAGTCTTGTTACATGGCTAAACATAATCTACTCAATTTAGCACAATTGAATAACATTGGATTCTAGGTAAAATTCATGAATAGGAAAGCCAAGATGTTGGATGGAAAAGGAAATCTAATTGGGACTGACAATAAAACAAGAAGTAATATAAACTACCTAGATCTAACTGAAAATTCATGTTTCATAGTTCAAGTAGATGAAATCTAGTTATGGCATAAAAGGTTGTGTCATGTGAATACTTATAACTTGGTCAACAAAACAAGGTTAGTATGCAAGGGTTATGCTCTAGAAGAAGGTATTGATTATGGAGAGACTTTTGCTCCTATTCCTAGACTAGAAGGTGTTAGAACACTACTTGCATATGCAACACACAAAGGATTCAAAGTATATCAGATGGATGTGAATTAAACATTCTTGAATGGAATCTCAAAAGAGGAAGTCTACATTGAGCAACTTGAAGGTTTCATTGACCCTAGCAAAAGGGATATGGTTCGCAGATTACACAAAGCCTCTTATGGTCTCAAACAAGCCTTCAAAGCCTAGTATGAAAGATTACATAATTATCTCATAAAGATGGTTTTCAAAGGACTAATGATAACAATAATGTATAAATTAAAGAAGGACCAAATAAGAAGATAGTGTTAGCATAAATCTTTGTGGATTATACATTAGTTACTGGAAATGATGACTTGTGTAAATTATTTTTTGTGGAAATGAGTAAAGAATTTGAAATCTCAATATTTGGAGAGATTAAATTCTTTTCTGTCTTGCAAATTCAATAGATGAAGGATGGTACCTACATTAATCAATCAAAATACATCAAGGAAATATTTAAGAAATTTGGAATGGAGGATTCTAGGACAATTGGAACACCTATGTCTACTAGACATAAGCTTTCCAAAAATGATGATTCCAAGGAGGTAGACTAGACTACATAAAGATAAATGATTGGAAAACTTAATTTTGTAGTGCACACAAGAGATGATATTGCATTAGTAGTTGGTATGGTGGCTAGATTCTCTACTAATCCTAAAGAAAACCATATGATGTAAATAAAAAGAATCATGAGATATCTGAAAGGTACTAAAGATTATGGTTTATGGTATAAGAAAGAAGACAAATTTGAATTGAGAGCATTCATTGATGCTGATTGGGCATGAAGTGTTGATGATAGCAAGAGCACTAGTGGTGGAGCATTCTTTCTTAGAAAGAGGCTAGTATTTTGGACAAGCAAGAAGAATAATTGTATCTCTCAGTTTAATGTAGAAGAAAAATATGTTGTTGCAGTAGCCAGTTGTTCCAACATTGTGTGGTTCAAACAACTATTTTTAGGTGTGAAGGAGGATATCAAGGACCTAATTATTATCTTCTATGATAATATCAATGCAATCAACATATCCAAGAATCCATTGATGCATACCAAGACCAAGCACATTGCAATAAAATATAATTTCTTGAGAATATTGGTGCAAGAAAAGGAGGTGAGATTGGAATATGTGAATACAAAATTATAGATTGTAGACATATTCACAAAGCCATTACCTAAGGATGCATTTTTGTATCTAAGAGGTAAATTAGGGGTCATTCCCTTGTTTGAAGCTTCACTAATTAGACTTTAGTGATTTATCAACAAGCACTTTGAAGATTAGACAAGTTGATGCAATATTGACAGAGCAGATTGTATATGAATAAGTACATCAGGTACATAGAAAATAAATTAATTTTTTTCTTTGGAATGAGATGTAAAAGAGGGAGAATTTATCATATAAGAGAAAATTTTGTATCATTAAAGAGGGATAGTTTGTCATATTAGAAATTAGAAATTTTGAGTCAGATGTCAAAGAGGAGAGTTTATTGTTAGAGGGAGAAATCAAAGAGACTGACATTAGAGGGAGTTCACACTAGTAGAGGGATTCTCATGGATGAGAATCAAGACAAAACTAACTATAATATCCTTCTATTTTTCTCTAAAAATTTCTTTGTATCATGACATGTTGTGTTGCCATCAATGCCAAAGAGGGAGATTGTTGAATACAATTATTTAATTGTATGTTGTCTTTGATGTTACAAAAATTTCAAGTCTTTACCAAGAAATCAGTGTTAGTCAAACTCACTCGAGTGTTGAAGGAAGTTTCTTGAGTATGTTGAGCATTCCAAGAAAAACAACATAGAACTAGTGTTAATTGAGTTCACTCGGTTACCAAAGGAAGTTAGCATGGAACCAATGTTAACCATGCTCACTTGGTTACCAAAGGAAGTCCAAAGGAAAGTCTTTTGTAGATTAGTGTTGACTGATTTGGGTCAGCTAATGAAGGATTCTCTTGTATCAAGATATTGAATCTGACAAATTTGTTGGTTAGTTCTAGCTGACTCAAGGGATGAATACTACTTGTTTGAAATTATATTCAAGTTTACTTGACAAGGTAAATTATATAAATATAAGGTCAAGTTTAAGATTTAACTATAAGAAGCATGGAATTGAAAAGATGAATCAAGGAAGTGAATTGGAAGGATATCAAAGTATCTGAGTTGATTGAGTTGCAAAGAATATTCTAATCAAGGAGGATCAAGTATTCAAGCTAGAACAAAGATCTAAAATAAGAAAAGATAGTTGCATCAGTAGTCAAGTCAAGTAATTGTTACTCTCTAACAATTGTAGTAGTGAATCAAATCTCCTAATAGAGTTAGCCCAACAAGTATTTGACGGATCCTCTAACAAGGTAGCATTTCTAGATTGAAGTTTTTGAAGACCTCTAACAAGGCCACTCCTAATAGGGTGGACTAAATAATTTAATAGGGTCACACCTAACAACATGTTTTGTAACCTTTAATAGGGTTGGATCTTATGAGGGCTCACTTTAAAAGAGTGAAAAATAGTAACTAGTTGCAATTGGTGGTTTTCCCAAATTGGGTTTCCATGTTAAATCTTGGTGTCTCTTGTGTTCATGTTATTTTCTTTATGACTATAATACTAATTTAATAAAGGTAAAACACACTAAACATCTTAATAAGTTATTATTTTAGTGTTTATTGAGTGATAATAATTCTTAGTATAAACCAAGTATTCCTGTGTTAACTGAGTTACAACAACATTTCAATTTTAGCAGAGTTTTGGTTTTGTGTTGTATTGACATCTTAAGGGATCTTGGATTTATTTTTGTGGTAACTGATTCACCCCTCTCATCTTAGTTACTCTTATATTTTCAATAGCTCTAATTTTTAATTCAAGGTTCCTAATATATTAGATCCCTTGGATAGACTATCTTAGATAAGTGTGTCCACATTTTTGGCATACATTTTTGGCACCCACCCTGGGGTTAGACATCATAATTTAGCTCCATTTTTTATCCCTTTTGCATTTGCAAATTCATATTATTATCTTTCAATGAGAAATATCATACAATACTTTCTCTATGATTTTATGACCATGAGGAAACCACTAGGTTGGTATTCTTAAAGTACTCTTGTTGCTACGACACCCATTTTATCCTGTATTAGGTGCAAGAGCAGTGTCATAAACAAAAATCTTATTAAACCTTGTGAGATACAGGCAATCCTATTTAGCCATTCAATATCTTGGTGCAAGGATCAAACCTAATGGACTACTTGGATCACTCCAAGATTTGACTCACCATAGGTGTTCCTTTTGATGTGGGTAACTTGTCTATGAAAAAGCCAATATCTATTGTGGGTAACCACTTTGTGTGAGGCAAGGGAGCATCAAGTTGTGGGCCAAGGTATTGAGTAATGAGCTATTTCCTTTAGATAGAAATTTATTTACTATGTCTTCAAATGTGATAGACCCCATGGAAATATTTTGAAGATGCACAAGTGGAAGTATTCATAAGGATTTTTGCATTCAACACCTCCCAAGTATTTGTATTGGCAAGGTTACTTTGTCTCTTGTCCAATTTCTTGAAGAAACATGTTTGTGCTACAATTACTTTCAAAATCACTAAATTGTTGTTAAAAATTGAAACAAACTCTATTATCATAGTCACATTGCATAAAATTGGTCAAAAAATTAGTTCAAACGTAGGTATTTTTAGGCACAAAGTCACTAAAGTTGTCTCTATTGGACTATAGTCATACTTCCTTATTGAGAAATATTGTATGATATTTCTATACTCTATAAAGTATCATTTTTCATTCAAACTCTATCACACTGCTATACTTTATTCTATCATACATAAACCATTGTACTACTTAGAAGTATTGTATCACTTGTTGGAAACTGTCATATATAATTCTTGGTTGTCTTACTATTGTGCTTCTTTATGGATTTTTTCATTTAGACTCTATATTTTCTTAATTTAACCTCTATTGTGCTCTTAGCTTATTTAAGGGTGTTGATAATTGATCACATTGTGTACCTAGTCTTAAATCTACATGGTTGGCTCTATTTTAGGCTGAAGATGATAACCTTGGCTCCTTGGATACATACTTGACTTGAAGGATTGTTTACTTGTCATTTCCACTCATTTTTACCTACTTTCTAATTTGGCTTCTTTCTTAGCTCCCGACTCAAGTCACTAGTGTTTTAAGCTTCTTGGACACTTTTAACAAGTTAATCTCATTGCTACCTCTTTTGACAAGTGATCATTTAATTTTCTAAGTTTGGATTCCAAGTTCTTTGTGTTATCTTACTAGATAAAAACTACCTATTAAATGTTTGTTGCAACTAGGATCCAATTTGGTCAAGGAGTTTGTCCTTTTTTTAATGTTTGAACAATTACCCTCTCCAACTAGGTGTCCACATAAGAAACCTCTTGAGGCTGAACCTATCTTTGACAAATTAGAGGAAGACAAATCAGCCACTTGGTACAATCCTCTTAGCCAATTTGGTAGCTCCTTTGATGCTTCACTTTATACTCCTGGGGTGTAAAACTATGTGTCTTTCACCATGAATGAAGAAGAGAGAAACTGATGCTTAGATAGCTTCTTTGAATTTAGACATGAACAAATTGAAAGGGAGAAGAAATTATACCAAGATTAAAAAGAAAGACAAGAGACCTCTAGGATGAATGGGCATACGTATGAGGAAAATAATGCTTAAGACCAATGAACCCACTATCCAAATGATGTCTATATTATTCCTTGTAGAATAATAGAAATGAACCATACTTGTAGTTCCTTTTCCTTTATCTTGTCAATTGGACTTCTACTTCTTTTGATCCTGATATTAGATCACAAACTTGATATCCAATAATCCCTTGGATTACTTACTCACATTCTCCAAACACTTTGCTATTGTTCTCACTTCTCCAATCACAATACACACTTCTCAATTAAGGAAAATATTTTCCTTTATACCATGTCCTCAAAAGAATTCCTTGAGTTATCCTTAAGGCTTTCTCAATTAATTATTTTATAATCACACAATACTATCAACTCATAGTCTTTACAACTTCTCATACGTGGGACTCCAAAACTTGTGCACTCATTGACATCATCATCAGACTATCCTCTATCATTGTATAACTTTGCACATCATGATTCTATCTCTATTAGGAGATATAATCTAATCATCAAAAACTTCTTATCAGTTACTTTATCTATGTATTGCTCTCTATAAATCAAACATATCTTATGTACATCTTTGACTTACTTGATGTGCACTTAACCTCATCATTAGTACAAAGTGTAGAACATGCCCTTAACAATACTTGACTTGAACATCAAATCTCAATTTGAATGACCTTGATCTTTGTCTTCTACTCTACCAGTCTTCACACAAACCATACTATGTTATCATCAATGATAAACATGGTCATAAATCCAATATATCAATCATGTTACCAATCACCATATTCTCTAGAGATGCTTAGGATACTCCCCCAAAGGAATACCATCATCATTCATGCTAATAATCTCCCCCTTTGGCATTGATGACAATATAGACAAAAAAATGTAAGTTCCAAGGATACCAAAACAACACTCTATTGCAACTATTTTTTTCCTCTTCTTTTCAATATTTTTCATCAATCAAATCTGAAATCCTCTTGAAAAATGCTTTGTTCTGCAACTCTTTCTACTTGCATCAGTTGTTCACACACTAAACAACTCTCAGGTTCTCCCCCATTCAATGTTATTCCCATTGACATCAATGATAGTTTCTCTTATACATAGGAGATATCAATCCTCCCCCATACATCAATCTTTCCTTTATTATAGGATCTTCTCCCCTATACATGGTGTTTCTCTATGCAATCTCTCCCCTACAGTACTAAGGAGATACTTTTCATGCACACTTCTCTCCCCCATTGACATCAATGATGAAGGCTTCATAATGTCAATCATCTTCTCTCGGTCTTCAATCATCTCAAGTATCCAAAGACACTATTCAAAACTAGCCACCAAGATTCCTAGATGACTTTACTCATTTGAGATACTCCCCCATACAGGAAACACCAACATCTAGTCCAACCAAACAATAGTGCTCTATACTACTAGACAGATACAATCTCTACATTATCTACTCAAAAGTAGGTAGGGGTATAACCCCAAGCATACCTCTCAAGTACTAAAATGTGTCTTTAGGAAAAGGCTTCATAAATATATCTATAATTTGATCTTTTGTATTGACATACTCAAATTTGATTTCTTTCTTTACAATTTTTTTCTCAAAACATAATACTTAATAGATCTATGCTTAGTCTTATAATACAATATAGGATTCTTATACATACTCATTATACTTGTGTTATCACAATGTATGATAATAGGATCTAAAAATTGTATCCCAATGTCCTTTAGCATCTACTTTATTGACATGATTTTATTACAATTATTTGTTGTTGCTACAAACTTTTCTTCACCAGTACTCTGTGAAATACAATCTTGATTATTTATCAACCAAGAAACTAGTCTTTCTCCAAGGAAAAATGCTCCACCACTAGTGCTTTTTCTGCCATCCATAATTCTTTCCCAATCTGAATCAATATAAGCACATAAAGTGAAATTGCTTGATCTGTCATATCATAAACCATAATCAGGTATTCCCTTTAAATATTTGAATGTCCTTTTTACTACTACATAATGATATCCCTTAGGATTAGCTTGAAATCTAGCTACAAACCCAACAATATTTTCTATATTTGGTCGAGTGTGACATAGATATTGAAAACCTTCAATCATTAATTTATAATTCTTATGCTTAACTATAGGTGTCTCATCCTTGCTAGATATCTTGTGACTAGTTACCATTGGTGTACCAACAAGCTTGCAACTTTCCAAGCCAAATATTTTCAACAAGTCTTTCAAATATTTAGCTTGTGCTATGAAAATACCATCATTATTTTGCACAATCTATAATTCCAAGAAAAGCCTTATCTCACCAATCATGCTCATCTCAAATTAATTCTTCATCTCTTCAACAAACTTATCACTTGCTTCATCATTACCTCCAAAGATTATGTCATCAAAAACTATCACAATGGTGAAAAAACCATTCTCATTTTTTTTCAAATATAAGTTAGCATCTATCGTACCTTTACAAAATCCAAATTTTTCCAAATACTTATCCAATCTTGCATACCAGGTTCTAGGTACTTTCTTTAGACCATACAATGCTTTCTTCAATTTTCATACCATATCCTTGTCATTTGTTAAAGGAAATCCTTCAGGCTATTCAATGTAAACTTCTTCTTCAAGTTCTCTATTTAGAAAGGCTGATTTGATGCCCATCTAATATTTGATGTCCATCTAATACACTTTGAACTTCTTACTTACTACACAAGCCAAAAACATTCTCACTTCTTCCATTCTGGCTACAGGAGCATATGTCTCCTCATAATTTGTTCCTTCTTATTGTGAATAACCTTTTCATACCAATTTATCTTTGTTCCTCACAACTTCACCTTGTTCATTCATCTTATTTCTGAATACCCATTTAGTTCCCATGGCATTCTTGTCTTTAGGTCTAGGAACCAATTCCCATATCTCATTCTTCACAATTTGGTCAAGTTCTTCCTTCATTGCTTGAATCTAATGATCATCTTTGCATGCCTCATCTACATTTTAAGGTTCTATTTAAGAAATTAGACATAATTCCTCATTTACTCTTTTTCTTGTCATCACGCCTTTGTCTTTGCTTCTAATTATCTGTTCTATAGGGTGTTTCTTTATTAGGTTCCTATTTAGTGTAGGAGTTGCTACCTCAGCTCTTATCTCTTTTTCTTGGTTTAGATCTATGTTCACCTCTTTTCTCAATAAATTCTACATCATTCTACAAGTCATTGTTGGTCTCAAAGAAAAATTGTATTCTCATGGCTAGCATTTGGATCAACAATAGTTACCAAAGATATCTCTTCTATTACTTCATCTTTCTTAACCAATTCAAACTCATTACCTTTAATATCACGGTCATTCAAGAATCTTTCCATACTTGTTTTAAATTTTTTATCCTTATTAGAAACCAATTCTTTCTAGTTTTTCTTTCTCTCTTGGGACATTTGGACCAAAAATGACCAAATTCTTTACATGTTCGACAAATGAAAATGTTTATACCTTCTGGCTCTCTTTTCATAAGCTGATCAATACCTTCTTTGATCTTCTTGTCTTCTTCAGAGCTAGATATGTCTTTACTTGTGGTCCTATTTTTTTGTGTGCAACAAAAAGATCTTGGATCTGGATACTCAATGCTCTATTTTTTACACAATTTGGATAACTCACCAAGAAGTTCCATCTTCTATGTGTCAAGATTTCCTCTATCTAACTTAGGACTTTCTTTTCTAAAGTGACTTTCCATGATCTCCTAAAGTTGTTAAGATTTCTCTTCAAGGACCTGAGGCTCTGATACCAACTATTAGAATATAGAGTCCATATAACTTGAAGGGGGGGGGGGGGTCAATAAATTATCCAACTATTAAAATAATTATCAACCTTATTAATCTTTAACCAAATGAGAAATATAAGCAGCAACCATAACAAGATACTCATACACAATAACACTAGATACGTTAACTAGGGAAACCATTGATTAGAGGGGAAGCCCTAGTGGGGATGGTACCCACAAAATTATTTACTAATATAAATATTCCTTGTTAGAGGATGGACCCTGTTAGGAGTCTATGAAATACATTTAGTACATATCAGTCCCTATTAGGAGACTTTGAATCCCTATTAGGAGACCCCAACCCTATTAGGAGTTGTGGAAGGTAGATGGACCCATTATCCAAATGATCTATGTATTATTCCTTGTACAATAATAGAGATGAATTGTACTTGTACTTCCTTTTCTTTTGTCCTATCAACTAGAATTCTTCTTTTGATCTTGATATTAGATCGTAGACTTCATATCCAATAATCCCTTGAATTACTTACTTGTATTCACCAAACACTTTGCTATTGTTAGCACTTCTCTAATCATAGTACACAATTATCAATTAAGAAAAATACTTTCATTTATACCATGTCCTCAAAAATTTCCTTGATTTGGGCTTGAGGCTTTCCTAATTAATTATAATAGGACCTCATTAAGATAATCAATTATTTTGCAATCACACAATACACTCAGCTCACAGTCTTTATAAATTCTCACAGGTGTAACTCTAGAACTTGTGCACTCATTGACCTCATCATCTGAGTTTCCTCTATCATTCTATAATTTTGCACATCATGATTCTATCTTTGTTAGGAGATACAATCCAACTATCAAAAATTTCTTATCAAGTATTTTGTCTCTATACTAGTCTTTGTAAATCAAATACATCTTCTGTACATCTTTGACTTACCTGATGTGCACTTGACCTCATCATCAAGACATAGTGTAGAAGATGTTCTTAACTGTGCCTGACTTGAACATCAAACCTCTATCCATACAACCTCAATCTTTGTTTGGCACTCTACCAGTGTTCATAGAAATCATACTATGTTGTCATCAATGACAAACATAGTCATGAATACAACATATCAATCACATTACTAGTCGCCAAATGCTCTAGAAATTCTTAGGATACTCCCCTAAAGGAATAACATCAACATTCTTGCTAATAGACACATACTTCATGAGGCACTTTCCAAGAGGCTTGAATGGAAAAACCATGAAGTGGTTCACAAAAATTTCCCCTCCTCTTAAATCCTTTGATGAACTTGTGGAAATGTTCATTCAACATTATTCTTACAATATACAACATCAAACAAAAAAAAAGGGATAACCTTTTGTCACTTATTTTCAAAGATGGAGAAATTTGCATGCTACATACCTCGACAAATACTTGAAAATGAGAAAATTGACATCTTTGATAGCACTCCTGTACTTGAGCTACACTATGGACTTAGAAAACAAGTGTTCCTCAATTTTAATGACATAATTGTGAGTGTGTACCATATAGAGGATGTTGTCATTAATAAAGGGGAAATAATCTTAAACAATGATAACACCAATGACAATGAGGATGGTAAGGGAAAAAACAAACCTTGGAATGAAAAGAAGTATGTTGTTACTTATGGTGTAGTTGATGTTCCTAAAAGAAAGGATCACATCTTCAACTTGGATATTATTATTCTAGCTACTAAATTAAAATATTGTACATAGATTAATGATTCCAACAAGCCTAAGTTTACACTACCACCTAAGACTAAGTGTCATATTACTCCTTTGGGGAATTCCTATGAGGTGATCCTAAAGACATTGCTTGCTAATAAGATCATTATAGTGTAAGACAATTGAAGACCTTATGATCTTGTTTTTAAGACTCATTGATTTAGAGAAGATCACTTTTACAACTATCATAGGAACAAAGGTCATGACATTGATCATTTTCTTAATCTTAAGGATGTTATAAAAGATCTTATTAATGAAGGAAAGGTTTGTATTGATGGGCTAGTTAAAAACTCCAATCATAAGGCTTTCAAAGAACCTCTCCCTAAGTATGAGACAGGTGAGATATCAAATGAAAATAAGAAAAAAACATGATGCTAAGACTAATTAGATATATACCAACTCTAAACATGTTATACACATGCTTGAAACCATTGATGAGAGTGTTTATATGATGAGAGCCAAGTATGATGAGGATCCTAACTATGATATAGATGAAAAAAGGCTCAGGGTTATCTTAAGAGTCACTAGTCCCACCACTTCTTCTTATGGTGAAAGACTAAATTTTATTACTTAGAATCAACCCAAGGTTGTCCTCAAGGTTGCAGACACTTCCAAACATACTCATGCTAAACAAGTAGGGTCTCCTTGTCTAACCAAACCACTACCACTACTAAGTCCACTTATGACCTTGTGAACTGATTGTAATGCACCCCCACATCAATTTCTATCTTTGAGATGCTAGAGTTATCCCCTTTGCATAAGGAGATCTTAAAAAAAGTGTTAAGAATAGCTAGTGTCCTTACTAACATTGATGCAGATAAGTTCCAAGCTATGGGGTCCACATCTCCACTTTGTATGACCTAACATTTTCCAAAGAAGATGACAAATCACTTAGCCACCCACACAACCTTTCTCTCTATATTAAAATTCAAATCTATCATACCTAATTCAGGTGTGTGTTGCTAGATAATGGTGCAAGGCTAAATGACATTTCCTTCAATGTTGTATGATAATTAGGTCTCTTTGAGTTTTCTATTGACCCTAGAAGAAAGATTACTATCAAAGATTATGATGAAGTTGAGTGTTCTTCCAAAGGTATAGTTGTTCTACCTATTCGAGTGGGGCCTATAGAGAAAGATGTGGTCTTCTAAGTTCTTGATATTCTACATGCATATAAAATATTGTTAGGAAGGCCTTTGATACATGACATCCAAGCTGTCTCATCAACCTATCATTAATGTATCAATTTTCCCTTCAATCATATGGAGGTTTCTATTTGTGGGGATAAAGTTATGTCAATAAACATGCTAACTATTGTAGAGTCCTTAGTACCAAATAATAGAGCTTCTAATGAAGCTAAAATCAAACTTACCAATTGTGAGAAGAGGCTCAAGATGATCAACATTAGTATGTGGGAATATATTCTTAACTCCATTACTGTGCTTCTAGTTTCTCCTCATTCTTATGGAAAGCCATCTAAAAACATGAAACCTTCATCTTTATCTATGATAATATATGAAACTTGTTTTCATTCCTTAGTTCCCTTAAAAGATGAAAAGGAAGATCAAGCTATTAGGGACTGGATTTATAGGGAAGATGAAACATATGATGAGGTCACACTCACAACTCCAATTTCCCCTAAGTGATATGGAAAAGACTATGAGTTTCTTAGAAAGAGGGATATTCAGGTTATAGACCTCTGATAAATGGTAAATATACCATCATTGAGCCCATGAGTCATAAAGGGATGCAAAACCAAAGACACTATTGGTTTGGGTAATGATGTTAATGGAAATCCTCCTATCTATGATGAAGAACCTTCCTCAGCTAGTGATTCACAAGTTATGATTCAACCTATTGCTACCACCACTCTTGAAGATGAGGATTATGTACATTCCACTTCCATTACTTTGGATGAAGATGAACTAAAAAATGGTCATAGTGTTGAGGCTTCTACTTATAGACAACTTGATTTTGATGAGTCAAATGTAGAGGATCCAATAGAGACAAAATTAAAAGGAATATTTTCTTTCTTTATAGCACGTGATCAAAGAACTAGCTCTAATGAATACGAATGAGGTTCTCTTTTAGTTGCATCTCATGAGTTGGGGATAAATGTTATATATTCCTATGCTAATAAAATCTATGTAGTTGATGAGTCTCTTGTAGGGTTTGATGGGTTAGATTCTCAACTGGCTAACTCTCCTAGGCCTTGCCCTAATTTGGGTACCTTTGAAGAATTTCTTATAGATTCTAACTCTCTTGTAAATGGATATGATTCCCTTTGTATTAATAAACTAGAATCCTCCACCTCACTATTTATCATGCACTTGTCTATATAAAGCTAATGACCTAAGCTATAATCCTTCCAAAATGATTATGAGATCTCTTTCTACCTCAACTCTATTGAGCTTGTTGTCTCCTCCACTAGCAAACTAGCTATCAACATAACTAAAACATATGTCAAGGACCTTAGTCACAAAATCAAAAGAAAAATTAAAAAGGGGTACTCTGATGGAGAAAACCATTTTGTCATGGATTTAGTCCTAAAAATAGTAAAAATAAAGACATATCTAAGGGTGAAAACCTCTTTGAGGTGTCTAAGGATGAGGTACTTGGTAGTCTACCTAGATATTTTCAAGATAGATCATCAGTTTTGATTTAGCTCACACAACCCATCAATCTTGGTATAGAAGAGTCTTCAAAAATTATATATCTATATCAATCACTATCAATTGAAGAAAATGAATAATTTTCTCATTTTTTCCATGATAAGAAAGTCAATTTTTCTTGAACCTATGTAGACATGCCTGGCCTTGACATTGACCTTATCATGCATGATCTTTATATAGCTCTTGGTGCCAAGCCTGTTAAGAAGACATTGAGAAAAATAAATCTACATGTTGCCATATTAGTGAACGATGAATTAGAGAAGCTCCTAAGTTTTCAATTCATAAGTTCTATAGACTATGTAGAATAGATCTCAAATATTATAGCCATTTTAAAACATGAAAAACCCATTTGATTGTGCACTAATTTATGAGACCCAAATAAATCTTTCCCTAAGGATAATTTCCACTCCCTTATATTTATCTGATAGTGGACATGATTACAGGTTATGAAAAGTACTGCTTAATGCATGGTTTCTTGAGATATAATCAAATAAAGATAGCTCTTGAAGATCAAGAAAGGATTGCTTTCACTTGTGCATGGGGTACCTTTTGTTGTAATTACACACAATTTGGGCTTAAAATGTTAGTGCTACTTGTCAAAGGGATCTGACAACCATTTTCCCTGATATGATGCATAAAAATATTGAAGACTATGTAGATGACACATTGGCTAAGTCTAATAAAAAAAGTACTCACATGGATGACTTGAGTTTGATAATAGACCGCATGGACCAATTTTAACTTAGACCCAATCCTAAGAAATGTTCCTTTGGTGTCACTTCTGGTAAACTATTAGGCTACATCATATCCATTAAGGGCATTGAATTTGATCCTAAAAAAGTACAAGCAATAATGAAAATGCCACCTCCTCACAATATTAGCTAGTTAAGAAGTCTTCAAGGGCATCTTCAATCCATAAGGATGTTTATTTCTCAAATGGGTGATAGATCACAAGCCTTTAATAAGAATTTTAATAAGGGTTATACATGTGTTTGGAATGAAGAATGTGATGAGATCCTTAATCAAATCAAGGAATATTCAGCCAAGCATCCTATTATTATGCCTCCTATAATGAGAAGGCTTCTAATTTTGTATATCTCAGCTACAACTACTTCCCTAGGGAAATTACTAGCACAACATGATGACAATAGAAAGGATAGAGCTATCTATTATATCAATAGAACCCTCATTTTTTATGAGGTTAATTATAATAGCATTAAGAAAGGTTGTCTCTCTATTGTGATTGCATCCCAAAAGCTTTGACATTTTAAGCTAGCTCATAAAATGCACTTGGTTTCCAAAATTAATCCTCTTAAGTATGTCCTAAGTAAGGCTACACTCACTAGTGAACTTGCTAAATGCATGATGATTCTTTCCAAATTTGACATTGAATACATCAAATATAAAGCCATAAAAGGACAAGCTATCTTAGACCAAATTACTGATTTTCCACTCCATGATGGTCCTCCCATGAAAATATATATTTTGGATTCATCCATCTTGTATATCACATTAAGGACTTTGAAAATCTTCTTTGATGGATCCCATACTCAATATGGTGTTGGTGTTGGCATTTGTTTTATTACACCTTATGGCTATATTATTCCTAAGTCCTACAAGCTAATGTTTCCTTTTACAAATAACATAGTAGAATGTGAGGATCTCACAAATGGTATAAATTTGGTAATTGAATGGAGAGTCACTAAGTTATATATATATGGAGACTCCCAACTTTTTGCAAACCAAATCAACAATTAATATCAAACTAAGGATGAAAAGTTGATTCATTACAAGAAGTTGGTTGATGCTCTAAGGAACTATTTCACCTTTGTCACTTTTCAACAAATTCTTTAGACTAAAAATAAAGAAGTTGATGCTATAGCTACCTTGGCATCTATTTTACAATGGAAAGAGCATGAATCTCAGTTTGAATTCTTAGTGGAACAACTATGTTACCACGATTATGATTCCCCTAACAACTGAGTCATTTTCAAGAATTTTTGGTCATCACTCCTCTTATTATGACATTATTTATTCTTACCTCTATGACCATATCATTCCCAAAAACCTAACTCACAGTGAAAAATGCTAGCTCATTCATAATGTCTCACTATACCTTTATCTCAAGTGAATTGTATATGAAAGATCTAGATGGAACACTGCTTAGGCTCTTAGAGAAGGATGAGTCCAAAAGAGCCTTAGTTGAAATACATGATGAAATTTGTGGGTCCCACTCTAATGACCTTTCATTTTATTGAAAACTACTTAAGGCTAGTTACTATTGGCCTACTATGCAAGCTGATAATGTGTGTCATGCTAAGTCCTACAAAAAGTGTCAACTCCATAGAAATTTGATTCATTCTCTTGGATGAAATTTATTCCCTCTATCACACATTGGCCTTTTCAATAGTGGGCCTTTGACTTTGTTGGAAAGATACATCCTAGTTCTTCTAGTGGACACAATTTCATCATTACAACTATGAGTATTTCCCTAAATGCATCAAACATTTTCCTTTATCCACTTCTATTGGAAAAGCATATTTTTTGTCTTCATATTGAATCACATCATTTATCGCTATGGAATTCCCTTCTCTATAGTCACTAATAATGGGTGAAAATTCATGAATAAGGACCTTAGGAAACTTTGTATAAAATTCTAAACTAAACAACATTGGTCTTCTATTTACTATCCCTAAGTGAATGGTCAATTTGGAGCTTCTCATAAGATATTTCTCAAAATCTTGCATAGAACTATACATAAGTATGGAAGAGATTAGCATCTATATATTAGTCCTCCACTATGGGCTTATAGGACTAGCATTCACACACCTACTAGAGCTACACATTTTCTCTATTTTATGGTTTTGAGGTTTCTCTACCATTAGAGATTGAGATTCATTCCTTGTGAGTTTCCTTGAAAGGGCTAATTATAGATGAGGATTATAGAGCTATGAGGATACAAGACCTTTTACTCCTAGATGAATGTCACAAGGCTTCTTTTGACCATATGAGAGCACATAAAAAATGGATGTCTACTAGCTACAATAAGAAAGTTCATCCTAGGGACTTTAAAGTTGGAAATCTTGTCCTTAGAGGGAATTCAAAGGATTAGAAAAATAAAGAACATAAGGGAAAGTTCAAACCTAATTGGGTAATTCCTTATATAGTCACCATTGTTTTTGGCTCTGATGCTTATCAACTTTCTACACCTAAGGGATAACAACTCCTTAAGCCCATCAAAATCTTACATTTGAAGAAGTTCTATGCTTAATTCTCTTGCTACTCAACACTTGTAGATATCTTATGATCCTAAAAAAATATTTTAAAAAATAATATATGATTTTACAAAAAAACTAAAAATTAAAAAATGTCCTAAAAAAAGATCATTTTAGTGAAAACTTAGCAAGAGGCACTTTGATGTATATAAAAAAATCAAATATTTAAAAATTACAAAAAAAAATTCATAAAAAGTCCTAAAAAGAAAGAAAGAAAAGCTCCTACCAAGTGGTGAAAACCTAGAACCAAATACTACTTGAGACCCTTACACCCATGTCTATCAATGTCTTGCTTTGTGCTCGTGAACCATTCATCTCATATTACTTTTCCTTACCTAGCTTGGAACTAATTCTCTTCTAGGTCTAGGGGTCACAAACTGTTTAATCTTATTAGGGTCTCTTAGTTGTGTTAGGTTTCTTTAGCAACTTTCAAACAATGTTTTTCAACACTTTCCCCTCTTCAATTTGATTGTTTTTCAACATGTGTTGGATACTTTGGCTATAGTCTAGGGTGTTGCGATATTTCTCACTAGAAGACTTAAGCCCTAGAAAGATGGTCATATTAATTTCACACATGCACTTAAACTAAAACTAGCTAAGGTTTGTTGGCTTATTTCTCTTTGTGTGTTGTCTATGATTTTTTCTTTGTTGAGTGTTCTCATCCTAATAGTCTCTCAGGGATGTCATGGACCAGAGGACTGGGGGTATGAGGCATGTTTTCCTTTGATTTCTATCTATGGGTGTACTCTGTTAGATCTTAAGTGTCTTGAGCATTTTTCTTGACCCCCTTGACACTTAGGATCCAAAAAGTATCATGCTTCTCTATTTTTTGCAAGTGTGTGCTTATGGTCATATCAACATTCAAGCATCATATTTCTATATCAAACATAGGGAATCTAACTATATCATCATCTTGACAGTTATGTCTTTGATGCATAGGTTGGGTTCCCACATTCTTTATCTCATATAGATTATATTAATATCATTATAGTTGCACAAATGATTATTCTATGATCTTCCAATGTCCCTAATAAGTCTCGATGATAAAAATTGTGAACTACTTATTTAACCCTTGCAATTGCACCTTTGCATACTATGCATAGGTTGGGTTCCCACATTCTTATCTCATATAGATCATATTCATATCATCATAGTTGTACTAGTGATGATTTTATGATCTTCCAATATCCCTAATAAGGCTTGATGATAAAAAAATAGGACCTAATTATATAACCCTTGCAATTGCACCTTTGCATACTATCTTGATTTTTATGGTTCATTCTAGATTAGTTTTTCATTTATGTGTTGAGAGAGTCTTCTTAACCTTTCATGGACATGTCGATCAACTATGTTTATCTTCTTGATTCTTCTCAGTCATGTCTTTATCTCTTTTGACCTTGTCATCTTATTCTCTTTTTTTTTCCTATCATAAAAAATGGTTAATCTTATCATCACACCTATCTACTCTTTTGGACTTCCTTATATAACCTTTTTGACCTAATTTTTGAACTCCTCGAATTTGCACAAAAATTGCACCCTTACCTAATTTTGATGTCCTGAATCTAATTTTGAGATTGAAATCAAAATCTAGGTTTGTCTTACTGGTCAAAATTGCATTATAAAATTCTTCCTTCTTTTGTGTTGTTGGTTGACCTTTTGAGGCTTAATATTTTAATCTTTCTAAGGAATTATTCAATTCTTCATCATTTCTACTCTCACCTACCTCTTCTTTCTCATTCCATTTCATTTCACCCTCATTCATTTTTTGACTTAATTTTGATGATATATCTTATTGGTCAAACTTAGTCAAACTGGGGCATCTCTTCATTCCTTGGTGGTCACTCTTTGGTCTTAATTTCTTATCTGTTATCATGGAATTTTCTTTTTCTCAATTTTATCAAATTTATCTCATTTCTAAATCTCCTCTACCACATTTTGATTTTGATCCTGAGGGGGTAGGAGTATGCTAGCATTGCTTTGCTTTACTATATATTGATTCTACAATGGCTATCTATTCTCTTAAGAGCATATGCTTGACCTTTCAATTTTCTCTTGATTTGACTATCTCTCTAGAGATTATGCTTGACATTTCCATTTTCTCTAGATCTATGTCTATCCTAGTGTTCAGTCCTGTTGCTTATTGACTGTAGATTCAGGATTATCTATCTCTCTGTACTTTGTTATTCAAAATCAATTTTTTCTATTATCTTAGCTTCTTCATTCTCTAACTTAATGTGTTCCTAGATTGATCACACATTAATTAAAGAGGGGTAAATAAAATCACCCAAAAATGGTCATCTAAACTATGAGCCCCCTTGCTAGTGATTTTGTTTAATTAATTTATTGTTTATTCTTGATCAAATCATCACTTTGCTATTTATTTATAATCTATAATTAAACCACTTTATCCTTAGTCTTTTATTTAATTTAAATAACTTGCTACCTTTTAATTAAATAAATCCTAGTTCTTAAGTGTGCACATAAAAAACATCATTCCTTTTTTTAAAATAAAAGAAAATTCATTTTTGTCTCACATGAAGTGCACACATTCCAAGGTGGGTGGAATATTTATTCTCCTCCACGCATATTTTTCCTCTTAAACACCACCATTGATCTTTATTAGGTGATATTCTTGTGTAAATGGATCACTCAAGGGTCATTCTCTATCCTTGATTATGACTCTTAATTTCTACTATCTTTAAAAGGAGGCTCTCTCCTCATTATCTCATCTCTTTTTCACTTATGCTATTATTATGTTTAGGTTTTCTTGATGATTTTGGATCATTCACCTTGCATTCACTTTTCATCCACTTTGCATTCACTTGGTTTACTTGTATTGCAACTTCATGGCATTTTTAGCTTTGTATCCTTAATGCTCTAGCTTAGAAAACATAGCTTGATCAGGAGGCTTTTTAATACTTTCATTCTTTTTAGCTTTAGCTTGCATTTTCATCTCTTATTTTAGTTCTTGCATCTCTCATTTCGCTTTCATTTTCATTTCATCTCATCCTTGATTCTTTTATACTAACATACTTGCTCTTTTCTTGGAATCTCCCATTCTATGGGCTACCTTGCAAGGGTTGCATATTAGGTTCACTGGAGAGGCACACTCTCATAGATCTTTCACACCATAGATAGGGAGCTCTAAGTATCCATTCAAGGTTCCTAATCTATTGGGTTCCTTAGATATAATTTCTTAGAGAAGTGTATCCACATTTTTGACATATTA